>JAQPZY010001053.1:0-600000 GCA_029931535.1 Margaritifera margaritifera
GCAGTATTAGGGCGACAAATGTGTGCTTTTGTTTAAAACTAAGATTTTTGTTTCATCCATGAATATTTCATCTTGATAATAGGAATCAGGACTTCTCAGTAATTATGCATAACTCACAAAACACTGTGTCATATACTGTTGAAGGGAATGTGAAAAACTCCTGCATTCAAGTTTCAATAAAATAATTAGGACAAAACCCAAATATTTTGTATGTCAAGAATTCATCATTTAGAACGAATAAATGAAGTTGTAGTGGATGGATTTCTTCCAGTTTCTTGGAAAAGTGTTGCATATACATGAACAATGGTCCCATTGAAAGAAAATGTTTAAAGGAAAGGTTAGGTTTCCTGAACTGATAACAAGTGTAATTTCCTCTATTCGATGAAACTGAGCAGTAAATCATTTCAAATATTTCCACAGTTGATTTTCTTCACTGATGTAGCAGATATACAAACAGGGACCAATTTATCACATTTAACCAAAGTCAAAAGTTAGAACATAACAAAAAACGTATTTTCC
Source organism: Margaritifera margaritifera (assembly GCA_029931535.1). Classification (NCBI taxonomy): domain Eukaryota; kingdom Metazoa; phylum Mollusca; class Bivalvia; order Unionida; family Margaritiferidae; genus Margaritifera; species Margaritifera margaritifera. Next base: position 520 of record JAQPZY010001053.1, read on the forward strand.
ATAACTGATCCTCTCTTACATAGTCATAGTGTTTTGATCAAATTTAAGTTCAGCATTAAAATTTACCTCCCAGTGCATCTTCCCCTACAAGTATTTGCCCCTAATATCTTTCGCTCAGGGTGGTGGTTAGACCCACTCTCATATTTGAGGTTTGCTATAAATGAGACATTTTGCTGTAACACAGCATTGTCCCACTAATGTTTGTCTTACCTGTGATGGCAAGCCTAATATAATTGTTCATATGCATTGGTATAGGAAAATTCCATCTGAGGGTCAACATTTTGCATCCGAAATGAAGCTTTGCAGAGTTGTTGATAGAAAATTCTGTCACCGAGAATGGAATTTTAATACCAAATACCAATGCATGCTGAAGGATTATTTGTCTCACGGCGTTGAACAAAAAAAAGTTGGTCAAAGTCTATATGACTTATTCTGGTGGTTTAGTTTGGTGTTTTATGGCACAGCAACACAAGTAGGTTATTTAGTGCTGAGGCAGTTGTAGTAAAGTGCCTTGTCCGAGGACCATAGCCAGCCGATGGTAGGGTTACAACCCGACCCCTTTCAGTCGCGAGTCCAGCACACTAACCTCTGAGCCACCGTGGATCCTCTCCATTACTCGCCTCTTATGACATGTAGGAGAGCGCATCGGGCCTATTCTGCATCCCCAGTTATGCAGGTGATTAGGCTTATTATGAATATTGATGCAACTTTACAACAGCAAAGCATGTCTTTAACGTTTCCTCAACTTAAAATAGAGCACAAAAATGGCAGAAGTGTTAACAGTTAAAACAATAAAGTCCACTCTTATCCCTTAAACGACACAGAGAAAAATATTTGATATAGTCCTTGATTCAACTATGTTCTGGTATTGATTTTCCTTTCATAACTAATTTACAAAATAATTACAATATTTTTTTTCGACTTCAAACCAGACTTCAGAATATGTACCTATAGCTAGTTCGATCAGTGAGAAATGTCTTGTTTGTGGGACACTGGCTTGAAATGCTGCACATTGTAGGATGTAAATACGTTGCAATTAATGTTTATCTTGATTATTGTAAAAGAACCCTCAGATGATGCTGGATCAGGAAATGTTTGCCGATTACACAAATCCTAATGCTTTGGTTTGCTCTTTTAATACCTTGGTCTGTTAATCCATTGCTATATTGCAGAAAAGAAGTTGGTCCTGACAGTAGGTTCATCATTGTAACAGCCATATTATTCATTTAATCAGCTGACAATGTTATCCAGAGTTCAACAGTATATGCTCCATAGTTATAATGCCTCTAATAACGAGCTAGCATAACAGCAGATGTAGGCTCCACAAAACTTTTGTGTATAGTTTTATTTTCTTCTGGCCTATTACCAAGCAAGTATTTGGGGTTTTTTCCCTTTTAGTATCTCCAGTCTTGATTTTCTGTAATGTTAACAATTCTTGCACACTATGTTAAATTGATTCAAATTTTTGATTTTGTTGGTCAGATTGAATATATCATCAAAAGATAGAGATATTGCACACTCAGTACTTTTTGTATCTGGAAATAAATGTGAAATCTGTAAACAGATAAACTAACTTTGGAACATTTGGATCTGTTATATTCCAGTAGGACATCATGTAACCATACGTTGCCATCAACGCGGCTCACTTTATTTGAGTCTGCCAAAGTCTGATTTCCCACAGAGCTCAGCATCTGTTCACAGGGTAATCGTTGTCAAATTTTAAAGTGCGGTTATAAAACTATGTTTAATGGTTTTCACTTAACCATTTTATTGCATTAAACTGAATCGCAAGACAATAATAAAATGCCTTTTTTAAATATACAATTCATTACATTACTTTTTCATGTATATTGAATTTATAATATGTGTCCATGAGGTAAATTGCTCTTTAGTGGTCATTTTCTAAATAACATATTTACTGCATTTGAGTTCAAGGTCACTCTTGTTGACATATAATTTAGTACTTAGATTGGAATTTTCCATATCTTGATGTGAGAAAAGTCACGTACGCACCGTAATTTTCCATTAGAGTTACTCATATTCTAGAATATTCTGTCAGGTGACCTATCTTTATATTTATTCAGATTTGGTAAAAAAGATTTCATTCGTATACTCAACTTCATATTATTAAGATCAGTCTATTAAGGAATTTATTTAAATAATCAGATGTTACAGTTGTGAAAATCAGAGCAAATTCAGAGAGAGGATGTTATTTATTTGAAATATTCATTGGAATTACTAAAAGTGCTCATTTTCATTTTGGATTAATACTTGACTTTGGAATTTATGTGAATTCATTCAAAGATATTCTGGATTACATTTATTCAGACATATCAGGACATTCAAGACTACTGACACATCATAACATTCAAGACTACTAGCACATCAGGACATTCAAAGCTACTTGAATTCATTCGGAATATTCTATATTTAGGACTTGTGATTAGGACATTTAGGATTGTTGTATTATTTGGACTTTAATTCACGTTATTGTAAGTGTCTTTTTTGAATTATCACTTTGATTGTCTTGAAATAAATTTTTTGTTGAATTTAGTTCCATTGCTGGTTTCACTTTCTTTCTGTTACATTATTTTAAGACCTGGAGTAGTAACACCTTAGAACTAGATTATGTTAATTTTGGTCTAGATCCTGTTACTTTAGGACCGAATTCGTCAGCTTTTGTAATCAGACAAAGTCATAAATCATACAAGTTTTAACTTCTTCGTTATCTAATGCGCTGTTGTTATCTTGTTTTGTTTCTTTTCTGTGGGTTATGTTTTACATCTGTCACATCCTACAAACTCTTCATTTTTCAAAAACTTCATTCGTTTAAGATCGATTGGTGTATCTTTGGCACATGGTTTATTTTCAACTGGCTCCTAACTGTTAAAAGGTTAATTCTGCCCTTTTCATTTAGCCAGTAAATACTTTTTGCCGTTCATTCTTTTGGTATTCAAACTTTTTCAGCTTTGTATTTGTTATCTTGCTCGTCATACTGTGACAACTTTTGTTCATAAAACATGCTCTCTACATCCAGTCCCTTCAAGTCTTCCAATTTGTAAATATCTGAATCGCTTAAATTTGCTTGCCTGATTTTATATATTTTTGGGGTCATGTTAGGCAGGCATCAGTTTTCAAACATTGTTTAGTATATTGAAATTCTGACTGTTTCATTGATTTTAAATTTAGGAATTCCCAATGTATCTGTTGTAAAGCAACTAAATAGGTTAAGTTATACTTTTATCTGTTTTCTTCCTTGCTTGCTTCAACCAGTCAACTCTATTGATTCCTACTAACTGTTATTGTATCCCCCAATTAAAATTTGTAAAACGTCAACGATGTCTGGTTTCATTTTTTTAAATTTAAATATTTCACATTATAATCTTTAGAGTTCTGTTTAACCTTCTTACTACATATGTTGGGGAGAGGTGTTGTTTGTTTCTTTAATTAATTGTTTTTGCTGGGGTTTTTTGTGGGGTTTTTTTGTGTTTTTGGTTTTATCAATGTAAGTTCAAACGTATTAAATTGCTTTTGTTTCCAACCAATCCTATATTTTTTGTTGCAAACTTTTCCTTCATCAAATTGTGTCTTTCCAGATATTGGCTCTACACAGATGTCTCTAAAACCATCGTGTATGTCATCTCCCTTTTTTGTTTTAACTTTTCAGCCCAGCATATTTAAAAGAATATATATCACTGTCAAAACGTATTTGTATCCATTGTTCTTTTTTATCCCTATGTTTGCATGTGAACATAGTTTGGCCTGCTACTGTTCATCCAAACGACTTGCATACACTCTTGTGTAAGTTTTATATTTTTCGCTTGCTTGTGTAATTTATAAGCAGATTGTTCAGTTAACCATTCTTTCAATTCAGCGTATGTTATTTTATTTTCGTTGTGTTTAATTTGTTGCTACAATTCATTGGTATTTGGGTAAAGACATAGACCTCCAGGATCTTAGTAAATATGTCTTAAATACTGTACTTTGTCATTCATTTAAAATGAAATAGAGACATGCAGAGAACATACTTGTTATATTGCTTTTAGGTATTATAAAAAAGCCAACAGGATGACAGTTTAAAATATGTACTTTTATTTTCAACAATTTGCAATGTTTCTTCAATTCTTTCAAAAGTATGAATGATTTCAGATTGATGTCAAATGTTGCCATTCCTATGGCTGACTCTACTACATCAACTTTGTATACTGAGTCAGCATGTGTTGTTTAAATCGACCTTTGTTTACCATAAATTCTATCTCTTTTTTGTCGAATCCTTGTAGATTGACCTTGTAAAATGAGCGAGATCATCAAGTTGTACTGAAAATGTAGTCGAATATAAATATGTGTATTAACGAACATCAAATACATAATTTATTCATACTTAAATAGAAGTACTAAGTGTACATGTATATACCTTCTGGTGTATTAGATACGTAATCCTAATGCCGACGACAACGATTCTAATGAGGATGAAAAAGATGGTGACGATGATGATGATAATTATTATTGAAAGTATTACCTATCTATCTAAGTCTACTCTGTCATATATTACTATTGATGGGCGCTGGCTCTTTATCCTATATTGTTCGGTGTGGGACATGACGGGACTGCATTTCGGGGTGAGCCCCTCTCACAGTCATGAGGACCGGCCCTGTCATAAAAAAGGTCGGTGGTCTGGAGCAATATCAGTCGTAATATTTAATAGTCCAGTGACCTCACATGAAGGTCAGAGGTTGGGTGGCCCAGGATATTTAGTGGCCAGGCGACCAGTGGCCTTGAGGTTTTTTGGGGGTAAAATTTGGCGACCAGTGGCCTTAGGTTTTTTTTAGTAAAATTGTAACGACCAGTAGCCTCAGCCTTTTAGTAACAATTTGGCGACCAGTGGCCTTGGTTTGTTTTTTAGTATATTTTGGCGACCATTGGCCTCGGTTTTGTGCAGCTAAATTTTGATAACCAGTGGCTTCGTATTTTTTTTTTTTTTTTTTTTTTTGGGGGGGGGGTTGGGTTTCTTTTTTTTGTTTAAATTATGGCGACAAGTCAACTCGGTTTTGTTAGTAGTTGTTGAGAAGAAGCCATTTAACGATTTTTCTTTGTAAGGCCGGCCATATTTGATGGCGGATCGGCATTAAATTGAAAGCCCTCAGCCAGGATGCTTTCAGTGAAATTGGTTAAATTCTGTTAAGCGGTTTTAGAGAAAACCTCGCTTAAAGGTTTGTCTATTTTCAGTAATGGTGGCCATATTTGATGGCTGTTTTGCATCATTTCTAAATATTTGAAAGCGATCTAGTCCAGGGTGCATTCTTTCAAACTTGTTTAAGTTATGTTTGTCTGTATTGGAGAAGAAGTGGTTTATAAGGTTTTTATATTTTTGATTTTATGTTTGATGGCGAATCAGCATCATTTGTCAAATATCGAAATCCTCTATGCCAGGATGCTTTCTGTGACATTCAGTTAAATTCTATTCAGCAGTTTTTGAGACAAGGTAATTTAAATGTTTATCTACTTTAAGTTACAGCTTGCCATTTTGATGGCGGATAGGCATCAGCTGAACAAATATGAAAGACCTTCATGCCAGGCTGGCTTGTGTCAAATGTGGTCAAACTCGGAGAATAAATTGTTTTTAAAAAAAATATTTTTAATAACGTTTGCCACATTGGATAGCGGGACAGCATTCACTGAACAAATGTAAAGGCCTTTATGCCAGAATGCTCTATTTACAATTTTGTGCAAATTGTTCAAACGGCTATTAAAAATTTGTGTTGTAAATAACAACTGTGAACGGTCGACGCACAACAGACAAAGTACCATGTGAGATCCAATAATAACTAAGGGAATTACTGTGTGCAAACAAATGTGGGTGGGTACATCAATCAGGGATAAGAACATCGTTATATGATGATGCGCATCGCACGCTGAAAGACCAGACTAAGCCAAGGTGTTATCAACATTAAATTGCCTACCAAATTCGATTTAAATCCAACAGGAATAAAGGGAGTCCTTGCACAAAAAGGAAAGCGAGTGAGTCTGACAATCAAGGCCCATGACTCCGCTTTTAGATGACGTTGAAAGCAGAACATGTACGTAAGCAACATTGACAATCAAACTCAGCAGAGGTCTTATAAATATGAAACTGTCTTCTAACTTTGATTAAAATCCAAAAAAGGGAGTCATTATGCAGAAATTAAAGTGGATGGGTCTGGCAGTCAGGGACTGTAGGCTACATGACGTAAAATGCTGACAACTGAACTCAGCCTAAGTCTCATCCAATCAAACCATTGTTCTATCAATATCAAGCTGTTTACCAAATTTAGCGAATAATCAAGTCCAATCACACAAAAAGTTGATTTGAGGAAATGAAAGTGGGTGGATCAGATAATCAGGGGCTATACCTCTGCTAAACGATGATGCATCAAGCTCACAATCAAATTCGGCCAAAGACTTATCACAAGCAATCAGCATACCAAATTTGCTTGAAATCAAATAATAATCAAGGGATTTATTGGGCGGAAAAAAGTGGGAGTGGGGGGTCACAATTAGGGTCTACAGGGTCTACAACACTGCTAAACGATCATTTAGAAGTCTGACAATCGATCCCGGCCAAGGAATCATCAATATCAATCGACAAAACAAATTTGGTTGAAATCCAATAATATTTAAGGGAGTTTTTAAGTGGACAAGAAAGTTCCAAGGTCTGATTGTCAGGGACAATAACTCAAGTAAACGACTACACAGAACGCTGACAATCGAACTCAGCCAAAGGCTTAAAAATCAAGCTGCATGCCAAATTTGCTTGAAATCTACTAATAATTAAGGGAGCTTTTATACGGAAACGGAAGTGGGTGGGTCTGACAATGTGAGGTACAACTCCGCTAGACGATTATGAAGAAAGTTGATAATATAACCTAGTCACGGTCTCATCAATATCAAGCTGCATGCCAAATTTGGTTGAAATTCAATAATAATTAAGAACATTATTACATGGAAACGAAAGTTGGATGGACGGACTTAAGGAAAGACACGTCCAATTTAATATCCTCTGCATTCTACGAAAAGCAGCAGGATCTGGGGTCGGGGGAGGATGGTTAGGAGGACTAGTAACTGATAAAAACAGATTTCTTTGCTGCAGATCAATCTGATCATTTTTAAGCATGCCGATCATACCGATCAAATATGAAGTTATGTTCAAGACTTTTAGCAAATATTCAATTTCCAGTTACCTGCAAACTTTAAGAAGTATGAATGTCGCAAAAGAGGGACATGAAATCTTATATTTCTACAATACAAGCTAATAAAATTATTAACAGAAAGGTGGTAAACAAGAAAGCGAGGAAAACCTGTTATTCCCGTAAAGCCTCTCTTCAGCAGCCAATGATTGGACACAATTTTGTTGGTTAAGGGAGGTAGCTGTTGAGGAAGAGTTAACTATGCGGATGAGATGAAGCCAGGGCTACTTACACCATGGCAAATCCCCCCCCCCCCCACCGCGCCTCCAATCTGGTACCTGATCCAGGGGATGTAACTCAAACTCAGCGTATATATGGAAGGGTAGACATTACTGTGATTGTTGCTCGTTACAGAGCTACACGGCTTGCAAGGAAGAGACCAATACAACTACATGTCAGATTACAGAGATTTCCTGCTATAAGACAGGCTTGGCACTGTAACAGTTCATTGGTGGTTCAGTCCTGGAATGCAATGCACATATAGAAATATAAATGGAATGGACACATGATATAATGAAAATTAATTTATATTGCTCCATTATATTTTTTCCAGACTAGATCTTATCTCGTTCTTCAGTTACAATTACTATCAGAGCTTTATCTTTGCGATCACCCATATTATAGAGTGAGAATTACTTAACATTTATTTTACAGTCTTATGATGATGAAAAAACAGGAAAATAATTACAAAATAAGATCTTATGTCATTAAGATATTATCTAAAATATAACTAATCTCTCATTGAGGAAACTGTTCCACTTTTTACAGGGGGGAGCATAGCTTGACCCACATCATCTCGGTTTGAACTTTTATTAGAATATCTATTAGGGTCTAATTCATCTGAGGGGCCGAGGCAGCTCGGTGGTTAAGGCATTGAACTCATGACCAGAAGGGTGCGGATTTTATTCCCGGATTGGCCACCATTATGTGCCCTTAGGCAGGGCACTTTACACAACATGCTGCGGCACAATGTAATCGTCAAGCGTTGCTATACCGTAAGACACCGAAATAGACCGAATACCAAACCAAACCAAACTATAAGACACCGAATACCAAACCAAACCAAACTATCTGAGAAATATGTATATCAGTCCCCCCCCTCCTCTTTCCCAGAAAACACGCACACAAGAAAGATTAAAGTTCAGGTACCAAAGTCAGTTCAGTGTAAAACTCCCACACTTCAAAGGGGCAAGTACGATGGGGCATGTTATTGTTAATAATAATTTGTTATGGTATAATTTTTTATTTTATTTTTTTTAATTTTTTTATTTTTTTTTATTTTTAATATCAATATTTGTGATTTGGAAACACGTTTCTGATGATACTTACATTCGTAGATAGGGAAAGGGTCTTATTATTTCTATGAACGGGTCAATAATTACTGGTTCTTTAATTTCGGGATTGACAGCAACCACGGAAATCAATACAAGAGTGCCAAGTGGGTCTAAGATCGCTGATCGGCTGACATCTGCCTAATAACCAAATACGAGAACAGTTGATCAAGGGATCTGGATCAGTAGGGTGCTTACTGTATAAATGTATTCCAATGCATTCGTTATGAAAACAATTTTTGGAAGGTTTCTCTGGATTTTGTATCTTCAATTTTATTTGCTGTTAAATCAACATAATTTGTATCATATTGAAAAGCCTCTAGGCCAGGATGCTCGTATCCAAGTCGGCCCAATTCTATTGAGTGGGTTTGTTTCTTTTTTTTTTTTTTTTTTTTTTTATAAGTTGTGAAAACGTTCTTCTGTTTTGGGAATGGTGGCTATATTTGACGACCGATTGATATCATGTGTACAAATCTGAAAGCCATCCATGCCAGATGTGCTTTCTGTCAGATTTGGTCAAATTCTGTTCAGCAGTGTTTGAGAAGAAATCATTTGAAGTTTGTTCAATTTTTAGTAACAGTGACCATATTTGATTGCCATTGGCGGCGCGAGGGGGGTTCGAGGGGGAAGAATTGCCCCAAGGCGCCGGGCGAGGGCGGGAGAGCCGTGGGTAGCTTTCTTGCCCCCCCCCCCATACCCACACCCCCACACACATCTGAGCATCTAAGCCCCCGGTTCAGGGCTTAGATGGGAGGGGGTGGAGGTTGGCAACTGACATAAAAACTGTTCTCTGTGGCAAAGAAGGGGCGCCACTAAAAAACTTAACCCCCGGGCGCCTCGGTAGGGAGGCGCCATTAAAGAACATTGCCCCTGGGCGCCTCGGTAGGGTGCGCCATTAAAGAACATTGCGCCCGAGAGCCTCAAACCCTCGCGCCGCCTCTGTTGATGGTTAATCGCCATCGTTTATATAAATGTGAAAGCCTTTATACCAGTATATTTTGTCGCAGATTTGGTCAAATTTTGTACAGTGGTTTGTGAGAATAATAAATCACATGATGAAATTTCTATTTTTATTAAAAGATGCCACATTTGATCTCAGATTGGTATCATTTGTACTAAACTGAAAGACCTTTATGCCAGATAGATTTCTGTCAAATGTGTTCAAATTCTGTTCAGTGGTTTTTGAGAGAAAGTCATTACAATATTTTATATTTTTAGTAACAGTGATCATAGTTAATGACAGATTGGGTCTAATTCTGCAAATTTGAATGCCCTGTGTGCCAAGAGGATGCTTTCTGTCAAATTTGGTAAAAGTCTTTTGGCTATTTTTTGAGTAGAAGCGACATATATTTATTTTTATTTTAGCAACGATGGTTATATTTGATAGCGGATTGGCATCATTTGAAGAAACCCCAAAACTCTGTATGCCAGGATGCTGTCAAATTTAGTCCAATTTTGTTCAGCGGTTTTTGAAAAGAAGTCGGTTTATATACTATTAGCAACTGCAGCCATACTTGATGGCGCATCAGCATCATTTGTTCAAACTTGAAAGTTGTCTATGTCAAGAATTTTTGTTGTTGTTGTTTTTGTTGTTGTTGTTGTCAAATTTGGTTAAATTCTATTTAGCAGTTTATGAGAAGTGGTTTAAAGGTTCTCTAGTTTTAATAATGGTGGCCATATTTGATGGCGGATCAGCATCATTTGTATGAATATGAAAGACATTTCTGTGAAGCTGTTTGTGTCAACTTTTGGATAATTATGTTGAGTTGTTTTTGAGAAGATCTTTACAAGTTTTTATACTTTTAATAACGGCGGCCATATTGACTAACAGATCGTCGTCCTCTCAACAAATTTGAAAGGCCTTGATGCCAGAATGTTCACCGAGCGATTTGTGAGAAGAAGTTGTAAATAACAATAGTGAACAGACGAGTGACGAACGACCATAACAAAAACTCACTGGTCCTTACTGCCAACTGAGGTATATACAAATTAATCAAACTAATTTGTTAGCAATTCCAAGATCTACGGGAACCCTGAAATAACTTAAAGAGCATCAGCAATTGTTCATTTGGTTTACTTTGTGCTTCATATTAGAAATGCAGAGCACCTTATTCTCCCTTCATATTGTCGCTTCTATGCCAATCAAACTTTTACTTGATATACACTTTCTTCAACTGATTCGTTGTTGTATTGACCAGCTTTATGTCTTTACATTATTATCATTGACTATTAACTACACAACTAACGGTTTAACATTGCCTCAGTTTCAACCCTAAATCTCAAACAAGGGGCCTAAGTGGGCCTGAGATCGCTCGCCTGGATGACAACTGCCTAATAGTCATATTCAAGAGCAGCTGGCTAAGAAATCTGGGCCACTAAGATGTTTTCTGTAGCAATTCCTTCCAATGCTGCTGACTGCATATTTTGTAAGACAACTGTTTCAAGCTTGATACCACAGCGGTTCAAATTGTCCAATATTAAAATACCAGGATGCTTTCTGTGAAAGTTTGTCAACTTCTGTTGACCAGTTTTACAAAAGTTTACTTAATATCTTTCTAGTTTAAGTAACATCAGCTGTATTTGACAGCGGATTAGCATCATTTGTATAAATTTCCAAGACATTCAATCTTAAATGCTTTCTATCTAATTTGGTCACATTCGGTTAAGTAGATTATTTAAACATATTATTACAGTGTTTTTCTTTCTACTTTTTAGTAATAGCAGCCATATTTGAGGGGAGATCGGCATCAATTGGACACAATTTAAAGCCCTTTATGCCAGGATGCTTTATGTCACATTTGGTCTCACTGCGTTGAATTGTTTTTAGAGGAAGTAATCTAAATGAATTTCGATTTTTATTAACGGTCCACCATATATGATGGCGGATCGGCATCATTTGTAGAAACTTGAAAGGCTTAGTGTCAGAATGCTGTCAAATTTAGTCACATTCTGCTGAGTGGTATTTAAGAAGTCGTTGAAAGGTTTTTATATTTTTAGTAATGTTAGCCATATTTGATGGCAGACTGACATCATTTATATAAACTTGAAGGCCCACTATTCCATGATACTTTCTATCAGATTTGCTGAAAATCTGTTCAGCAGTTGCTAGAAGACGTCGTATAAAGAATTCTAAAGTAACAGTGAATAATCACTCAGACGTTCACTATTTTAGTAATGGTCGTCTGGCCTTATCCGACGGCGAAAGTGCATCATAGGCATAAACCATATATGCCAGGACACGTTCTGTAAATTGTGTTGAATTCTGTAGAGCAGTTTGTGAGAAGAAGCCATTTAAAGTTTTAATATTTTTTTTATATTTTTTTTATTTTTTTTAAATTATTATTAGTAAGAGCGACCATATTTGATGGCGGATCGGCATCATTTGCATCAAATTAAAACACCACTATGCCATGATGCTTTCAGTCATATTTGGTTAAATTCTGTTGAGCGGCTTTAGAGAAGACCTCGCTTGAATGTTTATCTATTTTCAGTGATGGTGGACATATTTCATGGCCGATTTGCATCATTTATAAAAACTTGAAAGCGATCTGAGCCAGAATGCGTTCTGTTACATGTGGTCAAATTATGTTTGGCTCTTTTGGAGATGAAGTGGTTTATAAGGTTTTGCTTTTTTATATTTGATGGTGAATCAGGATCATTTGTCGAATATCGAAATCCTCTATGTCAGGATGCTTTCTGTGACATTCAGTTAAATTCTATTCAGCAGTTATCGAGACAGGGTCATTTAAATGTGTATCTACTTTTAGTTTCATCGACCATATTTGATGGCGGATAGGCATCAGTTGAAAAAAATATGAAAGATCTTCATTCCGGGATGCTTTGTGTCACCTTTTGTCAAATTCAGAGAAGAAATTGTTTTTAAAAATAATGCCATTTTCAGTAACGATTACCATATTGGATAACGGGTCAACATCCACTGAACAAACTTGAAAGGTGGCGATGCCAGAATGCTCTCTGTAAAATCATGTGGAAATTGGTCAACGGCTATTGAAAAGAGGTTGTAAATACCAATTGTGAACGATCGACGCACGACAGACAAAGGACCATACCATAACACACTTGGCCTTACTGTTGAAGATATATCAATATAGATCGGTGTACGCAATTTTCTTGAGATCCGATAATAATCAAGGGAATTACTGTGTGCAAACAAGAACAATGCTATACGATGATGCACATAGCACGCTGAAAAACCAGATTAAGCCAAGGTGTTATCAACATTAAATTGCCTACCAAATTCAATTTAAATCCAACAGGAATAAAGGGAGTTTTAGCAGAGAAAGGAAAGCGAGTGAGTCTGACATTCAAGGCCCACAACTCCGCTTGTAGATGACATTGATCGCGGAACATGTACGTAAGCAACATCAAACTCAATAGAGGTCTCATAAATATTAAACTGTGGATCGGTCTGACAATCAGGGACTGTAGGCTACGTGACTTAAAATGCTGATAAATGAACTCAGCCGAGGTCTCATCTAGCAAAGGTTCTACCAATATCAAGCTGTTTACCAAATTTGGTTCAAATAATCAAATCACAAAATGAAAAGGTTGATTTGAGAAAATAAAACTGGGTGGGTCAGTTAATCAAGAGCTATATCTCTGCTAAACGATTATACAGCAAGCTACCAATCGAATTCAGCCAAGGACTCATCACAACCAAGTTGCATGCCAAATGTGCTTGAAATCAAATAATAATCAGTAGATTTATTGGGCGGAAAAGAAAGTGGGTCGGTCTGCGAAGTAAGGGCTACAACACTGCTAAACTATCACATAGAAGTCTGAAAATCGACCCCGGCCAAGGACTCGTCAATATCAAGCAACAAAACAAATTTGGTTGAAATCCAATAATATTTAAGGGAGTTATTGTGCGGAAAAATAAGTTCGTGGTCTGATAACTCAACTAAACGATGACACAGAACTCTAGCAATCCAAATCAGCCAAGGGCTTTTGAAAATTAAGCTATATACCAAATTTGCTTGAAATCTACTAATAATTAAGGGAGTTTTTGTGCAGAAGCGAAAGTGGGTGGGTCTGTCAATTTGGAACAATTACTCTGCTAGATGATGAAGCAAGCTGTCAGTCGAATTTAGTCGAGGTCTCACCAATATCAAGTGGCATCCCAAATTTGGTTGTAAGATAATAATAATTAAAGGCATTATTATGCGGAAACGAAAGTGGAATTGGCGGACTGAAGGACGGACAGGCCTAATTTAATATCCTCTGCTTTCTACGAAAGAAAAGGAAGGGGTCGGCTGGGGGGTGGGGGGGGGGGTGTTTGTACGGTCACGGTTATGATTGAAAAAACGGGCCATAATTCAAACTTTTAAAACAAAAGGTGACAACTGAACCAGACCTATGTTGCCTTGTTAGGAAACCTTATATCGAAGCGGGCCTCAGACAGATAGACAGACTGTGCGACGGATACGGGTAACACCATAAGCTCCTCCACAGAATATGGGGGGAGCATACAAATGAACTGTGGTGGTGGTAAGTTGTGGGTTAGGTGGACTAGTAACTGGGAAGATCATATTTCTTTGTTGCAGATCACTATGCAATCGTTTTTAACATACCAATCAAATATAAAGCAATGTTCAAGACTTATAGGAAGAAATTTGATTTCCAATTATTTGCAAACTTTAAGAAGAGTATATGTCGTAAAAGAGGGACATTAAATGCTATGCAAACTCAAACATTATGAGTGAGAAAGGTGTTAATTAAGAAACCAACAAAAAACCTGTTATTCTAGTAGCACCTTTCTTGAGCAGCCAATGAATGGATATATTTTTGTTGGTTAAGGGAGGTGACTGTTAAGGAGTGGTTAAATATGTAGATGAAATGAAGCCAGAGCTACTTCCATGATCCAGGGGATGTGACTCATTAGTCTAATTTTATCACACATTAAATAGTATCGTATTTATTACAGGGACCACTTTCAAACTTCAGTCGTGATACAAATAGCCCCTGTCATAAAGTTTTCTTAAAAGCGAACTACAGATGTTCTAGAGTTACCGGGGTCACACCCGTTCATTATTTCATGATTTAGGTGCAGCTTGGTGAATTTGCAAGATCTTTCATGTTTTCTGTCCTGGTATCAGCACAGTCAAGTGTGCTACATCTATGATATCAATATAATTAAGTGCGCTATATCGGTGGTGTTGTTTGTTCTTCGAGTTCGAAGATGACCATGACATCCCTAAGTGGCTTGGTGTATATGAACGTGATATATCGGTGGTATCGCACCGCTGACGTCATGGAAAATTAACTGAGAGAGAGAGAGAGAGAGAGAGAGAGAGAGAGAGAGAGAGAGAGAGCGCATTAAAGTAAAGGAGTTGATGTGAAATAAAAGTTTTTTGCTTCACTACCCCGCCCACCCACCCCCACCCACCCAGAGACCGTCCGAACTCTCAGGGAGCCTTTAGAGCGTTGACTTGCACCAGTCAGCCCCCTATAGACTGACCCACAACGCTATTCTTTTCCGGCCAACCGTTGATTATACATTACTCATGTGTTATTTTTAAACCAGCCAGTCCACCGCATTCCAAAAATTATCGATCGATAGAGCCAAGTCTATTGTTTCCTACAAATAACGACTTGCTTGACTAGGTGCATAAGGTTTAAACACTGTATAATTTAGGCTGTCTACTAAGTAATAAAACTTTTGTAAATATTTAAGCCTTTCATGTGCTAAATTTTAAAATCATTATGCAAGCATATTAAAGATTTTTGACGAAAACACAGGGCATATTCAAATCGGCCAACATCATTTACGCTACTTGTTCATTATAATCAATTTATAAAGGATGTACGGCCCTAGTAAATTCAGCGCTGTCTGTGTTATCTGCTCGATATATACACAGTTGAATTTCAGTACATGTAGGGAATTATTGTACACAAACCAGAGGAGTTCCCTATGTGAATTACAAAGAAATTAGACATTCTGTCAGTGTGGAGAATACATGGGTTGAAATTACTTTATATTTTCTACAATGGGACGGATGTTGATACAAACTGACAGGTTTTTAAAAAAATTAATATTTTATTTTTGCACAGGTACATTTTGGGGTTAGTCGAGACAGCTTTTGTTAAAAATTAAACAGGTGCATCGTACGCGAGTTATAAGCCCTGGTGCTATATGAGTTGGAAACTGGATCAGAGGTTAACAACCTACTATGTGGTCAAGCTCGCACGCGGACTGAAGTCTTTTCTTAATTAGTTGGAGACAACTGTTAGCCATTATTAATTTGTTCTCTAGTATGAACGTCAATTGTGGTGCGGTCTTAAGTGAAAAATGATTACATACACACAAGCAGTAATCTGCACTTCATCCTCTGGGGTTAACTGCTATATAAAGGTTTGAATTATCTCTGGAATTCTTAGCGTTTCGTTTCTCTTCTCACTAGGAACTCCGATGGGGGTGGAATTCAAATACGTGATTGTGTATATAGTTTGAAATATCTTCGGAATCTCTAGAGTTTCGTTTCTCTTCTCCCTAGGAACTCCAATGGGGGTGGAATTCAAATACGTGATTGTGTATATAGTTTGAAATATCTTCGGAATCTCTAGAGTTTCGTTTCTCTTCTCCCTAGGAATTCCAATGGGGGTGGAATTCAAATACGTGATTGTGTATATAGTTTGAAATATCTTCGGAATCTCTAGCGTTTCGTTTCTCTTCTCCCTAGGAACTCCAATGGGGGTGGAATTCAAATACGTGATTGTGTATATAGTTTGAAGTATCTTCGGAATCTCTAGCGTTTCGTTTCTCTTCTCCCTAGGAACTCCAATGGGGGTGGAATTCAAATACGTGATTGTGTATATAGTTTAAAATATCTTCGGAATCTCTAGCGTTTCATTTCTCTTCTCCCTAGGAACTCCAATGGGGGTGGAATTCAAATACGTGATTGTGCATATAGTTTGAAATATCTTCGGAATCTCTAGAGTTTCGTTTCTCTTCTCCCTAGGAACTCCGATGGGGGTGGAATTCAAATACGTGATTGTGTATATAGTTTGAAATATCTTCGGAATCTCTAGAGTTTCGTTTCTCTTCTCCCTAGGAACTCCGATGGGGGTGGAATTCAAATACGTGATTGTGTATATAGTTTGAAATATCTTCGGAATCTCTAGAGTTTCGTTTCTCTTCTCCCTAGGAACTCCGATGGGAGTGGAATTCAAATACGTGATTGTGTATATAGTTTGAAATATCTTCGGAATCTCTAGCGTCTCGTTTCTCTTCTCCCTAGGAACTCCAATGGGGGTGGAATTCAAATACGTGATTGTGTATATAGTTTAAAATATCTTCGGAATCTCTAGCGTTTCATTTCTCTTCTCCCTAGGAACTCCAATGGGGGTGGAATTCAAATACGTGATTGTGCATATAGTTTGAAATATCTTCGGAATCTCTAGAGTTTCGTTTCTCTTCTCCCTAGGAACTCCGATGGGGGTGGAATTCAAATACGTGATTGTGTATATAGTTTGAAATATCTTCGGAATCTCTAGCGTCTCGTTTCTCTTCTCCCTAGGAACTCCGATGGGGGTGGAATTCAAATACGTGATTGTGTATATAGTTTGAAATATCTTCGGAATCTCTAGAGTTTCGTTTCTCTTCTCACTAGGAACTCCGATGGGGGTGGAATTCAAATACGTGATTGTGTATATAGTTTGAAATATCTTCGGAATCTCTAGCGTCTCGTTTCTCTTCTCCCTAGGAACTCCGATGGGGGTGGAATTCAAATACGTGATTGTGTATATAGTTTGAAATATCTTCGGAATCTCTAGAGTTTCGTTTCTCTTCTCACTAGGAACTCCGATTGGGGTGGAATTCAAATACGTGATTGTGTATATAGTTTGAAATATTTTCGGAATCTCTAGAGTTTCGTTTCTCTTCTCCCTAGGAACTCCGATGGGGGTGGAATTCAAATACGTGATTGTGTATATAGTTTGAAATATCTTCAGAATCTCTAGCGTCTCGTTTCTCTTCTCCCTAGGAACTCCAATGGGGGTGGAATTCAAATACGTGATTGTGTATATAGTTTGAAATATCTTCGGAATCTCTAGAGTTTCGTTTCTCTTCTCCCTAGGAACTCCGATGGGGTGGAATTCAAATACGTGATTGTGTATATAGTTTGAAATATCTTCGGAATCTCTAGCGTCTCGTTTCTCTTCTCCCTAGGAACTCCGATGGGGGTGGAATTCAAATACGTGATTGTGTATATAGTTTGAAATATCTTCGGAATCTCTAGCGTTTCGTTTCTCTTCTCCCTAGGAACTCCGATGGGGGTGGAATTCAAATACGTGATTGTGTATATAGTTTGAAATATCTTCAGAATCTCTAGAGTTTCGTTTCGACCTAGGGCTGAACACAAACAGATATGTCATCAGTGGAAGCAACAACTGGCGCAATTGGCCGTAAGAAGACGGAATTAATTCTGTCCAGGACGGTCTAAGTGCATAAACCAGAGGAGGACTGTCTCGAATTTACAGATTAGGGCTAGCAGATGTCCTTTTGTCCACTATAGTTGTAATCTTTTTTCCCGGCGTTTATTTAGAGATGTTCTATTAGGTTCATTAGCTAAAATGTGTACTGACAACTTTGGTTGTAGCAGCCATGGTTGTGGTTGGACTGGGTGTATACGCATCAAAAGCCGGCTCGTCAAAACGAAAATGTTGACAGCAATATTGATAGTTCACGATCTTCTACTGCGAACATCCAGGCCATATTGAATAAGGGCAATAGTGCGTGAGGGGGCTTCGATTTTTTAAAATTTGCTTTGTCGTCGCATTGTGTGTGTGTGTGTGTGTGTGTGTGTGTGTGTGTGTGTGTGTGTGTGTACAATTATAATTCTGACCTAAACTGCATACCCCTCATCCCATTTATAATTAATATTTTAATATTCAATGCAGGAAAATTTGTACATGTAAAGATTCTACTCTCTCTTCAATCATATGCAGTGTTCAAATACACATACGTAATGGCTGGCTAATACACACTTAAGATATTCCCCTCCCCCAATTTATAATTTCAGTTTAAATTTAAATGCAGAGAAGTCAATATACAGGATATACTCTACGCTTACATGCAGTGTTAAGATATACTGGTTAAAATAATGGCTGGCCAATACACCCTTAAGATACCATTTACATGCATACCGATTTTAAATATACAAGGACAAGGATAGACTATGCAAAACATACTAAGCACACATATACGATAAGTATTATTGCATCAGAAGCATATAATTAATGAAAGTATCTTCTAAAATGGAGGAAAATCCATCCAAAACCACGTGTAAGCGTCACAAGCCAACATTTATGGCAATCAATAACTACAAGCATGTTCTGTATACAACATTTAGTGCAATCAATATCTACCAGCATCTATACAAGACTAGAATCTAAAATACTAAGCAATCAGCCGATTTAAGTAGCAGCAAAAACTAATTTACTTTTGCTTACATATGGAGCATTTACACAATAAGCTCCCAGACCAGGTCTTTAAGAGGGATTAAAAATTATTAAAATCTGAGGGTGTTCGTAAGTTATTGGGGAGAGAATTCCATAGTTTTGCTGCTGCACACCTAAAAGATTTTAGCCCATATGTGGATGTTCTTACTTTAGGGATCTCCAAAGTGTTTACTTACCTAAAAGAGTAAGAAGATTTTTTTTAAAACTTTCAGATCATTTAAGTATGCTAGACATTTTTTGTTTAAAATGTTGAATATTTCAAGTGCCATGGTCTTCATTCTTTGGCTGTGGAGAATTGATACATTTGCAAATCGAAGAGTTCAGAGTAACGTTTCTTGAAATCAATGAAGACAAATCTCAGAGCTCGTTCATGTAGTTTTTCAAGTTTGTTCATGTTAGTGAGACTGCTGAAATGCCAGGTTAGGGGACAGTAGTTGAAGTTTTTCATGATGAAAGAGTGGTACACAGTCAGTCTTCCTTCGGTTGTAAGGTATGTTCCGATTCGTTTGAGCACATTTAATTGTTTAGATGCTTTCTGACAAATTTCAGTGACTTGCTGATTAAAGTTTAGCATAAAGTCCAAAGTGACTCTCAGTTGTTTTACCGAATCTTCACAAGATAATTAAGCCTCGCTGGAGGAGAAGGTCTGAAGTTGTTCGTTGGTTTTCTTCCCAAGTGTAATAGCCTGGAACTTATTAGGGTTCGCTTTCATTTTATTATTGGTAAACCACCTAATCAAAGTACTGCACTCTGTTCCCAAAGCAGATTTCATAATATTAAAGTCGTGGTGAGCGTAGGCAAGTGTGTTGTCATTATCATAGTTGTATAGATCAGAAACATTTATGAAAAAGAAGATATAATTAATGAAGATATTAAAAAGTATGGGCCCAAGAATTGATCCCTGCTGTACCCCTTTATAGATATTTGCCCATGAACTAGTTGAGTTTCCTATTTTGACACATTGTCTTCTGTTTGAGAGGTAATCTGCCGTAGTGTTTACGACCGAATCTGAAAGCTCATATGCTGGCAGTTTCTGGAGGAGGAGTTTGTTGGGGAAACAGTCAAATGATTTTGATAAATCCATCAAAATTCGCTGCAGCATATTTGTTTTTGTCTAGGGCTAAGCTCAAGTCTTCTAGTAGTCGAATTAGTGTTGTGTGAAACTGAAACCCTTTCTGAAAGCAGAGATATACGGGTGTAAGATATTGTCAAAGTAATTAGTGATCTGGTCCCAGATTGCTTGTTCAAAGAACTTCGATACAGTTGGGAGAATACTGAGAGGACGATAGTTTTGTTTATCAAGTGGATAGTTTTTCTTGTATAACGGGAGAACCTGGGCTTCCTTGAGTCTTGTAAGGAAAATGTTTTGGTCAAGGCTGTAGTTTATGAGTTTGTTTATAGGACCAGTCAGTGACTGAGTTTCAAGTTTTAAAACTGGCAAGCTTTCTCACATATACACGTTGGTCAAGTCGAGACTCGAAGACAGATGTGAGATGTGTGAGTGATCCTAAAATGCGAGCGCTTTAGACCATTCAGGCACCCAAATTTTTGAGCAATAGAGATATACATCCTTTATAATTTAACTTAATCATATGTGCTGTATTCACTAAATTTGACTAAAATATACAACTAAATGGCATCACTCTCTATAATTATTTCCAATGTGCAAAAGTCAAACATTTTGAAAACAAAATATCGCTGAATCAGAAGAATTACTCAGCAGATCTAAAAATTAAGTGGCTATATAACGTTTCTGATGTACAATTTTGAGTAGTATGTCCTAATATAAATTAAACTTCATTGCAGCCTTTAAGAATCTGTTGCATTTTGGGGTACTTTTTCCTGTCGGCAAATGTTGTTAGTAATGTGAAAATGGATGCTTTTCGACCAGTCATTATTAAAAATATTATTATATTGCCTTATAAGAATACGAGAAAATTAAAAATCAAAATAATTTTTTACAAATCACTAGACCACTGAAATTTTGTATGTTGCCATCTTGTAACAACATTTCTGGTCCACTGATATTTTTTGTATATTACCATCTCGTGTAGGATATGACAACATTTATTGACCAATTAATTGTTCAAACTCATTAAAAATACCTGACAACTCAGACAATGAAGACAATTAGCTATACACAACAGTAATTTGATTTTTGTTTTATCACATCATAAATAATGGTACAAAGCTACATTATATTGAAATCAACAATTTTCAGAGAGCCGATAGAAATATTTCATTAGTTTAAAATGAAAACAGCAATATCGATGTCAACATATAATGTGTATATGTTTGCAAGTTCAGATGGGATAACAGTGCTCTCAAAGCTATTTTTGCTACAAAATAGCATAGAGAAGAATAACACTGTTGATTTTTATATTTAAGACATAAAAATATGTGTACTACAAAGCTTCAGAAAATATACTGATTTACATATTACATTTAATGATTATAACAATAACATCCTAAACTCTGATATCAAAATGGTAGCGCGGTATAAGGAAGGAATAAATAACGTCTTTGATTTGAACAAAGACACATATCTATATTCGGCTAAATTTACAGTACACTTTAAACATCTCATACATTTTACATTGTCAATCAATTACGATTCAACAAAAATAGATACAGAATGTATGCAGAACAAAGATTTAAAACAACATATGGTGACGCAACGTATGAAGTAGCTCTTTTAGAATCAACCGTAGGAATGGTAAACGTTCACTTAAATCTTAAATCATTCATCCGTTTCAACAGATTGTAGAAACGTTACAAATTGTTGAAAATGAAAGTACCTGCTGTGGATAGATTTTCTGTTAGCTTGTTGATAACACATAAAAACAAATTATCAATCTTAAGTATTCTTTGAATTTGTAAACCGTTTCAAATGGCGTACCAAATGTACACCTATCGATTGGAGACAAAATATAAAGAACATTATTTAAGAATCTTTACTATCATACTGAAAATCCAGTTCCTTACAAACAAAAAAAGCAATACATTGTGGGAACAAATTAAACGTGACAAAAGAAAATAAAATACGCTCAATTGAAATAACAGTTAACTTAACAATCTACATACACATTACACAAGTAAGCAAAAACGTTTCCTACAAAAGAGGTTACTTTAATCACTTACGGGGATGATCAGTGTCAGGCATACATATTTGATATGCAAGCTTATGAAAAATACAATGATGGATACAAATACATTTTGACAGTGAGAAGTATTATTTATTTTCGAAATACTACTGGGCTGAAAAAGTGACAACGAAAAAAAAATGACATGCACGACGCTTTGGGAAAATCTCTAAAGAGAGATGAAAAAGTATAGTTTATGAAATAAAAGATTTTTTTACAGCAAAAACGTTGAGGGCTTGTTAGAAATGGAAAACATAGAATACTATTCAACATACACAGACAAAAACCATCTGCATTGGTACGGTTTAACGGATTCCTAAAGACCAGAATGTGGTAGTCTTCCACTCAAAATGAAACAAGAAAATCGCTTGACATTTTACCCAAGTTAATTGAAGTTCAAAATACAAAACAATCTTTGCAAAGGGCTACATTCATAATTTTACTAAGGAAATATTTAAAATCAGGCAAGTAATTTTAGGTGATCCAGTTGTTTGCAAACTGGAAGACCTGAAGGGAGCGGGTATAGAAGTCATGTTTTGTGAGCAATGGTTATCTTCATACGACAAACAAGATGACATATACAAAGTTGAAAAGATGTTAAAAGCAAAACGGATGAATGGCAAAAAGCATATAATCATGGAATAGAAATGATAATATGAATCATTTAACAGTTTGGAACCAGCTAAAAACATTTTGCCATTAAAATAAATGATGTATCAAAGACACACCTGTCCTCCGTAGACGGAGAAAGCACAATACAGAGCTATGTGTATCAAGGAACATGAAAACTCTAAACTTTTGCGAGATAATGAGCTTTACAATGTGACGGATGTGGAGACAACGGTGCAGTTGAAAATCAAGAAATTAAAACATGCCTGATATATCAAACACCAGGGGGAAAATGAAAGTACATCGTACACAATGTCCTAGCACTTGCCGATGCTATTCAGTTGCCACATACGTATTTACTATCGATTTAAAACCTAGTATTCCAGATTATTTGAGATTTTGTAAGGATTTGTTTTACAACTGGTATCAAGAAGACGATCCAGTCATTTACACGTCACCTCCCTCGTTTTTGTCTCTCTAAAACAATACATAAAAACATTAATCACTTCTTTAGTTTGTAACAGTATTCAACATGACCTTTCAGTCTCATCCTCCTGCCAAATTGATTTGTGCACTGTATGCCATCAGTCGCGAAAGAAATGCACCGTTTCCTTTACAGTTGTTAAAAGAAAGTATCAAAGAAGTATTACGATGGTTTGGCTTGACAGCACGTCAGTTACTACAAGAAATTATTCATAGTCCTCATCAAACAAAATGTTTTGTTTTTTTTTTAAACCGTAAAGTAGCTTTGAAACAACTGGCTCATCCAAGAATTGATATTCAAACCAAGAAACAAATCATCTTGAAACCGCTTGGAGGTGGATCATGAAGGTGTCATTATTCGTTCGCTTCTACGATGGGATCATAATACCGTAGCAAACAAAACAAAACCTACTAAAAATATCCAAAAGACTGACAAAAAAGAATAGAGGTATAGTAAGTTCACCCTCTACATCAACTTCTCCCAACAAGAAGAAAACTTACCTCCTAATCCTAATCTCACAGAGATATCAAACTTACAACAAGAGTTACAATCGTTGACGGATCAAACATATTTGTCAGAAACAGAAGAAAAAAACCCCGCAGTAGTACGGATAATTATTGCAAAGTCTTCAACTGTTTCACCAGAAAGCTTTACACGAGACACCTAAACCTACTCTGAGAGATTTCAAGAATGCCAGGAAAAACGAAGAAAAACAAAAAGCAGCAGCAGCAGTAGAAGTTCCCAAGACGATGACAGACATAGAAGAAGAGATAGAAACAAGAGAAGTATTTTTTTTAAAAACTCTGCTCAAACACTTTTTCTTCCAGTGTGGCAGCCTTGTTGACACCTTCTCCTATTCCAAAGCGAGAAGAAATGAAAGCTTGGGTCAAAAAGATGACGTAGACACCCTCTTTAGCAGAAGAAAATAAAAGGGGGAAGACAGAAGTAAAAGAAATCAAGAAAATGGTGATAACAGAACTGATGATTTGTGTGGAAACCGAAACTTTCTTTCCTACTCCTATTGCTCCTTGGTACGTCAAGGATCACAATCCAAATTACTACAAGAACCTAAGAGGAGTACCGAATAGTAAGTGACTTATTGAGCAGCAACATGGATGCACTTTTAGCCAGCATTCACTACAATCCTGCTTGTGCAGCTGGCTACAAAGGAATTCAAAACTTGTATCGTGCAGCAAAACCCCAAACTAAAAAGTCTACGTTTGCAAGATGTACGATAATGGTTACAAGAACAATCGACGCACACGTAACACAAATCCATTCGACGAAAATTTGAAAGAAGTCATATTATAGTAGCAGGAATCGATCAACAGTGCCAAGCCGATTTAACCAATGTCTATCGTTTAGCTTCGTACAATCGAGGTCACAAATATTTGTTTTGTGTCATTAATATATTTTCAAAATCGGCTTGGTAGTTCATTTGACCTCTAAAACAGGTTCAGAGTTAATGCTATCTTTAAAAATCGTCTTGAACCAAAGTGGTAGATATCCGCTGCGATTGCAAACAGACAAAAGCACCGAATTTATTAAGCAAGCTTTTCAAAAAGAATTGACAAAAAGACACATTCATTTTTTTACCACTGAAAATCCTGAATCTAAAGCCAGTGTCATGGAATGTTTTCAAAGAACCTTGAAAGAAGGTGTCTGGAAATGATTTACACATCAGCATACTCTCAAATACATCGACGTGTTACCATGTTTGATCAAAGTTCAAAATCAATCGTACCATCGTAGCATCGGATGTGCTCCAGAAGAAGTGACACTTCAAAACGAAGTGACCGTGTTTGATCGATTGTTTGGAACATCGAAGACCAGAAAAAAAGAGAGAAGTGTTATACATCGGAGATTGTGTTCGCACTGAAAAAAGCAAAACGCACTTTTGACAAGGACTATTTACCGAATTAGACGACAGGATTGTTTTGTGTCACAGGAAAAGCGCGTGGACGTGACTCACTTGTCTATAAATTGGAGGATGTGAACGGAGAAGTTTTAAAATGAACTTTTTACTTCCCCGAGTTACAACAAGTGACCAAGAAATATGACGTGTACGATATCCAAAGCATTCTGGATCGAAAAAAACAAAAGTGGAAAAACATCGTATCCAAGAAGTTAAAAGTCCGTTGGAAAGGATATCCACCCACTTTCGATTCTTGGATTTGCTCTTCACAAGTCATGGACTATAAAAAGAAGTAGACGTCACAAACTTGCTGTTAAACACTGATTCAGCCCCTTCTTAGAGTTCATCGCTCCAAGAACTACAAAAACAACAACCATGATGTGGAGAACGTGTTCCTAAAGTAAAATGGTCTTTTTCTGTCATATATTTGTGGTGTATTGTGTCATTGGAGCAGCGATTGGAGTTTGATTTTTGGAACAATGAGATAAACAACTGTGGACTATTTGACTCAGCAACTGTATTGGCTATCTTCTTCAAAATCCTTGGTAATGGCCGTCTTGAAACTTATGGTGATTCGTTGATTATATGCTTTAAAAGATGCTGCCTTGACACAACGTGTTCAACGACCACTAAAATCCCAAACAAGCCTTAATGAAAGCAGGAAAAATGTGCTGATTCAGAAAGAAAAATAACTCACGACGCGCCGAGACACCCCTATAAATTCGCTTCACACTCCAGACGAAGGCATTGATTCCTCTTCTACGCCACAGCAAAAGACAAGGCAGAAAGAGACGTCGAAAACCTTTCAGACCTCATAGACATGACCAGAAAAAGAATGAGAAAAGAATAACAGTCAGAGATTTTGACCTCTTTGTTTACTAAAAACTTAAAAACTAAAAAAAAAAAAAAAAAAAAGATGCACCGAGATTCTTGCGAATGTTCCAAAACAGAACTCGATCTGTTTGCAATACCAGCGACAATGATGACGATACAAGAATCACAGCGGATAGAATTTCATCCGTTGTCTTCATTTACCACCTCAGCTCGTATTGAATCAACCTGAAAGTCAAAGTTCTCAAAACGGACAACAACAATCCAGGCCCCGATGCCTGAGTAGCTACTGCCAACAATATCATGCATTCGTTGTTCAGCAAAGTGGATTTGTACTTGAACAACTAACTGGTTAGCAGCAGCATGGACACTTACTCTTACCGAGCTAAGAAGCCAAGAACACACACCTCGATGCTTGTGTGGTGTGCAAACCTGACATCTTGGATGCCTTCACAGAAGCTGACGATCCTCACAATGTTGGATTTAACGACCGCCAAAAGAAAATCAAACAAGGCCGTAGTTTAGAAGTGATTGATCGTTTACAATTGGACATGTGGTTCCAAGACATGTATTTGGTGAATGGCGTGAATGTGCGTCTGAGACTGAATTGAAGTAGTACCGTGTTCCATTTGATGGCTGATACTAACGAGTACAAAACTATCATCGAAGAAGCCAGACTATATGTTCGTTGTGTGGAAGTCCTACCTCAAGAGGGAAACGATATCAGTCAAACTCTGACCAGAACTACAGCCAAGTATCCGCTGTGACGAATGAAACTCATAATTTTCATCATTGCCTCTGGACTCCTATCCAAGATCGAAGATCATGTCTTCCAAAGACAACTGCCTAAACGTTTGTTCATTGGCATCGTCCACAATGCTGCCCTCAAGGGAACTATTGATCAAACTCCTTTCCAGTTCCAACACTTAAACGCGTCCTATATAGAAGTCACCAGAGACGGTCAGATGTGGTGTACCAGGCCGTTTGAACATAACGTTGCCCAGAAAATTACTCGAGATCTTACTTGAATCTGAAGCCACAGGACAATTAGGAACCAACAGTAGCCACGGCATTTCGTACGACGATTATGCAGGAGGATGTGCTTTGTGGGTATTTGATTTAACTCCTGATCAAGGCAGCGACGAGGGACATTTCCACCCTATAAAATCAGGTCAACTCCGTGTGGAACTTCAGTTTACACTAGCCCTCGTGAACAAAGTGAACGTGATGTTGTATGCAGAATTTAATAATACTCTGGAAATCAACAGTCTGAGAGAAGTGATCCTAGACTTTTAAAACAAACTTGAACACGACGCTATAGACATAGGCGAAAACGATGATGGTTTCCATCCATAACAGGAGCCACAGACTCATGACGTCATGATGGCCAAAACAAGAACAACACATAATCTCCTGATTTGCTCTCCACTTGGCTGGAAGAACCACACTCCTGACCAGAGAACATTCCTATGGTTGTCAAATCGATCATCCTCGTCATATGCGACACGACAAATGTTTGACGATGCGACAAGAACGAAAGTTTGAAGACTATCTGCAAGAAGCATGGACACTCATCCCGGATGAGAATATCTTGAGAGAGTGGTATACAAATTTGAGTAACCATCCCCTACATCCATTGACTTCCTTGGAGAAGAAACGCATCAAAGCTCTCTTGCAACAGAGAAAAGAAGACTTCCCGTTCATGGACTTACTTGAAAAATCTTTATAATCTCGTACATAGCTCCTTGGAATCCAGTGGTGTGTGCAAAAGATGACCTTCCTCATTAAATACTTAAAGACGTTTGAGTTTATGTCATCAACTCGGGCGACAGTCATCACCCAGAAACCCATTCAGTAGGCGTTTACTTTCCTAACGACCACATTGTGGAATATTTTTATTCCAATGGATTACCTCCTCTCAAAGACGAGATCATAGACTTTATGAGAAGAAATGCTGTATCCACTCAATTCAATAATGTGAAATTACAAGGGTCAGATTCGAGAGTGTGTGGACAATACTGTGTGTATTTTCTTCATTATTGCAGTCTTGGGTTCCCATTAGAACATTTACTGACTTGTTTTGGACGTGATTTCTCTAGAAACTATGCCAAAAATAGAAATGTGGTTTAGTGATCATTATGGATATCTGTTTTCTTTAGTTCAAAAACGTAGTGTCCATCGATGGTAAAATGACGATGTAATAGATCATTGAAAGTCAAGTCTTACTTCTCAACTTTGTCAACCTTATAAATACGTTCTTTTTAACAGTGTTTTGTTTGGGTATTTGGCAGTTGTACATGAAGATAATCGGACTAGTCCTAATCCTTCCTCTTCATTCTTTGTTGACTTTTGAGTGAGCAGGGCGTATTAAATTTTGTTGATGTTTAAAAAAATGGTGCTGTTTGTTTGGTTGGTTGGGGAGGGGGTTGATGTTGTTGTCTTTCTTTTGACATAGTCTTCTCCTTTCTCCCTGTCGATCTTTGAATTTTTCTACGTACCTGTTTTCTTTCACGTCCGTGTACCGAATATGAGAAATGTTTTCCTTGTCGTCCGCGTCTCTAGCATATAAAGTCGGTCTTGCCATCCATCGTCGTCTTGAGAAAGATGTCAAGAATGAGACAGCCAGTGCAAGTCGGGAAGTTGATTGAAGCCATGTGCTTGCTAAACAGAGTGGAGCTCTTCCTGTGCCGGGTGGAATAATGGAATGCTATCCGTATCGAAGGCAACTGAAGAGGGTGATGGTAGCCTTTAGAAAGGCAAAACAATTGATCCGAGAAGTGTTGGAGGAAGACACAGAGAAGATAAATAGGGTATGGGCGGAAGAGAAGAAGGCGCAGACGCAAGAGAGGAGGGAGATAAAATTTCCGCGCCTCAATGAAAGATGGATGAGGGTACAGGAGAGGAGGAGGCAAAGGGAATAATAATAAGAAGAATGACACTAAGAGCAGCAGGAACAGCAACCAGAACAACTCATGATCCCTCAAACTGAGGACTGGGAGATGGAGGCAGACAAGCATAGTTTTAGGCCCTCTGTCTCCGTCAATTCTTGTGGAGAAAACGAACGGAGAAGTAGATGTGGTGCTTTTGGAGCCCGGCCCGGGAAGTGTGGACACTAAGATGAGTGTGGCCAAAACTAACGGAAAAGAGATACTACTCTACTCACTCATTTCC
The DNA here is from genome assembly GCA_029931535.1 of Margaritifera margaritifera. NCBI lineage: Eukaryota > Metazoa > Mollusca > Bivalvia > Unionida > Margaritiferidae > Margaritifera > Margaritifera margaritifera. Next base: position 29,706 of record JAQPZY010001053.1, read on the forward strand.
AAAATATTGTGTGTTTCATGTCCGTGTATATCTTGCGAAACTAAAACTTAAATCCCCCATGGATATTTCTGTGCATAGTGTATGTGTTTGTGTGTGTAAGCGTTGTTACGACTCTAGGTCTTAAAAATAATGTAACAGAAAGAAAGCGAAACCTACAATGTGAGTAAAATCAAGAAGCAATTTATTTGCAGACAATTAAGGTGAAAATTCAAAAGACACTTACAGTAACGTGAATTAAAATCCAAATAATCCAATAATCCTAAGTGTCCTAATCACAAGTCCTAAATATAGAATGTTCCGAATGAATTCCAGTAGCCTTGAATGTCCTGATATGTCAGTAGTCTTGAATGTTCTGATATGCCTGAATGATGTAATCCATAATATCTTTGAATAAATTCACATAAATCCCAAAGTCAAGTATTAATCCAATATGAGAATGAGCACTTTTAGTAATTCCAATGAATATTTCAAATAAATAATTCCTCTCTCTGAATTCGCTCCGGTTTTCACAGCTGTAACATCTTATTGCTAAAATAAATTCCTTAATAGACTGATCTTAATAATATAAAGTTTAGTATAGGAATGAAATCTTGTATACCAGACCTGTATAAATATAAGGATAAATCACCTGAGAGAATATTCTAGAATATGAGTAACTCTAATGGAAATTTCCGGTGCGTACGTGACTTTTCTCAAAACAAGATATGGAAAATTCCAATCTAATTGTTAAATGCTATGTAAACAAAACTGACCTTGAACTCAAATGCAGTAAATATGTTATTTACAAAATGACTAAAGTACAACTTACCTCATGGATACATATAATAAATTCAATGTACATAACAACGCGAGCACTCATACCATGTGTGTGTGTGTGTGTGTGTGTGTGTGTGTGTGTGTGTGTGTGTGTGTGTGTGTGTGTGTGTGAGCGTGAGCACTCTTACACACTTGTGTGTGACAGCATATAAATATGTTTGTGCATAGTGTGTACATCCTTTTTCTCCTTTCGCATTACAAATAGGGTTATAGGGATTATAAGGGTGGTAGGGGTATTTTAGTTTTGTTTGTAAGGGGATGGTAGGGAAGTTATAGGGTGATAAGGGTCGAAAGGGATGATTTAGTTTTGTTTATAAGGGGTGTCACTTATATTTTATTTCCCTTCTTTCACATCATAACATTTGATTGATAGTATATATGTGTGTTTGTGTGTATAGTGTGTGTATATTCCGACCCTATTCGTTGGTCAGAAAGTGTGGGTGTCGGTCATTCAAAAGGCGTGTTGGTTAGTAAGTATGGGTGTTGGTCAGTAGATGACTGGGTGTTGGTCAGTCGAAACGGCGTATTAATATTAGGTGGAGTTTTAACATACACATTTTTAACATTACTATTCGCTTGTACCCAGAAATCATTTTAAAAACCATTCTCATAACCATCATAGGCATATGAACTAATGTTAAATTTCCCTTGTACCCATAGGGTCATACTAATGTTACATCAATGGACTAATGTTAAATTCCCCTTGTACGCAGAGGGTCATTTTGGTACCCAGAGCGTCACATATAACTAATGACAATACGGAAGAAATAAAGCGAGATAACATTTAAAAAAATATAAGGCTGATTCAAACTACATCTCAAATATGCTAAAAAATAAAATAATAAAGACTACAAGTTAGTCTATGATAATTTGAACAAAATAAAGGGTAATGAAAGTCACATAAATGTTGATGAAATCATGACGGCTTTAAAACTCCTTTCAAATTTCACTTAGAGAAGGTATAGCAGTCGTGCCAAATACACATTCAATTACACATATTTCCTTGACAAACTTCTTACCATGAACAATGTAAAGACGTCCATAAAACTGTGCGGTACGAGGAAATAATAAAATATGTATTTGATCTAAATAAAACCTTCAATCACAAAGAATTATCACAAAATTAAGCAGAATCAATTGATAAAGGAGGTCTTTTTACAAAACGTGGATGAAATAAAAAATAAAATACACGCTCAGTTGTGTGTAAATCGTCAGTTTTGTAAAACACAATTATTTTCGTGAAATTTCATCTAACATCTAATAGTAACTGAAATTATTCTACAGAAATAAATGGTATCATCTCTATTTGAGGTGCTATCTCACAACAGACTATAACAATGTGTCAGAGACAACTTGCACCAAATTTGTAGTTAGTTGTAAAATATTACAAATAAAACAGAGAAATAACTGATAGAAGGAAATTTGAAAAATATTAGTACGAATAAGTTAATCAGTAGTAAAATATTATGTTTGCAAAAACATTAGGCAAGTAAATATTGATCAACATGGTAGCGCGGGATATGTGTAACAATATAATTAAATCGACGGAAAGTGTTAACTAACACTGGCATCAAAAGAATTGACGATGACAAAAATTTAGAAATCCGACCGGTTGAGAAAAAAGAGAGCAAAGTAGCAAACAAAAAAATTTTAAGGGTGAAGACGTACTCACGGAAAACCAGAATACCAATTTTCAATATTTGAAAGGAGGGGTGGGGGCATTTAATTATTCGATGAAGCAGAAGCTGTAAAGAACGAGTTTCAATCCAAAATGTAAACTATGAAGAACATAACTATGACAGAAAATGGCCTTGTTCTAAAGGGACAAGCACTGCTGCAGAGCCATGGTGTCAAAATCAGTACGTTGCATCTTAGGTGCACGATGAAACAGAACACAGGTTATCATGTTTTTTTTTGTTTTTTTTTACAGTAATAAACATTTTGTCAACAACATGAATAGGAGTTTAGAATCTATGGATCAAAAATTACAGGTCAATACAAAAAAGTTTAAGAAATCGAATGAGTAACAGAGAAGAAGAATTTAACAGCACCGGCTGGCTCAGCTATCAGCAGAGCTGATAACGATCAGCAAAACTTCGTTTAACCAAAACTTTTGGAAATCATCAAAGAAACGACTAAAACTGAGTCAAATCGATTTATAAGCAATTCTTCCAGAACACAAATTGAACATATACATTCCGTAACATATAACTGTTTGTTCTAAATAATGGATTTGAAATTTTACTTAGTGAATTGTTAAATATTTCTAACAGTAATTGACAAGAGATAACATTGCTAAAGGTGAACGAAAAAAGGTCATATCCCTGAATGAGATATAAAAACGTTGAAAAAATACTAAAATACCTAAAGTCAAACAAAGAATTTACTAAATTAGTTAATTATTTTGTATTTATCAATGCAAATGTTGTAAAAATCGATGACAACTCTCATTGACTCTTGAGCAAAAATGATATCAGAACAAACCATTCAAAGTAATAAAAAAAATTTATTACTCATTCGTTATTTTTTGCACAATCCTTGTACGCTTTTGTCCCCTTTAGCCTTTTAAAAAAAATACGAAAATAAATACTGAATTGTCATTCTCACACTTTTTGAAAAGCATGCAAGAGTAATTAAAATTTCTTTATTTCACTTTGATTCAGAAAGACCATTGTTCAAATTAATTTTCATCAAATAGATATTATTGGATAACGATAGGGCGAATGTTAAACTTTCCGATCGAAATTTTATCCTCTTCATTTTGCGCAAATTTATTTCTTTCAATAAAATTAGTCAATGCAACCGTAAGTAATATAGTTAAGATGAATTTGCTTTTTAACACAATTGCGTAACATCTTTTTATACGTTGTATAACAAGTTTGAGTCTTTTCTCCACTCTACAAATGTTACAGATGATTTTGAAAAACAATAAATAGAACATTCATATTTTTTTCTGTGAAAGAGGTCTATAAAATTGATCCTGGGGTATTCAGTTTTTAACTGGTTGTGGTATAGAGAAGTCCATCTAAGTCAGTGCGATTGTTATCCACTGAGTACATTTTTCTTATGAAAATTCGGTTGTAAACATAAATTATGAATCAATTCGCTTTTACCGCATTGGTTTGTTTTTTAAATTTCACTATGGTCCTGAAAAGCTCAAAGACCTGAAGTTATTTTTTTTATTTTGATTTCTGAGAATGGGCCATTCCCATACTACTAAACTCTCTCAATTGAATTCTTATAATCATATAAACAACTGGGCATCCTGCTTTTTATTGCTAAAATGATTCCCTGTTCAAATACGAAATAATGTTTTTTGAAAAGTAAAAGTGTAGAATCTCTATAATACGGTTTTAAAAATTACTTAAAAGTTTTACAAAATCGCCAAAATATGGAGTAATAATACTTTGAGGAAATATAGACCTGTATAAGAAATTGATTTTATTTTATTTGTTAGCGGCGGTTAATTTAGAGTTTTAAAAAAAATTGTATATCAGGCGATTTCGACAACTTTAAAGATTGAATTAAGACAAAATAATCATGCTCAGATGATATATTCCCAATTGCTAGACCACAAAATTATCATTCGATCAAATCTGCTACGCCGGACACCGTGTATATATTTTGTTACTGAAAAACAAATCCAGAATTGAGCAAAATACGCTCTCTCTCTCTCTCTCTCTCTCTCTCTCTCTCTCACCGATAACGATGATAACGTTTCTTTCTGTTGTGCATGTCTATTCCCTTCAATCTTATAAAAAATATATCGTTAGTTTCATTCTTTAACTGTTGCTATAATTCGTGGCCTGTCATAAATCGTGTAAGTTAGTGAACCGAATACATTTAAATAAATTTCAAAAAATTAGAAAGGCTGATCGACTAGGTACTACAAGGGTCAAATTTGGCCCAACCACCAAAAGGCTGTAAGTTTTGTATAAAGACTGTTTAGGATGCATTTTGTTCAGAATAATAAAAATGTTGTTGAATTTAATCAAATTATGTATGCTGGAGGCACCAAAAGTTTACCTACATAAAATGACGTTACTTCTGGTTCCATGACGTTATCGTGATTTTAATGACGTCATGCATGCACATTTTAATTTTTCAAGACTTGCTGATTATATATATATATATATATATATATATATATATATATATATATATGTGTGTGTGTGTGTGTGTGTGTGTGTGTGTGTGTGTGCAAATCACGGGGACTAAAGAACTTTGACAAAAGACTTCTTCAAATATCAACAAAACATTCATAAGAAAAAATATATATTCAACTTAACTGCTTTATTATTTTTTTTAATTTTTTTTTTGTACCCCAAATGGATCGCTATATGTTTTCTGTGTATCTTTACAAAACACACTTACTTTAAGATGCTGTGAAGTACTACGTGTATATAACATTATCATCACTGGAGGAAAAATAATTTTAATATGCTCCAAAACTTAATTTTTTTAATTGACATTAACCCTATAGAAAATCATTGAAGTGAAAGATACACTGTAATATAGACATACACTGTGATAAAGACACACACTGTGATTAAGTCATACACTGTGATATAGACATACACTGTGATAAATACATAAACTGATATATAGACATACACTGTAATAAAGATATACACTGTGATAAAGACATACACTGTGATATATTGACATACACAGTGATATATACATACACTGTGATTAGACATACACTTTGATAAAGACATACACTGTGTTAAGAAGGAGAAGCAGAAGAAAAGAAATTGTCATTTGTCAATTGCAAACAGAGAAATCGGTTATCCGAATAATGATTCACCTAAGATGTTGTTCATCATGCAAGCGTATCACGATGTTAGCCTAGCACATGCGACTTTATACAGAACCAATTCACAATTGACTTTGAGAGTTGGCACAATAAAGTGTAGAGTATATATTTGAGAAAACAAAATTCCGATAAAAAAAACAGCTACTTAAACACATTGCATGTTAACAATCTTTGCAAAGCTAGTTTCCACATCACTAAGTGTATTCAATAACACTTTTATTCCAGAATGCCGGTACTTAAACGAAAACTTAACTATCCACAGTGGACAATTTGGATGAATTAGAGAGAAAGAAAATCATTTTACGAAGTAATGATCAGCAAAGGACACGCTCGCAATATTATTAGTTTCAAATTGGTTTCGGGTTTGGGGAATGTCGCTTCAGCAGATTTTCAAACATTATCTACCATTTCCCCTAAAAGCAAACATATGGTGTGACTTTTACATGCGTAATGTATGGTAAGAAGAATATTGACATCAGGCCCTTTGTCGATAACAATTTCAATACAAATGAGCTAACATCATAGCACATATGTGAGTATTTATCCATACAATTATCGTCACAAAAAATCTAAATGTTGTACATCGTCACTGTATGTTTAAGAGAACTAATAAAGTACACATATATAACTAGAATACATACAGTATATAACTTGACTGGAATGTACAACGCAATACTATTAAATTATCCGTATAGTTATTATTCTAAGTTCAGGAAGGTCTTGGGCATCATTCAAATAAGAACTCCAGTCAGACATCGAATTAAAAGGTGCATTTTGATGACGTGCATATCCAAGGTACCAGATGACGGCTGCTATGTTCAAGTAGGTCGATTGAGTCTCTGAATCCTCGATTCACAATAAAAACATCATCTTCTTGCAGCCATTCTCTCATTTTTTCAATATTGCTGATGAGGGCATGTTTTAATATGCTGGCATCGTTATTTTTACCATCACTTAAGTATGGACCAATAACACTGACAACGTAGCCGGTTGTACTAACGACCATCATTGGTTTCACAAGTGGACGTCGTTTGTGAAGACTAAATGATCGACGTTGGAAATTACACTGTGAACTTTTCTGTATGTGTATGTAGGTACCATCTATGACTAAAATTGCTGGAATGTTATTTCCACCAAAAACGGCCTGCGCCAGGCTTCTAGTATGTTGAGAGATTACAGATCCTCTGTCTATGTGTTCAAAGCCAACATATTTCGTTTTGAGCAGACACTACATGGGTAATTTCTGGGCTCATATAATCTGAAGGAAAATGACCAAATGTTAGTACTACTGGTGGTGCACGATATGATGGTCAAGGCCGGACAAAAGGCGGAGGAAATTGAGCAGTTGACCCTGGGCCCCTGCCTAGCGAGTACCTCGCAATGCAGTGAAATGGCATTTTAAAATAAATCTTTTATCTTATTTTTGAATATTTTTTTCAGGGAAGGGTGGAGCAGGGGGGGGGGGGGAGCTTTTTGAAATTTATACAGGTCCTCCTACCGCCTTAATCCGGTCTCGACGACGGTAACTATACATACAAAAGATACTATTCAATGTACAGAATTCTTGATATGAAATATATGTTAGGTTGGAAATTAGTGCTGTATAAAGCACTTTACAAAAATCAATGTTATGAAGTAAACTTATGCTATAAAGTGCTGTAATGTCCATGATTAAAAGTTTAAGGAATCTATAGACAACTAATCAGCAAATATCAGCCTCAAAATGTAATATAATTATGCTGTTCATGACCTGTAGTCTGATTGTGAACATGCTGTATTTAAAGCTAAAGGACGGGACATGTAGTTTTTTGTAATTAGTGATTTTTTTCTTATTCAATTGATATTTGAGTCCTAGATGTTATTTATTCATTTGAATATTCAGTTAAATAATTAATTAGTGATATGAAATACATTTCGAGACTGCATTGCAGTCTATCTACTTTTTTCTAGCACATGTCCTTGCAACAAGATGTAATTTTTTAAAATATTTTACCCATGAGGCAATTAATTTTTGACATAACAAATAATGAACTTTCTTCTTCAAGTACCTGCTTTTAGAGTCAGCCATCTTTTCCTGCATCACATAATCTCCTTACTAGTAATCTTTGTCACTACATCTTCAAATTAAATGCTGAAGAATAAAAGATATAACGACACTATGTATGATACTATGTACAATTAGTCTTATTTTTTTTACAAAAATAAAAAAATCAGTGGTGACTATTGAGATTGTTTTATAATCATCAGGAAAATACAATTATTACATGTTAATATCTTAACTTAGTATTACAATTTTTTTTAAAACTAAATAATTGGTGACCATTAAGATTTTTTCATATCATTCTGGAAAATAAATTGATTACTGATTACTATCTGGACTAAGTTGAAATGAGAAGAGAAAAAAAATCCTATTTTACTGGGAATCGAACCCAGGTTGGCTTTGTATACAAGCGGACATTATACCATAGAACCACGAAATTATGTGTGAATAAAATGTATTTATAAGAGCTATATAAATTTTCTTGTACTCTGTTGCAGCCACAAGTATTTTCTTTCTACTAAATGTTTCTGGTCTTTAGCACACTGTTTATATAAGATATGGTTTTGTACTTGTTTGCAAATCCATATAAATCATATATTCATAGCGCTTTTCCTCACTAACCCTTCCAGTTATAAACGTAGTGAGTTTGGAACTAGAGTCCCCTAGAGAATCTGGCACCAGTTACCGCACGATCGTTAATTCTCATGGATTATTTTTGTTAATTGCTGAGACAAAATGTACCTTATATTGAATGTTAATTATTTATTCGGCCAATTCAAATTGTACTACATTGAGTGTTCAATAAGTGATGAACGTGAGGTAGGCCTGACTGGTTCAGACCCTCTATGCATATGTATGTCAATCGCTTTCTAAGATTGTAATTTTATTTACCAAAAATTTCAAAACGAATTAACAACAGTTTCACAGTATTTCATAGCACTATATATAATGCTGTTATAGAGAAATATTTGTCCAAAACACCAGTCTGATACAAATATGTTATAAACCAAGCTGGATTGTCAACATCGTCATAAAACACGTCGTCTGCAAATCAACACCGCCTGGAAATATTTAAACTGTGAAGATTTTCCTTAATTTCTAAAGAATATGTGTGTCTGATAAAGTATAACTGCATTTAATTTCATACTTTCCTCATTTATTGTGGCATAATATTTGTAAAATGATATTTACATACCTTGTAAACTGCTGCTGCGATAAAAGCGTCACTGTTGCCTCCCCTAGAATCTAACCATTTTCTTTAAAATTACCGTATCCCACATAAGTGAAACAACATACAATTTTCTGAGATTACAATTTATCTAATAAGGGAAATTTATTGAAAGTTTCCCGTTGTTTCATGACTGCGGGAATAGTTAAATTTGTATAAATACATTATAATCAGACGAATTTTTCACATGTTTCGCATTTTACACCTCACGCGCGGCTGGAGATGACGTCATCGCACGCGATAAATATGAAAATTATAACGTATTATTAAAGACAAAGGTATGTCTATACAAAATAAATAAAAAAGTTTTTAAAATAAAGAAATTTTTTTTGGTGACATTTTCTGAGGCCATTACAGTGATCTAGAGTCCCTAGTCCTTTAAAACTGAAGAGTTCCTTTTCAAAAAGTTTATACAATGTTGCAATTGTGTTCATGGAATAAGGTCAATCTTCCTAGTTTATACAATGTTGCAATTGCGTTCACTAAATAAGGTCAACCTTCCAGTTGCTATAGCAAAAATAATATAAGAATTTTCAAGTATAGAATATGAAAGAGGGTGGCATTTTCCAGACTGCATCATGGTTTGCCCGGATATTGTCAACATATATGTTTGTCAGTCAAAATAGGTGTTATTCAGTCAGAATAGGTACTGGTTAGTCACAATAGATATTGGTCGTTCAGAATACGTGTTGATCAGTGAGAATAGATATTGGTCCCTCATAATAGGTATTGGTCAGTCTGAATGGATGTGGGTCAGTCTCAATAGGTATTGGTCAGTTAGAATAGGTTTTGGTCTGTCAGAATATTTATTGGTCAGTCAAAATAATTACTGGTCAGTCAAGTTGAGTCCTTGTCTATCCTTAGGTGTGTGTGACCCACTCTGTTAAAGTTTCATAAACACTCAAGTACTTAATTCCCATAAGCCCTATAGTGTCAATCATAATGTTCAATTCCCATAGGGGGCCATAAACCGCTAATGTTAAATTCCAATAGGGCCCCATACCGTCCAATCCATATTAAATTCCCGTAAGACCCCATAGTAGGCCAGTAATGTTAATTTCGTACGTCCCCATACAGGCCCAAAACCGCTAATGTTCAGTTCCCGAAGGACACCACAGTGACCCAGGAATGTTAATTCCTGCATATATCCATCGTGGCCCATCCATGTTAAATTCTCATACATCCCCATAGTGGTCTATCCATGCTAATTTCACATACATCCCCACAGTGGCACGTCCATGTTAGATGTCCATACATCCCCATAGTGTCACAGTAATGTTAATTCCAGAACTTCCTCATACAGCCCCAAACCCAATGATAACTTCCCATACATCCCCATAGTGGCCCATAATGTGAAATTCACGACCTTTCCTAATAATGACCCAGTAATGTTCATTCCTATACGTCCCCATAGTACCCCGTACCATAATGTACAACCCCATGGTGCTCCAGCAATGTTAATTCCCAAACACCCTCATAGTACCCCCTATATTACTATCAAATTCAGCTTAATGTTTTGTTTTTGTTCTTTGTTGTTGTTGCTTTTTTTGTTTGGTTTTTTTTTTGGGGTGGGGTCGTCTTCTTTTTTTAAGAATTTTATATTACTTCACCTATGTAATCAGATACTTCTTTCCTTGTTTTTAAGCTTGTTAATTTGAAGATTGAGATCGTGGCCGATTTTTAATTCAGGAAAATCAATTGGCTTAAGGGCTTGTAGAATTTTAATCGATGCTAAAAGTAGCTGATTCAAAGAAGGAAAAATAATCTTACACGGCAGGATTTTGACAGTCAAATAAAAAAACACCAAAAAAAATCAGAGACAAAGTAAATAAGTTCAGGATTGCAATTAAAAGAGTTAAATATTTTTTTTAATTTTGTGTTATCGTTTATCGTGGTATAAACTGTGTGATTCGGCAACAGACAATTTTAAACACTATAAATGCTATTAAAAAAATGTATTTATTTATTACATTAAAATGAAAATATTAAAACTACAACACACTGCGTAGCTTGGTTAACACCGCTGTCATTATCGTTACGTATCATGTTAACAACGTTTATGGTTGTTAATTTTACTATTTCATATCTGTCAAAACAAATTTTCGGCATTTTAGTATTATATTGTTTTTCATCTTCAACTCTTTCCGTGTTGCATTGTCTATAATTAACATGTATGATGGGTGTTGTATACCAACCACTTTTCATTTCAATCTATTCGCGGTAATACAAAACTGAGAAAGTGCATCTCTTTCAGCAAATTCAATAGGTATTATATACTTTTCTTGTTTAAATGTCGTGGTAAATGCACACTATTTGAAAACGATATTTAAACGAGAAACTATCCGTGTCAATATAGAAACAAAGGAAGAATATTTACAGTACAAAAGTAAACATCTAATGCAAAAGTAACAAATGAGTAAGTACAACAATGGTACAGAACCTTTTATTAAAATATCAGATTCTTGAGAAAAGCAACTGAATTTCAATAGAAAGAAACTAAATCATGACCAAATGTATGCATGGTCATAAGTCGCGAGAAAAGTTTGATACAGCAAAAAAAAAAAAAAAAAAAAAAAAAAAATTAAAAGTCGATCCATCGGTAGATGATGATTTTGTGACGCCTGCAGTTTGACAGAGTGAAGTTTGACTGCGGTCTATTCTTCCAAGGCACATAACCCTCCAGGAGTTCTCATTTCGTGCTGAGATTTCACACAGTTACCGTTCTTTTTCAAAGATGACTGCTGATTATCAGTCAATCCCAAAATAAGTTAAATACAGTTGCTATATTTTCGCATCATACCAATTCCTAACCATTTATCCTACCGTTCGTGCACTACGTCCCTGCATTGCATATGTTGAAATCCTGAACTTGATAATACATTGTATGATTAAGGATGTTAGGACTTACAATTTTGAACAACCAGGGCTGGAGTGGCATGCCAGTTATGAGAAAAAATAACTATAATAAAAAATCAAGTGGGGATATTCTGCTGTTCCGAACATTTTCGGTGGTGTGTAATGATAAAAATGGGCGGGGTTGGGATATCTCGTAGACTTTTTCTTGTAATGTTTTGCATGAGTTTTTGCTCTGAATATTGAATTGATTTGGAAAAGAGAGTAAAATAAAAAGAAAAAGGCAAAGATTAAAATCTGCTGAATCTACAGAATATTCATAATTTCTCAAATATCACCTGTCATCCCCAACTAAGGTGTGCCGATTTTGTGTACATGATTTTACTGGAATACACTTTCCTCGTTTTGAAATACCAAATGGAAATCTTTCGGTGTATAAATTATGTAAACAATGTGTAAACCCAGACCAAATAACCACATGGCGATATTGATACAAATGTTCGGTCAGAAATCTTGAATGAAAGATCAAACGATAATTAAATTATCCTTTCTTTTTTAATTCTGTCTTTCTTTTGACAGTGAACATATTATTTACCTTTCTTGCTTGTTCGATTGAAAATATTTGGTACGGTAAAACGTTTTCTAGTGATATGAAATGATCGACAAGTTCATTTGTATCGAAACTAGATTCTTGATGAGTATCTGGAACTGAAATTGCATACAATGTACATGTTTTTTGAGTTACGTGTCCTCATGTAGAATTAATGTGACGAATTCTGTAAATTACAGTGTTAAATTACGGTGTTACTCTCTTTCCCACCAAACATAAGCCAACGCGCATTCATAACAGCTTAGGTCAATAAACCTTTTATTTGCATAAACATAGAGTACTCGGCTGGTCCAAAACATAGAACACGCATGAGCAAGTATGCTACTAACAACGGTAGAGCACATATATAGGACCTGGCATAGTCATTCATAAGCATGGCGGCGAACCAAGCGGAGATCCCTTCTGTAGAGGAACTAGTACATAAAGCCTCTGAAGCATTTAGGGGCCAGTTTGGGGCCCAACCAGAGAATGCCTCCTGTGCTCCGGGAAGAGTTAATTTAATTGGTGAACACACTGATTACAACGATGGATTTGTATTTCCAATGGTATCTCTCTCTCTCTCTCTCTCTCTCTCTCTCTCTCTCTCTCTCTCTCTCTCTCACACACACACACACACACACACACAGCAACACGATATTTTTATATTTCACTTCCTTTACAAAAGAATGCGGAGATTTCTCAAGCTAGTCAACCACTATAAGAATTTACTGATCTTTTTGTAGCCCCAAATATAGTTTCCTCTTTAAAAGAAATTGTCAGGTCAAGTAATATAAGTCAATGTTTGCTGATTGTATATGCTTATTTTTTGTTAGAGTTGATAGATTCATGTCTTTGACGTGCTGAGGTGACAATGTTTGATACATTCGCGTATTTGACATGCTGAGGTGGCACAGTTCATTCCGTACAGGATGATGAAACAACGCTGGTGTGTATGAAAGTGACTCGGTGTCTCCTTGTCCATTATAGCGATATTGTATGATCATCCATCGCAACTATATTTACTTCCTAATTCGAAGTGACATACGCTCTTGAAGATTACATAAAATTCAAGAAGCATGCCGCACAAAATGTGGATTCCTGCATAAAACAGTTCATGGTATTTACGTCAAGGTCTCATGTAGCATGAAATTTCATTGGCGGAATCGACCCTGCCCACGCTTTAGATTGGCTGCTTGGAGCACACCTCGGACTTCATTGATTCAATGTTGTCACAAGGCCAGTTTTTATATATCCGTGTACATAACGTAATTGATTATGAACTGCAGTGGAAATCGAAGCAGACTAATAAAACATCTCATTGCATGCAGTGTATATTGAGATACAGAACATATGTCATTGATTCATTTAGTTCAACTGACCTTAAGGCCAGTCGAGCTGATGTAAGTTGATGTGATGGACTGTTGTCCAGCCCATGTCATCCGTTTGGCTGGTGTCAGATGCTTCCGAACAAGACAACTCAAACAAATATAAACTGATTTGATCACACTTGGTATGTGAGTATAACTACATTTCGGACGAGTCCGATAGCCAACCCTCCACGACCTTGAGTTAAAGAACGGTTATCAATTAGATTTCTGATACTGAATTTAAGAACAACAACAACAACAACAACAACAAGGAAACTCTTTAATCATGCCAAAATCTCACGGACTCAAATTAAAAACTTAACAAGTTGTGTAATAGTATTTGGCACAATTAAATTTAAAGAACCATTGGGTTGGTGTTTGTCTTATTTTCGTACTGGTGTTGCTGCTCTTCATAACTGATGTAGTTCGACATTCTTAAACAGCGCAAAGTTGGTACTAGTAACATGTATAGAAAATAACATTTCCTTAAGTAGAATAGATCGTTAATTGAATAAATGCAGAAATGCTGTAAAAGTCCTTGAAAAACTTGAACAATTCCAAGGTTATATTGTGCCACATACCGTTTAAACAAATTGCCTAAGTTGTTTGGGGTTGATCTAGCCGGTACCCTGCAGCTGCAGCATGCATGCAGAGCCAGTTTAACCGCTAGGCAAACTAGGCGATCGCCTAGAGCGGCAACATTTTTCGGGGGGGGGGGGGGAGGGGCAGCAAAAACTGAATGAATAAAAAATTCAGAAAGAGAAATAGCATAAAATATAAGATAATAAACGTCTATAAATAGAAAGAGAAAAGCAGATGCAGAATTGTTATTCATACTAATGTACAATATTCATTTTCGAAAGTTAATGGGGGGTGGGGGTGGGATGAAGGTTCGCATAGGGGCGCCAAATACCCTTGCGCCGTCCCTGGCAGCATTTCATTAACTGTTGCTACGTGCTTGGGAGAAGTACAGATATGTCTAATTCATTTAGTATGTTGTTTTGTTTTGTCTTTTTTATGAATCCAAATCGCATCTCTCTCTCTCTCTCTCTCTCTCTCTCTCTCTCTCTCTCTCTCTCTCTCTCTCTCTTCAGATATCATATTATTTATTTTTCTACTACTTGGTGGTACCTAAATATTTAGATTCGTTTATCTTAAATGTTTAATCCAAAATCTTCAGGGGTTACCCCTTGTCACTGTAGTGGTTGGCCGTAAGACCAACTCGGGAAAATGTCGCGTGCTGACCCTTGCTGAAGCAGTTGATGACCCCAAGTATGTGGAATTTCCCGTCCCTTCTGCAGAACAGCCTCTGGAAAAAGGAACTCCCAAGTGGGCCAACTACGTCAAAGGGGTCGTTGCAAATTTTATGGGTACGATCTCAAACTAATTATGTATCCTCTTGACTTAAATTCCTCATGTGAGATAGGCTTGGTGTGCCTCTGTCTGGTTGTCTCCCCATGTAAGTAGTGACTTGTCTCGCCTGTAATTAGCGAGACATGGGTATCACTATTTCTGTAGTGACAGCGACGGCGGTGCTATTGTCAACAATGTTAAGGTTATTTGTATGTTGTTGTTTTTTTTAAAGTTATGTAATTTTAACATCCGTGGCTGCATTCAATTGAAACTTTTATTTACTTGCTCTATTTCTAAAGTTTGGAGCCTATATTTTAAGACTCCTGTCGTCTCGGTTACTGTTAGCATCAAGCTAAGTCAATACAACGCCGTTTGCAGGTGAGATACAGCGTTTTATATGCAGTAGTTCCTTGATGGCGTGATATGGCTTTTTACGTAGTCCATCATGTCACTAAGATATGAAGAAGTTATACAACAACTTAAGCTTATTTGAGAACTCATCATGATCGCATTATTTCACTTATTTTTGTAAAAAAAATAATTTCACTTTGGAGAAGGCAATTTACAAGGTAATTGCAAAAGACGTAACTTTTATATTTAAATAATCATTTTTTAAAAATTTTTTACCTAATGTCACCTTTGTAAAATATGAATCAACCACGAAGTTTCCACGGAAAATATTAATCAAACACGATGTTTCCACGTAAAATATGAATCAACAACGAAGTTTCCACGTAAAAGCAATGGACTAGTCGCAATTCTAGGAGTTTTCAACCAAAGAGATAACTATGTTTTTGGTTTGTTAAATACAGATTTTTTTTTTTTAATTTTAACGTCTTTGAATAAAAGAATACATTTTAAAATGCATACTAAGATAATTATGTAACATTATTAGATTCAATGTTTTACAATGAATGCATGTCACCCACCCCACCCCTTCTACTAGCCTGATGAAAAATTATGAGTGTAATATATGGGGCACAATGCTAAATAGGATGATTACACAAACGAGACAAGAACAAACACAAAAACGCATATACTTTACGGAATCTACATAATGTTTGGCTGTACATATTCACAAAAACGACACTAACAACGTTCTGCCTTGCGAGCTGTCACTCTAGATTCATCGTAACACGACCTTGTTCCTTTTTATTCATGTTTTCTTGTATCGGTTTTGTAAATTTCTACAGTCAAATATCGTGTATATTTTGTAAAGTAATTACGTTTTCATGTCCTGTTCTTGTCTGGTTTGTGTAATTGTCCTCTGTAGCTTTGTTCCCTTGAGAAGGGAATCAGCAGACGAAAACGCTTGTGCTGGTTTCACGCCAGTTTTGCACTGCTGTTTGTCAGTTTTTGTCTCATATATACGATTTTTCCGTTCCAAAACAATCTTTATGATCCAGTGCAATTTCGAGAGACTGCTACTTGCCGTGTGATCTATATGAACGAATATTTGGCTATCAAACTGAACAGTTCCAGTTGGTTATAGCCTTCATTTGTTTCGATTGATGTACGGAGTAATCAGTATACAACAAACAATATAGACCTTGATCTCCTGGTGCGTGTTGTTTGCAGTTGGACTCGACTTATAAGCAACCCTAGCCTGAGTACAGTCGTCGATATATGTTTGCTTTGCCAATATATTCTATTCTTTATATTCCCCCGCTGATAATCTGTCGAAAATAGATTATCATTAATTAATGGCACCCTATTGAGATTGTGGCGATATCGTAGCCTGGAGACATGCGAGGTGTTTTCTGTGATGATTAATCCTATTAATAGCCACTTGGGGTTGACCTTATCCAAAAAGAGGCAAGGATACGGTATATTTCGGGACAACTTGATCAGAGTTATCGGACGTGAAATTAGCTCATTGAATCCGAGGGGTAAAGCAGAGGACGCTGCGCTGAATTTTCGCTTGTGCACAAGCCGTCATTCTCGAGAACTAAAACGGACTGTAACACAGGCTTAAGCAACCCCTGCGATTGTAGTGGTCTTTGCGGAAGAGAGGTAGAGGTAGGGGACCTACAATTGCCAGTCTGATCGTTTCTGTTTATTGTTGTTGGCTTAACGGAATTTCCTGGGTTTTTTTGTTTTTGTTTTGTTTTGTTTTGTTTTGCTTTTTTTTACGAAATATCATATATTAATAAAGTTAGACTTTTACACTTAACCTATAAACATATACCTATTTTGATTCTATAACATTGTTTCAATTCAAAAGCATGTTTTGAATCAATAAAACCATGTATAACTTCTTTAGCCCTGATATAAACGAATTAAAGTTGGCTACATATAAGATCCTCAATACTTATCCAAATCAACCAGATGTAGTGACATTCCTAGAAAAGAAAAAAAAGTTTCTGACTTAATTTTATAGAAAGTGCTAAAATCCTATAAAACCATGATCCACTCTACAAAGAATAGTAGTATAGAATACAGTATGAAAATTTCATATTTGGAACGTATGTATTTTTTTTTTCTTCATATTTTTGGGGGTGGGATGGTGGTGATAGAATACTAGGCACTCACGCGTAAGCCTTTGAACTGCGATAGGCTTTTTTAAAAAAATGGGGTTTTTTTTCTCCATTGGTTCATGGATTATTGTTGATAGTCATTCCAAATTGTATTAGTCTTAAACGGTCTGGACCCTGGACAGAATGAGTCCTACCAAAACCAATACGAATCAAATTGCTTTTTCAGCAACGTGAGGACGTACTACTGCCAATTGTCACAATGCTCCTCAATGTGGCGCTTTCGCTTCTTTCGGAACGCCACTGGCGCTACACCACGAAACACGTGGTCTTATCTCATTTTCCAAATAAATTTGCAAAATGTAACAGAAAATATATAAATGTTCAGTCTTGAACCAGCAGATCTTGCACTGTGGCTTTTAATTTATGAACTTTTTTCCTCAGATTCAGCGCAAAAATAAGGGTGGTGGGGGTGGACGGGGTTTGGCATACATCAAAGTGCGCGACGTAAAAAACCAAAAACATTGCTGATGGATTCGTCCATATATGACTGCGCATAGTAACATTTTTCTTCTCGCTGAAGATTATCATGCAATTGCTGAACTTCAAGTTGTTGTCCAGTGGCGGATCACCATGCAGAATGATTACAAATACATCAAGAAAAAAATACTTGTAATGTTACCTATTTTTCAAACCATTACCATAAACATATAATTTACAAAATGTTGAATAATCGCCGTTTTACTTGAACTTTAAGGACCGACAATTTTCAAGGAGGGTGGGGGACTGGATTTTCTTTCGAACCTTTTTTTTTGTTGTTGTTTACCTCAGGATAATTTTATTCTACTAATATAATGGATACAATTATTTTTTTCCCTAAAAATCAGAGAAATAATATTTATTTTCAAACTATATGGGCAAATCCCCAACCCCTAACCCATAATTTAAATGATCAGTCGCTTACATAAAGAAAACTGTTTTCTTGACAGGCACCGTATGTTCTTTTGACGCCGTAATTATCACGTCTGTTCCTATTGGCGGTGGCGTTTCCAGCTCTGCGTCCATAGAGGTCGCTACCTACACATTCCTAGACCAGTTAGATCCTGCGGGAGCCAGCAATGTGTCAAAGATGGACAAGGCTCTGGCGTGCCAAAAGGCCGAGCACATGTATGCCGGGATGCCGTGCGGGATTATGGATCAGTTCATTTCTATGATGGGGGATGAAGGTCATGCACTGCTTATCGATTGCAGGTATGTACAAGGTTTTTAACTTCTAACATTCAACCACTGAAATAAGAAAATATAAGTTTATTTAGAAGCTTGGGGCCCATCGCAGGGGCATTCGGTTGATCATAAACTCCTTAGAATACCTAAGAGGGTCTACAGTGCGCCTTACGCACAGAGTACTTTAACGGTTACTCATACAAATGCAAACGCACGCGAGCGCGCAGATAACACATACACACCTACATTTCTTTTTTCTTTTTTTTACCAGCGATAGTGTAGTATTTTATTGCATGACTTCATATTTAAGTGTAATTTTTCGCGAATTTTGTGTTTAGACAATGTCGTTCAGTGTTCGTTTGTCGTGCATCCTACATAATTCCTTGGTCAAACTTTTTTGAAATGTCAGTGACTCGTACAAGCATCGATGACCTGACAACAGACATTAATAATGAGGTCAACATCACACCTGATACAGAGCATCTTACATGAGTGCTCATTTCAAATTAAATTTATAAAAAAAAGTCGAATAATTTTGCGATCCTTGGAGAGCAAAAAATTTAAATTATTCCACGAGTGTCATAAATTGTATTTCAAATGAGCTCAAATGTAAGACAATCATATGACGACAAACATATTTTCTTTAGTGAAAGAGCATAATAGTAAAGTGAAATGGCTTTCAAATACATTAGAATGTGTCTTCAATTACGCCCTTGCCTTGTTATTATACGTGTTATACATAGAAACATTATGATAGCGGTATATTAATATATACTTCCCACAGTAATCATGTGATAATGAAGGAACGTAATAAATCAATGAACCGACAGGTCCAAGGTCAAGGGATAACAATTATCGTTGCCAAAACAAATTGATTTCGACTTAAGTTTCAAATTGTGGAACACTGCAAATATGTGATTAATTACGTTTTATACTGTTCTATTTAATAATGTTGTACTTAAATTCGTCTTTAAAGCTGCATTTTCTTTCACGATTGTACCTTATCTAGCGACCAAGTCTACAAATGGCAAGAGAAGATTTGATGACTCTTCTTGTCAAATAGTTTCAAATAAGCTACTCATTCAAGAAAGATTAATTTGCGTGAATATCCTAAGCCGCCCCCATCCAAGATAATTAAAAAATACAAAAGATAAAAATTAAAACTTGATTATAAAAAGTAGAACATCACAGTGATATAGAGATGCATGGTGATCAAGCAAAGATTATGAAAGTTGTACAGGTAAAACCGACAGGTTTACCATAAAAAGCAGATCATGTGACAATTTTGTCTTAGTTAACTAATCGTCAAAAAAAGGGTGCAAGTATACCTTTCCGGCCTATTCTCAAAAATTAAACTGCATTACACAGCCACTCGTTTTCTTAAGATTTTCTCCTTAATACCAGATTTAATTTATATTTGATTAGATCCATGAAGAGTCGCCTCGTTCCTCTTAAGGACCCGAACGTTGTTGTCTTGGTTACCAACTCGAACGTCAAGCACGAGTTGACAGGGTCAGAGTATCCGACAAGGAGACGTCAGTGTGAAACTGCGGCACAACTCATGGGCAAGCTGAGTTTGCGTGAGGCCACGGAAAAGGACTTGGAAGGTATAATCGTATGTTCCGAACATTTTGTCCATCTTTATTCTCATTTGCTATTTTTTCTCGCCTGCTTTTTTTCAAAGAAGATGGAGGATGTTCACAAAGTTCAGTTGTCGGTATCATTTCATTGTATATTGAGCAAGACTTTGACTATATATATATTTATTTATTTATTTTATTTATTTATTTTATTAACAAATCTATCTAATGTGTGCATTTACAGTCCAATATCAAGTCAAAGATGACCGATGCATGTATAATATTGAAAAAGAAAAAATTAATGAAAATCGAAATGTAAAGGCCCAAATCAGCCGATTTGAAAGTTCCTACTCCTGAGAGAGTTACTTTAATTTATCACTCATCATTCATATAGATCAGGGTTTATTATTCTGAAACTTGTACTTTAATACCTATGTGATCTGATTCTTGCTAATTGATATTTGCGGTATCTTGCGTTGATTGGTAGGTTTCCTGAAATGTCAAGGAAAGTAATGACAATTTTCTCAGCAAATGTATTAGATGACATTATATGACTGATTTTATAGGTGATGTGTAGAAGCCATAAAAATTATTTCGAGATAAGTAAAATAACCGCAGCATTGTAAAAGCAAGAAAAAAACAACAACAAAGTTTTTTTTTTTCTAATTAAAGAAATTAACTGAAATGGAAAGAAGATATAAAAACATTTTTGCTGATAAATTCAATTTTGCTACACGTGGGTACTTGACATAAAGCAAACAATAAAAAATTAATTAGAAGACTGTCTTAGACAAAATTGCCATAAAATTCACAAAGAAACAGGATTTCATTGGTAATTCATTATGCATTAAACTCCAAATTTATCGACAATAATTACTTTTGATAGTTATGACCGTCTGTAAAGAACATGGCATTTTCAACTGACTTTGCCAGCTAGCTCTGTCCTTAGCTTGTAGCCTTTTGTTGTCATCGCCCCATCCCAGGCTTTCATAAAATACCATTGACCATATATCTGTGTCTATTAAAGCTCAACCGATTATTATATATCTTCTCTAGCCTATATTATGTCAACCTACTGTATTGCTTTCTTGGAAATACCAACCTAAACCTGCATTAGTTACTGTGTCTGTGATATATTACCCATAGAAGCTCTTTCGAATTTAAGAGAAAATAGTAATTGAGTACATAGAGTGTAAGACAACAATACTTCGATACAACCTAAAGTATGTAACTTGCAAGTCAGCAGGACTATCTGAAACTTTGTTCGGCTGTTTCAAGTACTTTGTTACTTCGCTTAATATCAATGTAGACATTAAATAATATGAGCAAGCTATCTTTGCATTTCAAACATTTGTTTATTGTTGTCTCCCTGCAAAACATAGCCTAGGTTAGGCCTAACGTATCATTTTTACAACTGCATTTTCTTTGTTGTTGGCGAAGGTGTCCAGGTTACGCTTTGGCATTTAGCCCAGTTCTCTGACACTGTTGCATATACCGTCATGAAACTTAATGGACATATTCGTCATGAAAGATACGAATCATCACAGACAAAAGGAAAGATATCATGAAAGATACGAATCATCACAGGCAAAAGGAAAGATATCATGAAAGATACGAATCATCACAGGCAAAAGGAGATCGCAGCGATCTACTTTTCATGCTCTGATGACTTTGCTTGGTATTTGGAATATGCCTCGGCGGAGCATCCTGCGGAATTAATGTTTTTAACAATGTCAGTTTAATTGCCATCTGATGATTAGAAGAATATCTTTAATTTAAAAAAAAAACAAAAAACATTTTGACCTATTGATTTGTATTCTAAGTTGATTGAATCACTTTCACTTTTTTTGTCCATTAGTTGACTTATCATAATGCATAGTCCGTTTTGTGTTCCTTGAAAGGCCATGCAATTCAATCGTCATAAAATTTTCAATTTCCAGATGATTTTGAGCCAACTCTATTATTAGGTTGTCCTTGGATAAACTCCTGAATAATTGTTTCAGAATTTTGTAAGGCATGGTTTCAATTTTTGCCTGATACTGTATTAGTTCAAAGCTAGTGACAGAATTATGAGTATATAGGCATTGCTCAGTAAATTTAACAGCAAAAGGGCAAGATGTGATTGGCTCCTACCCAGACCAGTTAACTGTACCTTTGCTCCAACCAATGTACCGATTCACCTGCACTGAGTATGTGGTTGATGTTATTAGAATGGCCTGTAATTTTTACACAGATGTATACACCGTCCATACTCGCGTATAAACCGATACCAACCGCAAACTCCATAGACCCAGATCTGCCATCGCATTATGCGACGGCAGATCAGGGTCTATGTTGTTTGCAGTGGGACCTAATTTATACGCGAGTATATACGGTATATAAGTTCTTGAAATGGCTAATCCTTGTTATCTGCTGTTCCTTTCTAACTTTAAATTAAAAAATATGTGTTATGCATATACCAGAGTTTGTACTTACCATTTAACACAAATTAGCGCCAAGTATTTTTAGACTTATCTTGCAGTTGTCAGATTTTTAATAATAATAATAAAAATAATAATATTTCAGTATTTCAATTGTATGGCCTGTCAAGGAGCATCCAACAGACTCTGTGGAGAACAAAAAAAACCCATAAATAATTCATAGCCCAATCATCAAGAAAATTGTACCGTTTTATAAATATTCTGCATTTTATAATTGCCACGCTTTAGAGTCGTGAATTATGAATTATAATGTGTTTTATTGGGATAGATGGGAATTTTCAACCTGTTTGATTTCATTTCACCTTAAGCTCACATGTGGAAAAATCTCAAAATTGCATTGTCTATTAATTCAGGCAGATTATTCCATACTATCTTGTCTTGAATAGGAAATTGTATAAACATAGAGATGAGTTGTCACATATTGTGCTAGCAGAACTGGGTCTATGCTATTTGTTAGGAGTAATCAGTGAAGCAAACAACATAGAACCTGATCTGCTGGTGCATTATGTGACGGCAGATCAGGATCTATGTTGTTTGCAGTTGGACTAGACTTATAAGCGAGTACATACTGTAGGATCATAGGATAGGCATGCATGCTTTTACTAAGTTTTTTAAGTTTAATTCTTAACATAGATACTACCGTCTATACTCGCGTATAAGCCAATACCAACTGCAAACTGCATAGACCCAGATATGCCATTGCATAATGCGCCTGCAGATCTGGGTCTATGCAGTTTGTAGGGACTAATCAGTAGAACAAACAATATAGACCCTGATCTGCTGGCGCATTATACGACAGCAGATCAGGATCTATCTTGTTTGCATTTGTACTCGGATTGTATGTGAGTATAGACAGTACTTCATATTGTTATGTTCAGTTTTTGCTTTACCTTGTGGGTTCAATAACTCCAAAAAGTTTATGTTCCTCTTCTTTTTAATGAAATCTGGTTAGTCTCAGTTAAAATGCTTATTCTTAGTCAAATCAAGTGTTGATGTCCACATGTAGTTCCTCCTACTTTGATATTCATATATTTCATCCTTTGTTCATAATGTGTCATCTATATATTTTTCCCAGAAGGTTTAATTCATCCTTCATGTGATTCCCATCAGATCGTAAGTTCTGAGCTAAGGTGACATTATTTAAACCTAAAATTTGCACAAACTCCTAATATTTGATGATCTTGATAGTTTGTTTACTTTACAGAATACAAAGAAAAATTGAATGATGAAACATATCGAAGAGTGCGTCATGTGATTAGAGAAATCGCACGGACGGAAGAGGCAGCAACTGCTCTCGAAAACAACAACTACAAACGATTTGGAGAGCTGATGGTGGAAAGTCACAATTCTTTGAGGTAGATTTACAATAGATATGTGAGTACTTGGCTATATGTGTCAGAAATGATCTTTTGTGTAATTTAGCATTAAAAAAAAGACATTGAATTGATATGCATATTACCACACACATTAGAGACTGACCATTTAATTTTCAGGGGCTGGGATCTTAGTTTGATCCTGGATATACTTTTTTCCCTCCCCTCCCCCCTCCCATACAATGAGAAATTAAATGGGCATTCACTTACAACAAAAAAAAATATCTTATATTAATACATGAAATACTTTTGTCTCACATATAGTGAAATTATTAAATGGACATGTATCCAGTCAATACAATAAATTTATGGATTTCTAAACAGTTTTCAGATATTACCTATTGGAATAAGTCATAATGAGGACTTTTCAGATATTACCTATTGAAATAAGTCATAATGAGGACTTTTCAGATATTACCTATTGGAATAAGTCATAATGAGGACTTTTCAGATATTACCTATTGGAATAAGTCATAATGAGGACTTTTCAGATATTACCTATTGGAATAAATCATAATGAGGACTTTTCAGATATTACCTATTGGAATAAATCACAATGAGGACTTTTCAGATATTACCTACTGGAATAAGTCACAATGAGGACTTTTCAGATATTACCTATTGGAATAAATCATAATGAGGACTTTTCAGATATTACCTATTGGAATAAATCACAATGAGGACTTTTCAGATATTACCTATTGGAATAAGTCATAATGAGGACTTTTCAGATATTACCTATTGGAATAAGTCATAATGAGGACTTTTCAGATATTACCTATTGGAATAAGTCATAATGAGGATTTTTCAGATATTACCTATTGGAATAAGTCACAATGAGGACTTTTCAGATATTACCTATTGGAATAAATCACAATGAGGACTTTTCAGATATTACCTACTGGAATAAATCACAATGAGGACTTTTCAGATATTACCTACTGGAATAAGTCACAATGAGGACTTTTCAGATATTACCTACTGGAATAAGTCACAATGAGGACTTTTCAGATATTACCTATTGGAATAAGTCATAATGAGGATTTTTCAGAGAGACCATATTATTCATTTAAAAATGTTGTCATTGCCAGGGATGACTATGAAGTGTCCTGCCCCGAACTGGACCAGTTGGTAGAGGCTGCTCTGGAGGTGGAGGGGGTGTATGGTTCAAGGATGACTGGTGGAGGATTTGGAGGATGCACTGTCACTCTCCTGCATAAAAATAGCATAGACAAGACTTTGGAACATGTACAGGTGTGTTGCCTTCATTTACTTCTTACAGCTGATAATGCTATTATTTAAGAAGAGGACAAAGCATGACAGTTACTCAGAAGAATAACAATTTTAAGTTGTGTTGTCAATGTTTTTATAATAATAATAATAATACTAATAATAATAATAATAATAACAATGCTCTTTCTTGCACTTAATTGTTGTTGTTTTAGTCGTTGTTTTTTGTCATGGATGTCATGGTCATTGTTGTCATCACTGTCAATTTCCTTGGTGCATATTGTTCTTGTTTCTGCCGTGGTGGTGCATTGCTTAGCGTGCTGGACTGTGCATTTTCAAATCGTACCATCAGATTAGCCATGGTCGGCTACTGTGGTGTGCCCTTAGGCAGGGAACTTTACTCCAATTGCCTCGGCACATTGTAACCTACTTGTGCTGCTGTACTGAAAAACACCATAACCAAATCTTTCACTTCTGCTGTTGTTGATGGTGGTGGTGGTAATGCTGATGATGTTGCTGATTGGTGAGGACAATGACAACAATGATGACCCATATAGAGAATATAGAATTAGATATACATGGACCTCTTTGTAGGATCTAATTTTAAAAAAAAAACTCTTTTGCTGCAAACATATTTGAGAAGAGACTCATTAGGTGGTAGCTATTTTCTAACTCACATTTGTATCTGGATTACGCAAGTAATATAGCTTCCCAGGGTCTTTTCTATGATGTGCGATTCACACTAATTTCTCAAAACTTGTGCCGAGAAATCACCAGAATGTGCAAAAAATCGCCCATCATATTTTCAAGCCCTACCTTTATTTCTTTATTATATCCCTCTTATATTTCAAAAAAAAATTTTACCCCTTTTTGTTAAATGGACAGGTGTTGAAGTGGGCAGGGTGGGATATGCCACTATATTACTATATTTTAAGCTCTAGAATATACCCTGTAATCATTTCCAATAAAAGCTGTCCTTCCATTTATATCATGTTCATGAATGAATCTAATTAAAACCAAGATCTTCAACATAATGGACAATTGATGGACACCAATACAAAGTCATGTTCTGTATATCTTTTGATTCACCAATCAACAGACAGCTTTCACATTTATGAAAGTAAAAATTTCATTCAGAACATAACATTTCCAACAATAACTCCCATTAACACGAAATTGTATGCTTTATCTGATAGGTTACTGAAAAAAAGTGGACTGGGAATTCCAAAGATCACCAGAAAACTAACCTTTATTGGTACCTATCAGATAAGTAGATCTTGATTTTAATCAGATTGGTTCATGAATTACAGGTAAATATAGTTATGCATTGAATGGATTTAAGATTAGTTAGCATCTTTGCTTTTTTATGTCAACTTTTTTATTTTTGCTTTTTATTCATTTAATTTTCCTTTTCAGATGAGATACAAGGGAACTCCAACATTCTATGTATGTGCTGCCTCATCTGGAGCCCGTCCACTTACTCTAAAATAAACACTTTACTAATACTAAGGATACCTACAATGCATTTTACACAGCAGTACTTTAGATTAACCATATAAGAATCTCATTTCATGCATACAAAGAGGCAGATGGGAAGGATTTAGCTTCAGTCAGATACTGTCAAGTTGTCTGCAGCATCTTATGCTGTCACTTTCAAAAAGCAAATCAACTTCCGTAGCAGGAACAGAAATTACACTGTATTTCCTCAACAAAATCAAGATGAAACCAATATTGTACCCAGTTTCCATATTCTTTCTTACCATCATTTTATGATGCACCAAAATCCACCCAGGTTGTCTAGTTCGGTTAACTTTTATTGGCAAAGAATTCCATTTTTTCCTTGGAGAAAATCCTTTATCTTTTATCCCAATCAGGTTTTTGGTATTTCTATGCTTTAAATCTGCTGAGCTATGCTGTTTGAATGTCCCAATATGCAGGTGGTAGGGGCATAGAGTGTTACCCTTGTTTGCCTGTCTGTCTATCAATCACACCATGCTTAGGTTTTGCTTTTAGGTAGTTTTCAGGCACTGTAGTGGGCCATCCACATCCCATGAGCACACTTCTAGTTTAGAAGTCATGTCCATATGCTGACAGGGTTGCTCACCATGGATACCTGGCTGTGCCAAAATGCTTTACCATAGTATCCTTAGCCTGTTTATTCATGGGATATAATCCACTAAAACCATTTGGAGAAAGTAAGTTCTAAAATGGAAGCTGAAAACAAAATATTCCCTCAAATCAAAATACACATGTAATTAGCAATTATTAGCACAGGGAAATAAGAAATAAGAATGTGGTACTGTCATGCTTCTCTTTTTTCTTATAGTGAAGGAGGCCAAAATCTCAGATAAATACAATTATTAAAGCATTTACATTTGATACATTCTGTATGAACTCAGACTGTGTAAAAAAATTTTGGCAACTGCAGATTCCATATATTTTTATGACTTTCTATTCAATTTTTTTATCTTTGTTTCAGGTTTCATTATTAAAAAAATGCTTCATGTGCAATGTGGGAAGCTTACATGTTTTTGTAGGTATTCTTGTCTGATTAAATTAGCACAGATTTCATCAAGAAATTAATCATCAGATTTGTTTTCCCCCTACCAGTTGTTTTTGCTTTCAATAGATACAATTTAGATATAAAATAACTATACAATGATTGTTAACATACACATGCCATTGTTCATCTGCCTCAAGCATTCGAATGTAATTAGTTCAGAATGAAGAGGTGATATTTTTTTACTGATCTTGCACTCTACAACTACTGAAATCGACATAATCATTGACAATTTTTTTATCTTAGTTTCAGGTTTCATTATTAAAAAATGCTTGAAGTAAAGTGTGATGTGGGAAGCTTACATGTTTTTGTAAGGTACTATTCTTGTCTGATTAAATTAGCACAGATTTCATCAAGAAATTAATCATCAGATTTGTTTTCCCCCTACCAGTTGTTTTTGCTTTCAATAGATACAATTTAGATATAAAATAACTATACAATGATGGTTAACATACACGTGCCATTGTCCCTAAAGCATGCAAATGTAATTTGTTGAGAATGAACAGGTGACATTTTTTTTACTGATCTTGTACTCTACAACTACTGAAATCGACATAATCGTTCACAATTTTGTAAGTAATTTTACAAAAGGACATCAAAGTCAGGTGATCTGATTACAGTATTGTTGCCTTTTAATCAATAGATTTGTCATCTATAACATACTTATAAAATACAAAATTTTCCCAAGCCTTTGTAACTAGCATTTAGATTGGTTAAAATGGCATCATGTGACACAGAAAACTAAGTTATTAGTTCATAACACCAGAAAGGAACTACTTATATATTCATGCACCCTTCTTGTGTGTGCGTTTACAATATTTGTAAGCAATAGTTAAAATATAGTTCTTTTATTTATTTCTTGCGATTCATGATTATTTCGATAACTATTTGTAATTATAAGAATTGAACTTCATATTTTACAGGATGCATGAAGTCAAAAAGCTTGAAAATCAATTACACACCCTGCATGAACAGCCTTCACTTTGATACAGCTTGAAAATCAAATACACCCCCCGCATGAACAGCCTTCACTTTTATACAGCTTGAAAATCAATTACACACCCTGCATGAACAGCCTTCACTTTGATACAGCTTGAAAATCAATTACACACTCTGCATGAACAGCCTTCACTTTGATACAGCTTGAAAATCAATTACACACCCTGTATGAACAGCCTTCACTTTGATACAGCTTGAAAATCAATTACTCCGCATGAACAGCCTTCACTTTGATACAGCTTGAAAATCAATTACACACCCCGCATGAACAGCCTTCACTTTGATACAGCTTGAAAATCAATTACACACCCTGCATGAACAGCCTTCACTTTGATACAGCTTGAAAATCAATTACACACCCTGCATGAACAGCCTTCACTTTGATACAGCTTGAAAATCAATTACACACCCTGCATGAACAGCCTTCACTTTGATACAGCTTGAAAATCAATTACACACCCTGCATGAACAGCCTTCACTTTGATACAGCTTGAAAATCAATTACACACTCTGCATGAACAGCCTTCACTTTGATACAGTTGTTCATACAGTGTGTAATTGATTTTTCAAGCTTCATGAATCCTTTAACATATGAAGTTCAATTCTTATATGATACCTGTAGACCATGAGCATAAATCTCCAACATATTGAGCTTTTAATGCAAACTGAAACTAAAAACCTTGAAATTAGATATAATTTATGCAGGATACCTTTGTCGTTGAAATTTGGTAAATCAGACAAATCTGTATGCAACAACTACAGCTTGGTGGGGTCGATAAATAAATAGAATGTAAAAAAAATTTGTTTAATTTTTAGCTTGAATTGTAGCTAGTGCTTAAACCATTTGAATATAATTTAGATTCAAGAGAAATATGTGTAAATGCAAAAGAAATTTAACTGTAAATTGCATATACAATCTCAGATGCTGTTTACTTGTCTTGTACATATTTCTTCTTTGAAATGTTCAAATTTAACTTTCAGGAAGAAAATCCATTTTCTTTAGTTTTAAACTAGAGTATATTTTGGAAAATAAATAGTGGGATAATTATTCAACTGACTTGCATTTATTGTATACACATACTCCATTTTTCCAAACTAAATTTTAATACATGTTCTAGTACATGCTATGACTAATACAGACCTTCACTTACTAGTACAACATGTTATCATAAATACAGTCCTTCACTTACTAGTACAACATGTTATCATTAATAAGTCCTTCACTTACTAGTACAACATGTTATCATCAATACAGTCCTTCACTTACTAGTATAATATGCTATGATAAATACAGTCCTTCACTTACTAGTACAATGTGCTATAATAAATACATAACTTTTCCATTACTGCTTCAGACTAAAACAAGAATACTGTGAATGACATGTTATAGTCCTCTATGTAGTCACTAGGGCATGGTTGACTCTGGTGATTATTGACCAACAGGTCTCAATGACTGGGACCTTTGGTCAAAGCATGCAGTCTTGAACTATACTTGTTGTATAAAAACCATTATTTTCTTATTAGACTTACCATGACTGTGACCTATGATCTTTAGACCCTAGAATCTATATGCTTCATTATTACCCTAAGTGCAAGCCATCCATAAACTTTGGTCAAGGCACTTAATGTAGAACAAACGTTATTCTGCAAAACCCTTTTTTCTTTGAGCCACAATGACCTTAACTTTTGACCTTTTGACTTGAAAATCAAAAGGCATCTTCCAGACCATAAGTGCAAGCCCTCTTCAAACTTTGGTCAATGTATGTGGTCTAGAACTAAATTTATTATGCAAAAAACATTTTACTTCTTTCACTGTGACCTCGACCTTTGGTCTTTTGAGCCCAGATTAAAAGGTATCTTTCTTACCCAATACCATTCACAAACTTTGATGAAGATACATGGCGAAGAACCAAAATTTGTGTGCAGAAACAATTTTATTTTTCTTCTTTCAGTCACAGTGACCTTGACCTCAACATTGATCGGGTTCTCCCGTACCCATGTGCATGCCATCCACAGAGTTTGGTCTTATGGAACTAATGTTATTGTGTGGAAACCATTTTTCTTCTTTCAGTCATTGACTTTGCCATTTGACCATTTAACCCTAAATCAATAGACTTTTTCCTTACTCCAAGTGCAAGCCATCCACAAAGTTTGGTCCAAGTCTGTGATGTTGAACTAATGTTATAATGCAGAAACCATTTTTATTCTTTCAGTCAGTGACCATGACTTTTGACTTGTTGACTCCCAAATCAATAGCTTCTTCCTTACCCCAAATGCAAGCCTTCCACAAAGTTTGGAACAGGTATATGATGCAGAACTAATGTTATTGTGCACAAACCATTTGTCTCGTTATAGTGACCTTGACTTTTGACCTTTTGACTCCAAAATCAATAGGTTTCTACCTTACCCCAAGTGCAATTCATTCACAAAGATTTGGTAACTGTAGATGATGAACTTGACTTTTTGTGTGGAAATGAAATTGGTAACAGATGGATGGATAGACAGACAACATCAAAACATAATACGTTCTGCCTTATAGCGCGTGTATAACAAAATACTGCGGTGAGATGAACATAATGCCATAAGTATTATGACCCTCTTTCTGTGACAGGCGGGTGCTCCATTCAATATTGATCTTATGCAAAACTTACATACTTTCACAAGTAATCTGCAATTGAATTAAATTAATGGGATAAAACAACCAAGAAATTCCAAGGAATTACATGTCTTGCCTGTTCCAGTGGTTGATACATATGTATTCATTTTCAAATAACCTTGATCTTGCATGATGGGCAGAGGGAAGGTAAGGGAATTTTAATATGAAAGTGCAGACCTTATTCTACAGCCCAAGTACAAGTATGATAGCCATACCTTCCATGATTTGCAACCTATGACCAGCCAGAAAAACTTGAACTAAAGATTTAATCATGATTTTCAAATGATCTCAAGCTTGCTCAAGTAAAATGGAGGGTAAATGTGCATGGATATGAAAGGACAGAGCTCCTTGAGTCTACATCCTAAGTATGACAGCTAATCATCCCTGAGTTTGAGGCTAATGACCAAACAGAAATCTTTAGTCGAAAACTTAAAAAGATTTTCAAATGACCTTGACTTTACCAGAAGGTCAAAAGGAGGGTAGGGATGCATTGATATGAAAAGGGAAGAACTTCCTGATTCTACAGACCAGGTATGACAATTATAAAAACTTTTGACCACATAGAAAAACCTGAGCCAAAACCTTAATCAGTGTTGATACCACTGCTACCACCCATGACCCCAGTATGAATCATACCTAGGTCTAGCTTGTGCTAAAGCAAGCAAGACAAAAATGGAATGAAACATTGTCCTGTAATGATTAATAATTATCAATATATGCACAACTAATTTTGATTAGGAAAAAAAATTTGCTCAAACTGTATCAATTTGTACTTACAAGAAGTGGGATGATAAGGTTTCTGTCAATACCATCAAGCTTTCTTGATGTGCTGATTTTCAATGTCAACACAGGTGCATAAAAAGAAAATATTACAAACCCACTTGTCCAAGGAACGATAAAGAAAAATACATAAAACAATAAAACCCATTTTTAGTAGTTATTAAACTTCTGTAACAAATAAACACGGGAAATATTTCTTAAAAGGCAACATGCATGCTGTGAACTACCAAGTAAAAAAAAGCATGAAAAGTTAAACATGAAAGTCCAGCATTCCTATATGGTTCAGATTTATGAGGGAATTATGTAAAATGAAGAAATATAACAGAATGATCAAATATGATGTACACATCAACCAGTTACAACACTCCACACATGTACTTTCTCTAATTCCTATGTATATGCCATACTTTTTGAACAGATAAATGTGTAACATTTCATGACAGTCTTCTCTGTTGTTTAGGTGTAGTGATAACATGATTTTCAA
The DNA here is from genome assembly GCA_029931535.1 of Margaritifera margaritifera. NCBI lineage: Eukaryota > Metazoa > Mollusca > Bivalvia > Unionida > Margaritiferidae > Margaritifera > Margaritifera margaritifera. Next base: position 62,612 of record JAQPZY010001053.1, read on the forward strand.
GATGGCCACCCTGGTACCCATAATGACTGTCTGAGTTTCACCATTTTCATTCAGGTCCAACTAGACCTCAAGCTAAATGTTCGAGTCAAGTTTAATGACAATCCTTCTGCAGTTTAGGGCCAACTAGACCTTGAGCTAAATATCTGAATCAAGTTAAATGACAATCCTTCAGCAGTTTAGGATAAGCAGCAATAACAAAACTGCTAGATGTCAGACAACAGATGCAGCACAATGGAAATAGTCCATACAATAAGCTCTCCTGGTTTTTGACCAGTAGATCTGCAAATTAACAGAATTCCACCATCGCTTGTAGAATTCCTGAGCAGGAATTTTGCAAAGCCTTATTCCACAGAATTCCACCCTTAAATGTAGAATTTAGACAACAGAAACTTTGCAAAGCCTTATTCCACAGAATTCCACCCTTATATGTAGAATTTATAAACAGAAACTTTGCAAAGCCTTATTCCACAGAATTCCACCCTTATATGTAGAATTTATAAACAGAAACTTTACAAAGCCTTATACCAGCCTCTGAATCCTGGCTACCTGGTCGCAAAAACTCTTGAACACTTTACAAAATTTGAATCCCACTGATTTTGACTATTAGTATTGATTCCTGGACCTTGGATCACTGGAGATATATGACGAGTCTTATATGGAACTCATGTTCCAAGAGATGTTGCCTTTCAACAAACTGAAGAGTTGATGTAAAAGATGAAAAACAATAATATTGTAACATACATGCCAACCTTCAAGACAGTGTTGTAAAATACCTGCCAACCTTCCAGACAGTGTTGAAACATACTTGCCAACCTTCCAGACAGTGTTGGGTTTTTTTTGCCTCAAATAGTGTCACATGTGATCCCAAGGCTGGGTGGCTGAGTGTACATAACAATTGTGAATAAGTTATCTACTTATATAAGCCTACAGAAAATGGCTGGAAATTTAAATATGAATGAAAGAAAAGAAAATGTTTTCTTTGAAGCATCTAATACACATACCCAAACAAACAATAGCTGGTAACCTTAGCAGAGTCATATATCATCAACAAACACAAGTACATACACTCATATGTAATCACGACCACATAGACATTAACTAAAAACAATACACAAAGTTTCTGTCTTTAAAATCCATTGGACTGAGGAATACAGTATTAACTTGTACCATATATACTTGTGAAAAATCTGGGTCCAAATGCAAACAACATAGACCCTGATCTGCCGTTGCATAATGTGCCAGCAGATCAGGGTCTATGTTCTTTGTTCTACTGATCAGTCCTTGCAAACTGCATAGACCCAGATCTGCCAGCTCATTATGTGATGGCAGATCAGTGTCTATGTTGTTTCCATTTGGTATTGGCTTATATGCGAGTATATACAGTAGTTGCTGGCTCTGCTTTCAATAGTTCAATGGAGGGTTTGAAGATGATGCAAGTGTTATTACTCTTCATCATTATACTCATCAGAAACTGTACAGTACTGGTGTTCAAACTTAACTGAAGACCTTGTTAAATTTGTATGAGCATTTCAAATGCTCTTTCTGTATCTGCCCAGATGCAGGGCAGTATTGCTATGTCCACAGATGTCGTGACTGATGTTAATATGGTGTTTGCAATCTGTGCAAAATATAAAATGCTCCTCCTTGATGCTGAACTTCACAAAGTCAAACTCCGTCATCCAGGAGTTATGAAATTTAGTTTTGCTGGTCTTTGATTGCTTCACTGATGGCTCATTCTTCCCTGGGTTTTGACTTTTGCCTTCAAAAAATTAATCCCACTTCCACACTGCTAGCTTTACAACTGAAATAATCACGTTTTTGCATTTTATGTATGGAGTAAAATCCAATTTCAAAGAAACATTGCCGCTGATCATGAACTATCCAATAATCTTGAATAAAGATGACTTAAACATTTTCATTCAAGGCAACAAAGTCTTTGTTTCTTCAACATGCATCCCCGACTTACTGAACTTCAAACAAATTGGATTGTTCCACTTCATCTAATTTACCTAGGCAAACTAGCCTAATGAGCTATCCCACAGCAGTACTCAATGAAATACCAAACACAAAATCTAGTTTGTTGTCAGTCAATTAAGTAATCTTTGGAGTAGTGGTTGTTTATATATGACCGCCTTTACCTTATAATCGCCTCTATGATAATAACCATATAAAGGTGACAGCATTGATTGGGGGGTTACTAAAGTGTGGAACAGCGGATTTTGGTATGAACAAAGAGTCCCTCAAAGTGACTGACACCCTACTGTCCAAAAAGAATTTGCAGGAATTCACAATGAGACCATTTCTTCTTTTTGACTGCTGATTGTTGACAAGATTTTCAAATTAGACACTGTGACAGCCATATTGGATGTACATGTATGATTTGCACCATTATCATTTAGGACATACTAGATGCCATTAGAAGACTTTTGGTGAAAACCCCATGTTGATATGACCATCCATTCAGGAGAATTAGTGACCAGATTTTCAATATGTTCATTGTGGCAGCCATATATGATGTCAGATTGGCACCATTTTCATTTCGGACCAACTAGACATCATAACAAGTTTTTTAGTGAAAACCCAATGCTTATATGACCATCCATTCAAAAGGAGTAGTGATAGCAAGATTTCAAGATGGCTACTGTGCCAGCAGTATTGGATGTCCAAGTATAACTATTTTCATTTCAGACCAACTAGATCTCATAAGAAGTTTTCTGGTGTCAATATGACTTTCCATTCAAGAAGAGTTGCGATGATAAGATTTTCAAAATGTCTCCTGTGGTAGCCATATTAGATGTCAGATCAGCACCATTTTCATTTATGACCAACTAGACATCATAAGATGTCTGTAAGTGAAAACCCCATGTTGATATGACCAACCGTTTGGGTGTGGCAATATCAAGATTTTCAAGATAGCTGCTGTGGTGATCATATTGGATGTCTGAGCAGCCACCATTTTCATTTAGGACCAACTAAACCTTGGGATGAATGTGTGTGTAAAGTTTGATCGTAATCCTCCAAGTAGTTTAAAAGGAGTAGCAGTAACAAACTTGTGCTAATGGACAATGGACAACAGACCACATGCAATCCCCTTAAGCTCTTCTGGTCCATGATCAGTAGAGCTAAAAACAGAACAAATTTGATGGTTCATCATTATGGTAAATCAATATCATGCAAGCACCATCTACCATTCAAACTATACCAATTTACCATGAACTTCCGTAAATTACATAGCACTGTGAAAATAGTTCACAAGCTTGTTCCACATAAGAGGGGTAAAAGGTAGAGATTATATAGTAACTTAATCTTTGGTAAATTTAAACAAGAGTCCCTAGAAGGGACTGGCGCTCTAATGGGCAAAAAAAAAATTCCAGGAAATCAAGATAAGACCATTTCTTCCTTTTAACCATGTCTACCATTCTGAATGATGAAAACACATGGTTTTGCATCATTTCATTCATGCTGCAAAATGGTGGCCAGGTAAACAATTGCTTAGAAGTACTTTGTCAAAATTAGTGAATATCATATAATAATTCATTCTACTAGGATTTATTCATCATGGATATTGTTCATCTAAGTACTTAAATGCTTTTGGTAAATCCTCATTATGACTGATGCTGTTACACATTGTATTATTTTTTTAAAATACTTACCAGAGTTCTGCATAAAAATAATATGGTGGTAAATCTAACAATGTCAATACTGTAGAAAATTTTCAATGGATCCAGTCTATTTGAGTTCTCTGGATTGACCCAAGAGGATATTCATAATGTGGAAGTAAATTCATACTGAAAGGTAATCCCAGATTTTATCTATATCAAAGAAAATCAAGACAGTATCCCTATTCATGTCAGGAACAACTTATCACTGAATCAGATGAATGAACCTAGGACTAATTTCCAACTCTACAAAATACTCATAACAACATGGGTATGTGTCCAAAATCACTACTTCACATGAAAATAAAGTGAAATGTACTGTATTCCCATGAACAAATACCCTTTTATTTCAGGGCAGTGGATGCTTGGCTTGGACTTATAATGGATTTCTTGAACTGTGCTAAGACATAAACAGTAGATCTAACACCAGGACTGTGTCACCACAGACATCCTCAGCTTGGCCTATAACCTTCACTCCTATCAGTGCCTGCCAAGCAAGCAAAACCATAATTAATTACAAAATCACTTGCTCAAGTTGACACAAGCTTCACAGGGCCTAATTACTTAACTCCTCCCTGTCATTCATCAGATTATTATAGAACACAATGCCACTAATCATGATAATGAAAATCCAAGTATATGTAGTGCTAGCCAAGCAAGACCCCACTTCTTTACACCTTCACCTGCACAGGCAGGCACAAACCACATAGTGCCTAAACATATAACACCTCTAACACCCCCCTATCCCAGCCCAGGAAGACCCAGATATACTTCATCAAAGTGTAGAAAACAATGACACTAATAATGGAGAGAGTTCTTTCAAACTCAATACAAGTCACAGTTCACAGAGCCATGGAAAATTATGTTCCAAGTGACTTGATAGTTATGATCAGAAATCTTAATCTATATGTGCATGTGTCTATATATATATATATACACAAACACATATATATATATATATATATATATATATATATATATATATATATATATATATATATTGTTTCAAGGCAAACCTGAAACAAGTTTAGGATGAGTAGCGATAAGAAACTTGTGCTAACAGATGGAGGGACATCGGATGATGGACAACAGATCAGCACCATTTTCATTTAGGACCAAGTAGACATGATAAGGAATCTTTCAGCGAAAACCCGATGTTGATATGCCCATCCATTCATCAGGAGTAGTGATATAAAGATTTTCAAGATGGTGGCCATATAAGATGTCAGAGTGGCACCATTTTCATTTAGGACCAACTAGACGTCATAAGTCTTCTAGTGAAAACCGCATGTTGATATGACCATCCATTCCGGCGGAGCAGTGATAAAAAGATTTTCAAGATTGCTGCCATGGTGGCCATATTGGATTTCAGATCCAATCCATTTTCATTCAGGACCAACTAGACATCATAAGAAGTCTTTTAGTGAAAACCCCATGTCAATAAAACTTTCTGTTCAGGAGTAGCGACAAGATTTTCAAGATGGCTGCCATGGCTGCCATGATGAACTTTAGATTGGCATCATTTACATTTAGGACCAAGGAAACATCATAAGAGGTCTTTTAGTGAAAACCCCATGTTGATATGACAATCCATTTGGGAGGAGTATCAATAACAAGATTTTAAAGATGGCTACCATTGGATGTCAGATCTGCACCATTTTCATTTTTGACCAACTAGACACTATAAGAAGTCTTTTAGTGAAAACCCCCTATTGATATGACCATCCATTCAGGAGGAGTAGCAATAACAAGGTTTTCAAGATGGCCACTGTGATGGCCATATTGGATGTCTGAGCAGACCATTTTCATCTAGTACCAACTAGACCGTGGGATGAATGTGTGTGTATAGTTTCATGGCAATCCTCCAAGTAGTTTAGGAGGAGTAGTGATAACAAACTTGTGTTAATGGATGGACGGACAACACATGATGGACAACAGACCATCCCATAAGCTCTTCTGGTCTATGACCAGCAGAGCTAAAAACACAACAGTCCCTCCAGGAATTCAAGATATGACCATTTCTTTTTAACTGCCAAGTGCTGAAATCATCTGATATTCTTGAGTGATAAGATTTTAAAATTAGCCACAGTGGCAGCCATATTGGCTGCAAGATCCACACCATTTCATTTAGGACAAACCAGATACCATTAGAAGACTTTTGGTGAAAACCTCATGTTGATATGACCATCCATTCACAAGAATTACTGACAAGATGTTCAATATATTCATTGTGGCAGCAATATTTGAGGTTAGACACTGTTTTCATTCAGGACCAACTAGATATCATAATCAGTCTACTGATGAAAACCCTATGTCAACATGACTTTCCATTTATGAGGAGTAGCAGTAACAAGATGTCAGATCAGCGCCGCTTTCATTTAGTACCAACATCATAGGAAGTCTTGTGGTGAAAAGCCAATGTTGATGTGACTTTCCATCTAGAAGGAGTAGTGATAAGATTTTCAAGATGGCCACTGTGGTGGCCATATTGGATATCAGATCAGCACAATTTTTATTTAAGACTAACTAGACATCACAAGAAGTTTTGCAGTGAAAACACCATGCTGATATGACTTTCCTTTCAGGAGCAGCAATAATAAGATTTTCAAGATGGCTGCTGTGGTGGCAATATTGGATGTCCTGGCAGCACCAGTTTCATTTAGGACCAACTAGACATCATAAGAAGTCTTCTGGCGAATGCCAATGTGACTTCACGTTCAGAAGGAGTAGCAATAACAAGATTTTCAAGATGGCAGCCATATTGGATGTCAGATCGGCTGCTGTGGTGGCCATATTGGATGTCTGAGCAGCACCATTTTCATTTAGGACCAACTAGACTTTGGGATGAATGTGGTAAGTTTGATGGCAATCCTCCAAGTAGTTTAGGGGTAGCGATAACAACCTTGTGCTAATGGATGGACAGACATTGGAGGTTGGACAACAGACAACAGACAATAAGCCATCCCATTAGCTCTTCTGGTCTATGACCAGTAGAGCTAAAAATGGATCAACTTAACTATGTAAAATGACCTTTAAGATTACAGTTAAAATGTTTTTACAGGTAAACTTTTGATGACTCATGACTTGATCTCCACTTAAGGTAGTAATTATTATAAACCCTGAAACAGTTCAAACTAGATTTTTTGACAATCTAAAATAAACCCTGAAATAGTTCAAACTAGGTTTTTTGACAATCTAAAGATTTGAAAGTCATATTTTTATTATAAATGGTGAGGCATGATTAGCACTTGGTAAAAACTGAATTGTTTCCATTGGCTACTTGGAAATGAGACAGGCTGACAGACAAACAGACAAAAACAAACAAACCAACTGACATACATCAATAGACAGAAATAGAGACATGGTTTAATAATATGCCAATTTTGTAAAAAAGTTTTATAAAATTTTTCCCCCTTGGTTTTGAAAACAAGATTTGAGACTGATAACATGTTAACCTCTTTTGTGATCAAGTTTTGTAAGAACTTTAAGGAATCATCTATTTTTCACAAAAATACTTTGAATACAAGATAGAACAGTGATATTCTGCAAATTTGTTTATGCAAATTATACATTTCCAGTGTGAGTGAATCTCAAAGACTTCTATACATTGGAAATGTAGAGTAATTTTACAGCAGTAGCTAATATCTTTTTATCTTTAATTTCATGGTAAATGAGTCTAGTTCGAACCTTACATTACTCTTGTCAAACCATAACACAGAGTACAGCAACAAAAGGTTCTTCACTTATTTTTGGTCTAGCATTACTTGTGTAATTATTGTGAAACCAGCCCAATCTAATACCCTTAGGAAAAGGAAAATGTTCTGAATCGGCACTGAATTGGAGTGGAAAGGGTCATATTTATTATTACAGTACTCCTTCATTAAAACACTGTCCATGGGAGTCAGAGTATACCAACTCCGTGAGCCTGCCTAATAATGAAGTATGTGAAACAGTACTCCCTCATTATAATACTGTCAATGCAAGCCAGATTATACCACCTTATAATGAAGTACATTATACATAAAGGTATACCTCATTATAATGTTGTTCTTGGAAATCAGAGTATACAACCTTATAATGAGACTGCCTTATAATGAAGTAAACAAATACAGTACTCCCTCATTATAATGCTGTCAATGGAAGCCAGAGTATACTGCCTTATAGTGACTGCCTTATAATGAAGTAAGTGATACATACAATACTCCATCATTATAGTGCTGTCCATGGGAGTCAGAGTATACCACCTTACGAGACCACCTTATAATGAAGTACATGATACATACAGTGCTCCCTCATTATAATGCTGTGCATGGAGCAATAGAGTAGACTTTAGTGAGACTACCTTATAATGAAGTACATGATACATAGTGCTCCCTCATTATAATGCTGTCCATGTGAGCCAGACCATACCACCTTATGAGACTGTCTTATAATGAAGTACAATATATACAGTAGTCCCCCATTATAATGCTGTTCTTGGGAGTCATCAAGTATACTGCCTTATAGTGAGACCACCTTATAATGAAGTACATTACACATACAGTACTACCTCATTATAATACTGTTCTTGGGAGTCAGAGTATATTGCCTTATAGCAAGATTGTCTTATAATAGAGTACATTATACATAAAGTACTCCCTCATTATATTACTATCCATGAGTCATGGAGTATACCACTTTATAATGAAGTACATTATACATAAAAAAAATTCTACCACTTCATTAAATGGGATCCACAACTATACCTGCCTTATAACAGGAACCATGTTATAATAATGAAGGGTGTTATAGTGAGGGGGTGTTGTATTAGATATTATACATACTACATTATAATGAAGGGCTTATATTGAGGGGGTGCTGTATTACATGATGATACGGACTACAGCTTTTCTTTGGCCATGACAAGATTTTGGAATATACATGGTCCAATTTTAAAATGTCGCAGTATTTCGGACTGGCCATTGCAAACTCATAGCACTGTCATCACAGCTTAACAATTTATGATCTAGAAATCTTAGACATGTATATCCTGTGGTGGCATGAGGGAGGGGTTGGGAGGGGGCAATTGCACCCGGGCGCCAGGCAAAGGGGGGCATTGTCGGGAGTTATTTTTTTTGTTTTGCAGCTGAAATTTTCATAGTATTTCACCTACACCTTAGTGAAACAGGGGCAATTCTTCACAAAACGTATACTGAGGAGCAGGAGGGAGGTTTGCAACTCACATAAAAACTATTTCCTGTAGCAAAGTGGGGGCAGCACTAAAGAGAATTGCCCCCGAGCATCTCGGTCAGGACGCCACTAAGGAACATTGCCCCCAGGTGCCTCAAACCCTCACACTGCCACTGCAGATATCTTCAACGGATATACCTGAAGCCTTGAAATGGGACATAAAACAGTCTTACTATTAAGACTGTTAAAAAAAACTAAATCCTTGCCGGAATGGTCTAAAACACTTTCCAATAGCTAACATGGCTTACAAAACAACAATACTAATAAACTTGCAACTAGTTTTATTAAAGAAATAATAACAGTACAGAAGATCACAGGTTCTACAATTCTGTAACTTAAACAAAAAGAGGTGACATTTATGAACACCTGAAGTAAGCTTGCTTCAAGAAAATGGTACTCTGCATTTAATATCTCTTCATATCAAAGAATGTCAATCATATGTGTTGATATCACATTCTTTTGAAAGTATGTAATGATTTTTAAAGCTTTAAGATTTCTTAACTCATGCTTATGAAGGCAACAAAATCTATAATTTTCTCAAAGTGGTGAGAAATAGGTCTGGATTTTTTTGAAAAAAATGTATGCCCTAACTGCATTCAGAATATGTGAATGATAAAAAAAGATGAAAAGGTGAGAAAAAAAAGTAAATAAAAAGTGTGACTATGAATTCAACCATATAATAATTTCAAACTATATCATTTTAACCCTTTTCATTCAAGAAAACACTGTTGCTTGGAAAAATATTCAATACTTTCAATTAAAATGAAATAAATCCAATTTCATGGTGTAAGTGCTGCAAGATATGACTGACATTCTTTTCCCTTACAATTCATTCCTCATGTCTTGGACGGATTTAGTTTAAAAACATGTGGGACAGGCAAATTATAAACTTGAGTCAGTTTTAGGGATTAGACAAACGATGCACTTCAACCATTAGGTCAAAGATTGTACTACTGACTTCACTGAAGCAAGACAGAAAATTGTATGTATTAGCACTGAATGGCACATCAGCACAATAATGGCCATATGCTGCCAATTAAAAGTTCTAAAAATGTAAAACTGAAGAATTGCAAACAAAATTTAGGACAGAAACATTCCAGTTATAAATTTGTTAAAACACTTAAGAAGTAAATTCAACTCAAAACTCATTTTCTTAGAGCAAGGTTACTCTTAATAACATGTTTGTCCTATTTTAAGACCTGAAAATGTTTATTTGTTAAAATTTGAACAGAAGAGCACACTATTTTAAGTCATGAAATTAGACATCTGAACAAAGCAAACGTCAGAGCTACAAATTTAGAAAAGTGAACGAAGAATTTTGAAATTTTATTAAAGATTCCGGCACATTCTGAAGTAATTTTCTGTCCTGCTTCCATGTTTCCTCATATATGTTGTATTGAAATATCAAATATTAAAGAATGTTAGAGTCATGTTAACACATCTCATTATTCCTTTTAAAAAAAATGTACATCTAACACATGTATATGAAATAGATCATGTTCCTGCCTCAGAGAAAAATTGAATGAAATATACAGCAATATACTGTATTGAGCAAATAAAAGCAAAATGAAAGGGGTAGAGGATTGAAAAATGAAAGGAGTGTCAGTTTCAGTAGACACACCATAGGCATGTACAAGAAACGAACAAATTAAACAATATTTATTTGCATTTTATAAGAATAGATTTGGCCATACTTAAAGCATAAACAACATATCATTAACTAATTTACATTTTCTTTGATTTTACAATAAGTTGGGACGGATTATAAAATCACAAACATTTTGAAATGTAAAAATAAAATAAAAAGATCTGAGCTGCAATACAAAATTCAAGAACAAAGAATAGAAATAAATGTCAGCAGTATTTCATCTTGTGAAGTAAACTTTGGACGGAGGTATGTAATAAAACATTTAGAACAAATTCCAGAGGGAGGTATATGCAAAAACAGATATAACATTCTTTGTAAAGGTAAAAAGACAACACAGGTTGCACAGCTAAATACTTTTTGTTAACTCCATGCTGTACAGACAAAGTATTATGAACAGTTATAGAATTAGTGGTTTAGCTCTTTTGGATATGCTACCAAATGGACATTGTTAAAAAAGACAAGTCTAAAATCCCCCCCCCCCCCCCAAACTGTTTTAATTTACAAAAACAATGACCGTTTTATTTCATTAAGGGCCATGATCTTATAGATGATATCCACTTAGTATTTAGGACTTTTTTTTAGTTGATTCATTGTTTTTTCATTCTGGATTAATATGTTATTTTGAGGAATTATTTTGTAGGTTTCCCATAAACTGATTAACCACTCCATATTTGTATTACTAATAGAGGTCTAGGCAATGACTTATATCCACAACAACTGTTTTACATGTGAAATTTATATTTTAATATTTTAATGATTAAACTGATGTTTGAGTCATGTTCCCTAACCAATGTTTTAATGGTAAAATAACTCCAGAAGATTATGTACCATAACCAAAAAAAATTAGGGTTCACATATCCCTTATGGTTAAAGGGAGGTAACTCATTAAGTATTACATTATTACAGCAGAACCTCAATCATCAAAACTTTGATTACATGAATGATCAGTTGTTTTCTGAACTGACACCAATCTGACCTTAATCTTCTGATTTATGTGTTTGATAATCCAAAATCCTGATTTCTGAATCAACATAAGAGTTCCAATAAATCAAGTTTTAACAGTAGTTGGTCCCACACATTTTGATTGGCTAGCATCTTAACGAAGTGGGGACATTCATCTGGCCCCAAGATTTAAAAAAAATCTCCAACTTTGACTCCACTAAAATTTCTGACACCTGATTAGTCAATGATTTTACATTTGCCAATCAGATTGGTTGATGATTTGATATTCACCAATCAGATGTCAGAATTCTGAGTTGTATCAGTTTGAGTGTGAGAATTTTTGTAATCTTGAGACCTGGTCTTTGATTTGTTAAAAAAAAATCAAATTTGATACGAAAATTACAGTAAAGTTTAACATAATATGTATTAAATAAATTATAACTCATAACCAAAAATGCTTGCAAGCAAAACTTAAAACTTCTTTAACAGCATGCACTTTCGATGTATACAAGAATTATCAAGTATATAAATTATAAGCCAAAAAGAAAGTTCACCTTGAATAAACTTTCATTAAAAATACAAGTATCTACATTTAAAAAATTAAAACTTTTGAATATTAAGAAAATTTACATCTTTGTATTCATGTTCATCATGAAAATATATGTTGGACATAAGAGTCACAAGTTCCAGAGTTACCTAAAATCCTGTTCTGTTTCACAAGAGAAAAAATATGGCACCTCATTGAATGAAATTAATGGATTCTCTTTCATTAAAAAAACATTTGGAATTCTTTTTTCTTTGACTTGAATAGTTATACTTTTCATAATGAAAATGAACTTTTCAATTCTATGGATAACTTTCTCAGTAAGAACTGACTCTGTAATGAGTTGGTCCGATCAAACCGAAGGACAAGTCTTTAAGCTTATGAAATACTTGAATGGAAAATCTGTTGGAAAAACAAGATATTTCTATTTTACCAAATCTTAAACAGAAAATACCCACTTGTGAGCTGGAAATGAAAATCATATTATCCAGACATATTGTAATACAGATTTTGATTGCTATTTCTCTCAAAAGCTGGGATTTTGTTAAATACCTATTATGAAGTTTTGAAGAGAAAATTGGACACTTTTATCTAGTGACAGTCTGAACATATAGGCATCCATTCCAGCAAATAAAAAAAAAACTTGGGTAATTTATGCAGTTATCTGCACAGAGAGTGAAGGCTACAAGCAAAATCCTATCAGTATATCTGAAATATCAAAAATGTAATTTCTTTAATTATAAGTCTCTTTATTTTCTTTTCTGGAGAATTTTTAAAAAAAAAAAAAAGCCTAATTTTTTGTGCTCAAACTAATGGCCAAAAGACTAGATTCATATTCCCAGCTAGGCAGGTTCAAAAAGAAAGTACATATAAGAGTATACACAACTACTAACATATAGTGTTGTAGAGTAAATGAGACTGAACAACAAATACACACAACTAGGAATGCTTGTGTAAATCATTTTCCAGAATTTGAAGTCCTCATTATCAGCTAAGTCTGTGAATCCTCCCTGATGTCAACAGTTTTCTGATCAGCATCAACTTCCTCTTCAGCTGCTATAGATGCCACTGTCAAAGATGTCCTGCAAAAATTACAAAATTACAACTGAAATTCACAACTAGGAATATGTTTATGGAATAAAACTGTCGCACCACTGTGACCTAAATGTAAAACTGTCCCACCACTGTGACCTAAATGTAAAACTGTCCCACCACTGTAACCTAAATGTAAAACTTAACTGGATGGAAAGAGAGATGGACAAAGGTAACCTTATATGCCCTTCCACATTCATGACTAGGCACAATAACGACAATACGTATGAAACTAGATCAGAAAGAAATCATCCACATAGATAAGAGTCTGTCCTTTCATAAAGTGGATCTAACTGGCCTAATTTTCATTTGCAGAATCATAAAATAGTTAAAAGAAGCTATTAAGGGTATTTTACCTTAATAAAATGATCTCTTAAGCAATAACAAAATGAATCAATTGCTGCGAACTCATGCTGAAAGATCACCTTTAATGATGACTTATCAAAAATGGTTAATGATCACATCTTAAACAGATTATAGAAACTTAAATTTGATAATAAATGATCACAGCTGATGAATGGGAAAATGGTAGCCTTAAATGATGATGGATCAAATATCCTACAAAAAATGCCACAATAAAGAATGATAAATTTCCTAAAAAGCTAAATTTTATGATGGATAAATAAACCTGATGATGATGAGTGCATTTCACGATAAACAATAGATGCACAAGGAATTGCTTGGTAGTCTTTTTTTCCCCCTAAAGATGGTGATACCAAATTAGTGGCTATCAAAGATATAATTAGAAATGTATCTCTCATTCATGTAAATGTCTCTATCATTTATATAACTGCTTCAGAAAGAAGTATTCTTAAAGGGAAAAAAAGTAAAGACTGCTTTTTGAATAGAAACCCTTAGCTTACCTTCCCAGTACTGTACCTACAAAAAGTGTTTACTGGGTGACTGGCAATCTGTCCACAGCCTGTGCTTTCTTACTGTACCAATCAGTATTTTCTACTATACTTGAACTGAATGACCACTAAATCTAATAGACCAACATGACACATATAAAACCATTACTTTTCTCCACAATATTTTGCTTTTTTAAAACATCATATTTATGAATTAATATATGTATCAATTCCATGACAATTTTGGAGAATCTAAATGCATGCAATATACTGTATATACTCGCGTATAAGTTAAGTCCAACTACAAACAACATAGACCCTAATCTGGCATCAGATCAGGGTCAATGTTGTTTGTTCTACTGATAACTCCTAACAAACTGCATAGACCCAGTTCTGCCAGTGCATTATGTGATGGCAGATCTGGGTCTGTGCAGTTTGCAGTTGGACTCAACTAAAAAGTGAGTATATATGATATTATGGGAAGGAAATGATTTTATGACTCATTTACTGGGTATGACAGAGGCAAATGACATGGCAAGAAAACTGCGGGCAAGAAATTGTTATGGTTAGGCACACAAAAAAATATGTGTTTCCGGTCGGCCAACCATCCCTATTTCTCATTGCCGACCCTAGTACTTTTTTCCCCCATGATTAAAAAAAAAAAAAAAATTATTAAAAAAAAAAAAAAATCACATTGCCAAAATTGATTTGTGCATGTAATTGAGCTGGTTTTGCCCAGTACTTTCAAGCACTTGAAATATTATTTGAATTACATATAATGTTAAAATGGAAAAAACAAACCTACCTGCCTACCCTACATGTAATTTTAAAACCAGTGCAATATGAAACACATATTTTTTTTGTTGGCCTTAGCAGCAGATGATACTCAATAAGGCTGGATTATATGTAGCTCAGTTGAGCACTGAAGACTCAATGAATAGGTAATACTAACAAATGAAATAATAAATAAAGGTATAATTTCAACAACAAAAAACCAACATGAAAATAAAATAATAAATGTTAGCATTTCAAGACTGGTAAAATTGACAAATCTGAAAACTGAAATCTTAATAAAACTGTTATTTTTTAATTGCCTTATGTCTGATATTGTTTGTGCTATTTTTGGAGCAGAACAATTCATATAACAAGAACTTTATGCAGCTGACAGCATGCTGGTATTTAATAATTGAAATAAGTAATTTTCTTTAATCAAAGTATTGAGAATATAAATAGGATGGAGGTATGACTACACTGATTATATGTTTCCTTCATTTTTCCACATTTGTTATGAAATCTAATGATTGGTTATTAGTTTACATGCACTAACTTATGTCAAGCATTAACATAGACATAACATAGAAAAAAAATTCCAAAAATCAGCATAGATTATATTGCATTTTCTGGAAATGGTTGCATTAAAAAGAAATAACTGGACTTTTTTTTAGAGCAAATGATCTTTCCACACCCAGCCAAAAGACACCTGTTTGCTTTGTCATCCTACGTAAAAACCCAGATATTAAGTTCAATTAACATCTTATTTTCTGTTTAGGACTTAAAGCTGTTCTCTGTTTAATGCAAGTAACATTCTTCAGTGCTTATCAAATCTCCAGGAAAACTTTGAGAAAAAATATTGATTATTTTCTTAATGACTACAATGGGATGCAATAACAGCTGACTGGCTGAATTAGTGTAGTTGAGGGGTTCAAGCAATACTACAGTAAACAGGAACAAAGAGATGAACATAAACTGTGAGATATTGATAATCATGTTCCTCTTTTATGATCATAAGCAAATACCAATATCCCTCTAAATACATGTAATCTTAATTATAAATGCATTAAGTCTTTCTTTCTCTTTATCTCTTAACAGAGAACTGATTCAACTTATTAAAATAATTTTAAAAAATATTGAAGCAATTACCTCTGATAAGCATTTTCTATTGAAATGATTCTGTATTGTTTGAAGTGTTACATCTATATCAAGGGATGTAACCACTGACTAATCATTCCTCTCAGGATTAGAATTTGAGTTATGTCCCTTTACACATCTTTACACATTCAAGGTCAAAAAGGCCAGAGGAGCATCTATAGGTGCCTTATTATTAGAAATACCAACTATTATTAGTAAGAGAGTAGACAGCATGCCATGGGCTTTAAAGGATGAAATCCCTCCAAGCTAAAAAAGGCATGTATTTTCAGACTTATTTCAAAGAGCTGTTTCTAATAAATATTTAGCACAAAATCTGACAGTTCAAATTTCATTATGTCTCTCTCAAATAATGTAGAAAATGTCTTAACGACCATTTCTGGTCATCTTCCAAAATAAACTTCTAAAAAACCTGCAAATAATAATATTCTTCTGCTTCTCTGCATCCTCTTCCCAATAACCCCTCAGACGTGAATTTTAACTCAAATGATGCCAAATAAATACAGGAACACTGATCAGGAAGACTTATAATCAGATGAATTAGTACATGAACAGACATGTAAAATAAGTTATATTTTCTTTGTTTTTTCCCCACGATTAATAAATAGGTAAAATGGAAGCACACATATATTTTCCTGTGACTTAACATGTGTTCTTCACACTTCACCTATGGCCCACCCTCTCTGGTCACTGTGACCAACATTAACATCCTTAAAGCATTTGTCACTTTTGTTTTTTTTTTCAATGTGTTTCTATGCTTTTGTTAGGAATAATTTGTGAAGGAATCATTCGACCAATTTCCACACAAAAATCACTGTTTACTAAAGAATAAAATAGGCTTTGAAACAATGACTTCTATATGAAGTGCACTGGCTAAGTTTTGATGTAAAACAATTTGATTTCAGTCGAATTTATGTCATAAATTTGCATTAGCTTCTAAAGAAAATGTGCAGATTTCAACATTACTGGTTTCTTTAAGCAAAGCCAACTTTAAAATTAATAAATGTATCAAAGTGAGAAAAAAAATGAGAAATTTACTTATCACTTATGACATTGTATGGCAGTAACACAATTTAAGTTGATTACAAAATATCATCATAATCCATTCTCAACAAGTATGTGGATAAAGATACATAGTTTAGGAGAAAAGTGGAAGTACGGTAGGGAACATCCTATTACAGGTTACAATTTGTTGAATTAATTGACTGATTGGTGTTTAACATCACATTAACACGTGAATGGTTACATCATGCTGTGGCAATTGATTGACATTGACAGCATGTTAACACATGAAAAATTGCATGGAGCTGAGGCAATTGATTGGTGTTTAAAGCATGTAAACACATAAAAGGTTACATCACAATGAGGCAATTGATTGGTGTTTAAAGCATGTGAACACATAAAAGGTTACATCACAATGAGGCAATTGATTGGTGTTTAAAGCATGTTAACACATAAAAGGTTACATCATGCTGAGGTGTAACTGATTGGTGCTTAACAGCACATTAACACATAGAAGGATACATTGTGCTGAGGCAACTGGAGAAAAGCGCCTTGCCTAGAGGCATATCACGGTGGCCAACCCAGCCTGGTCTGGGCAGGATTTCAACCCACGCCCTTCTGGTCGCAAGTCTGGCATGCTAACCACAAAACCACTACAGCAGCTCCAAATGTGCCATATGAAGTAACCCCCATGGCAGCTCAGAATTATTACATACCTAACTAGAATAACACTTTTTAAATGACAATTATTAGGAGTAAAGCTGTTACAATCTGTTAAAAGCCGACAATACAGACTTGGATGAGTACTAAATTCTGGCAAAAGCATATTTCAACTTATGTTTAGGTGACTTACAAGATCAAATTTATATACTCAAATGCATATATCAAAAGCAACTGGGCATAAAAATAACTTGTACTGACTTTTAAAAAATTACCAATAATTCCATAGACATGTATGCCATCATCTAGACTGTTGTTGACTGAAACTGGAGAAACATGCTAAACTAAATTCCATCCATTTTAAAGTTACAAGACCCACAGTATGCTAGTGTTGTGCATTAATAAGATATCCTTATCTGCCCACTTGTAAGTCGGGTCCAACTGCAAACAACATAGACCCTGATCAGCCATCACATAATGAACCGGCAGATCAGGGTTGATGCAGTTTGCACCTTGATTTAACTTATAAGTGAGTATATATGGCATTTCAATTATCATTATTTTATGACAATTGCATTGCATTTTATTATTCATGTTATTCATGCTGTATAGTCTTATATTTCCTAAGCATTCAAATTAAATTATGGATGTGTGACCTTTCCACTAATTTAAATAGCATATGCTTCATGCAGGTTGTGACATAAAAGAATTTTTTTAAATAAATAACTGAATGCAAGCAAAAGGTTACATTCTTCACATATATAATGTATTTTATGCACACAGGTTACATTCTACACATATATAATGTATTTTATGCACACAGGTTACATTCTACACATATATAATGTATTTTATGCACACAGGTTACATTCTACACATATATATAATGTATTTTATGCACACAGGTTACATTCTACACATATATAATGTATTTTATGCACACAGGTTACATTCTACACATATATAATGTATTTTATGCACACAGGTTACATTCTACACATATATAATGTATTTTATGCACACAGGTTACATTCTACACATATATAATGTATTTTATGCACACAGGTTACATTCTACACATATATAATGTATTTTATGCACACAGGTTTGCAATCTTAATCATAACAAGAGTACTGTGAATGGCACATTATATGCCTGCCCCCATGTGTAATAGTTCTCTCTGTAGGCATTAGTAGGGCATGGTTGACTCTGAAGATTACTGACCAAAGTTTACATTCCAACTTGAATTTTTTTTATTTTGTTGCTTTTAAAAAAGTATTTTATGTGCTAATGAAAATGATCACTATTTTGAAAATATGGTGTCTGGAAAACTGAAGGGTTCAGATATTTAGGTTAATGATGATAAACTTACTGTGCAGAAAGAGATTTACCATAACCAAGACCTCTGACCTTTAGACTCTAGAATCTATTGGTTTATTTATTACCCTGTGTGCATGTCATCCACAAGTTTGGTCAATAAACTTACTATAGAACAAAAGTTATTCTGCAAAACTCATCTTTCTCTGACTCTCAATGACCTTAACCTTGGACCCCAAATCAATAGTCTCTTTCATAACCTAAGTGCACGCCCTATACAAACTTTGGTCAAGGTATGTGGTCCAAAGTCATTATGCAAAAAAACATTTTTCTTCTTTTAGTGACCATGACCTTTGATATTCTGACCCCAAAATCAATATGCTTCTTTCTGATCCAATCTACAAACCTTGTTGAAGGTACATGATCGAGAACTGAAATCTTTGTGCAGAAACCATTTTTCTTCTTTCAACCATGGAAACCTTGACCACTGAACCCAAAATGTTAATAGACTCCTTTCTTACCCCAAGT
This sequence comes from Margaritifera margaritifera, assembly GCA_029931535.1. NCBI lineage: Eukaryota > Metazoa > Mollusca > Bivalvia > Unionida > Margaritiferidae > Margaritifera > Margaritifera margaritifera. Next base: position 82,010 of record JAQPZY010001053.1, read on the forward strand.
GCATGCCATCCACAAAGTGTGGTTACTGTAGATGGAGGATAACTCAAGTTATTGTACAGAAATGAAATTAACAACAGATGGATGGATGGATGGACAGAAAACAAGGTAGTCATGGCAGCTCAGTTGTTAGAGTATTGGACTTGTATTCCAAGGGTCATAGGTTCGATACCCTCCCAGACCAGCCTAGGCCGGATACCTCAGTGTGTCCTTGGGAAAGGAACTTTACTCCCATTTTGTCTGCATGAAAAGAATTTCCAGGAATCCAAGATAAGACCATTCGTTCTTTACCTACTGAGTGCTGAGACCTTCTCTGATATTCTTGAGCAAAAACAAGAATTCTGAAGATGACCACCATGGTGGCCATATTGGATATAAGATTGTGACCATTTTTATCTACAACCAAGCGGATATCATAAGAAGTCTTTTGATGTAAACCCCATATAAATATGATTATCCATTCATGAGGAACAGCAATAATAAGATTTTCAAGATGGTTGCTAAGGCAACCAAACTGGCTGTACAATTGGCACCATTTTCATTTAGGACCAAGTAGATATCATAAGAAGTCTTTTGGTGAAAACCCCTTGTCATTATGAGCATCCATTCAGGAGGAGTAGTGATCAAAATATTTTCAAGATGGGATATTGGAAGACAGATTGGCACCGTTTCCATTTGGGACCAACTAGACATCATAAGAAGTCTTTTGGTGAAAACTTCATGTTGATACCATCCATCCAGAAGGAGTAATGATAACAAGATTTTCAGGATGGCTGCTGTGGTGGCCATATTGTATGTAACATTGACATCATTTTCATTTAGGACCAACTACAGATCATAACAAATCTGTTAGTGAAAACTCCATGGTGATATGCCTATGCATTCAGAAGGAGTATTGATAACAAGACGTTCAAAATGGCCACTGTGGCAGCCATACTGGATGTCCAAGTGGCACGATTTTCAATTAGGATCAACTAGACCTTGATATGAATGTGCGTGTAAAGTTTCATGGCATTCCTCCAAGCAGTTTAGGAGGAGTGGTGATAACAAACTTGTGCTAACATACGGATGGACAACGGACAACAGGCCATCCCATAAGCTCTTCTGGTCTATGACCAGTAGAGCTAATAATGTGCTCAAAGTGCAGTTAAAAACCATCCAACCAACATTATAACATAATACACTCTGCCTTATGGCAGGCATATAATAAAATTAGATATGAGAAAATAATCTGTCAAACACGGAACAAAATTTATTAACAAAAAGCAAAAATTTGAACACAGACCAAATTAAATACAATGACTATTAGTACCCATGCAGAGAATGGAAATTTGTTTACCATATTAGACATCTGAAGACTAGAAATTGGAAGAAAAAAATAAGAGCAAAGAAAGGTTAATTATAAAATCTAATGACTTCTATGTTGGTGACAAGTCCTGATTAAGACGCAAAGCTGGTTATCCAGATATAATTGAGCTGTCTGTCTCTCTTAAGTTTAACATCATTTTCATGATATTTATTTGAAGTTACATTATATATTACCTGAAATTGTTCCCATTTTTCAAAATAATACAGTAACCCATTTTTGATTTTAAGGAAATAAAAGAATTTTAAAAACAAAATACAGTCATTTTGTTAATTTCACGTAACATAATAATTCAAAATCTACACAACAGAATGGAAACGTACATTTAATATTTGTACAAACCTCTGCAAATGGACCAGATTAATGCTTGTGATGTGCGAATGAATGAATTTCCAAAACATATTGACCAGTTTGACTCTCTAGTCTAGATTATCAGCTTTCAGTGGAACTTTTTATTGTCAATGAAAGCGTAGTTTTACGATTATTTATTTAAAAAAAAATAATATTTGGAAACCAAATTTTGGAGTAAACAATGTTTCTTTGGAAATACTTACCCAATCACAAAACCTTACAAATACATGCATTACCTCACAAATTCAGCCCTCCCAGACCTGCATTAGCAACAGAAGTGCTAAAAAGTCATCTCCTTCGAAAGGTGGCAGTCTGATGAGATTGACCTCCACTTGGATGGAACTTGTGCAAAATTCCATCCATTTGTCAGATAATACAAAAGCGGATGTGCATGTTCTTACAGGGATGTACTTGTGGGAGGGCTTGAGAGCATGTGCCCATATTATGATTGGGTAATTATAACTGAAAAAACACATTTTACTCCAGAACTTGGTAATACATTACCCAATCATAACACCTTAGGAGAATAGGCCTAATAAAGTACATAAAGCAGCTTCAAATCTTGTGTGATGTGGTTTGGAGAAAAAGATTTCACTCCGGCAAATCCAACAAAAGTAGAGTAATCTGCATCACTACGAAGCTGCTGAACACTCTGGAAAGGTGCTGCTGATATATGTCCCACCAATTAATCCGAGCGCCTTTGGAATTTTAGGTCTCTGAGGTTAAAGCTACAGCATGCCATCTCTGACCTCCATCCCACAGGATGGATGATGTCAGTTGGGGAATCAGTTGTGCTTAAATGCTATGATAGTGGTGACTGCCCTAACATCTTGAGCCAATATGCACTAGAAATGCATTGTGTTACGACTCTATGGTCTAAGAAAAATGTAACAGAAAGAAAGTGAAACCAACAAATCAAGTAAAAATCAACAAGCAATTTATTACTAGATAATTAAAATGAAAAATCAAAAAGTCACTTACAGTAATGTGTTTTGAAATCCTAATAATCCAATAAGAATGATTGTTCTAATCACAAGTCCTAAATATAGAATGTTCCGAATTCACGGCTGTGTCCTTGAATGTTATGATGTGCTAATGGTCTCCAAAGTCCTGATGTACTAGTAATCTTGATGTGCTGATGTCAAAATGAAGTATTCCAAAATCTCTGAATAAGTTCAGTTAAATTCCAAAATCATTAATTAAAAATCCAAAATCCAAAAGTTTATGAGCACTGTTATAATCCAATGAATATTTAAAATAATTCCTCTCTTAGAATTTGGAATGAATTTTCACAACTGTAATAGCTCTTTACAAGACTGATGGTAATGTCAAAACTGAAAAAATGTCCACCAAACATGGTATATATAAAGATTGATCACATGACAGAATGTTCTAGAATATGAGTCATCTTAATGGAATTCTACCTGTAAACAAAAATCAACCTTGACCTTCAAATTGAGAAAACATATTGATCAAAACAACCTAATTCAAGGACACTAGTTAAACATGTTTTTCCTGATAACATTAAGATTTAAGCAAATATTAAAGCGAAGAAACACTTACAATTTCCCAAAATATCCACAATATTATATAAACATCATACATAACAATTGGTCTTAGGTTAGTGCCTCATAGCAGAACAAATAAGTGAATAACCCATTGTACCCTGGATGACAGCCTGAGTGGAAATATTGTCCCTTCTTTAAGCAAAAAGAAGAAGTGAGATCTCCCTCTTCTGATTGGCTTAGTTCACTTGGGTCCCACATCAGAACCCTTATGGGTCCATGGGTCCAAGGAAGACAGAGATTGCAAGATAAAGGAGTGATTTCCTTTTAATAAAAGCCTGTTCTTGGCAATGAATACTGAGGCTTTCACGAGTGAACTTGAACTGTCGTGACAGAACTGATAGTTCAGAATGACCATGGAGGCATGTATCTCACTGATCCAGTGGATAGAACAACTAGGAAGCAGGTTTATACTACAGGTGAGTTAAGGAAGCTCTAGACATTGGTTCAAAAGGTTGATTCATTCAACCACATCAGAGGCCATGGAAGATTCCATTTTGGAGGAAGAGCCAAAGCCTTTGGTCGAGACAAGTGAAAGTTTGCAAGAAGGTAGGACAGGTCTTTGTTCTGATCTATATCTTCCTTTACATGATCTCAGAAGATTGTGGAACAATATTCCAAGATAGTGATGGGGACTTCTCAGACAGCCCAAGTGAGAGAAATGTTCCCGAGAGTGACAGACTCAGATCAAAAGAGTTTTGAACTCCATGCCCAAATGCCTGAAATGCTGGAATGAGATGAGCTTGTATTTGTCCTTGATGACAAGGAATCTATCAAAACAGCAATGAAACAAATTATTGCATGTCTTGATTCATAAGTTACTAACCTGCTGCTCTTGCAGATTGTTGACCAGGCAGTTTGACATCATGTATGTGGGGGAATTTAAGAAGTACTACACAACTCTGTTGACAATTCCTGTGAAGTCTCAGGGACTAATGTTTGCACCAAAAGGGAGTGCTGTAACTAATACGCATGTCCCTGTACGTGAACCTTATGAACCCTTGGAATACCTGTGAATGGGTATTTTGAAAGTACACATCTTGGAGGCCTATGCTGACTATGAAAATGTCCTTCTGAATGAGGTTGAGAACCAATCTCCAAGCTTACATTCTTAACATGGTGCCCAAATGAAGTGGGTGAAAGAGTTTAGATCCATGACTGATGCTTGCAATTGGCTTTAAGGACAAGGAGAAGAACTAGAGTTAAGATCCTGGTGAGTTTGCAATGTCCACAATCTTGATCATCCTTTTTGCAAGGAGAGTGTTGATCTTGCTGCTGGATGTCAACAAGTAAGAGTCTTTAGGGATATCTGTACCTGATAATGAGAGAGGGGCACTGAATGTGGTCTGGAGGCCCTCCAAAACAACTTGTATTACCCACAGGTCAACAGGGCAATGTCTCCTGTTCTTAAGAAAAGTTTTTAATTCTTCCCACCGAGATGGCAGAAGGGAAGTGTACAAATGACGTTATATGCTGAAAAGAAGAGAAGCCTGGACACAACTAGTCTCGTCTCCCCCATACTTAATCATCAGTGGCCTGTGAAAACTGGTTCCATGTTGAAAGAATGGAATGGAAGGGGCATTTTGAACGTTTTGCACATCTCATTTGGAGGGGGTGGTCCTTCCTCTTTCCCTGATCTCTCCTAGGAAACAAGGGCATGGCTCTGGGTCACTAGGCCCATGAGATTTGCCTCCTTGGTGGCCTGTTGAGATCTAAAAATGACTTTGTGATGGTTTCCTAACTAGGGGACCTGGAGAGAAATGCATCCCTTTCTGCCAGGTAAGGATTTACAAATGCAACTATGGCATTAGGTAAGTGAGTGTTGAGCTGCTCTGTGAGTATATGAGCCATACAAGAGACTGACTCCAACGCAAGAGTATCAGCGAGGTTTCTCAATAAAAGAAATTAGGCTATGTTCAGACTGCTGAAGAAACAGCCAAGGAAACATCAAACATGGGTTTCATCGCTATAACATTTCGAACCAGTTGTTGTGCACAGAGGGCAGACTTCTGGTCCATCCATGCCGTGGAAGGTTTGACAGTCCCAGGGACACAATGTCTCTGTCGACAGCTGGGACTACAGGGTGAAAGGTTGGCAGTTGTGCCTTGCAGCACGCTTGGTTAAAATTGCTGGCTGTTATCAGTGCTAAGAAATGGGAAAAGGTCTGTGGACACTTCAGTCTTCAAATGGCCTTTAAAAGCAACGACGTATGTCAGCATCTCAACCAAATTGAGCTAGTTGCTTAAGGAACAGCCGGTCTTTTTTGACTCAGAGATCAATGGGTGTGGGAATTTGTAAGAGGCCATAGATGGCTTTGAAGGCACTGGCAGAGCACTGTAGACATAAGCGGGTAAACCTCATTGATCAATGAGTGGAAGTCTAAGTCTTATTTGAATATCGTTGGATCAATAAAGGAACATTGTGAATGTGAATGTGAATGTGAATCAGTGCAAATGGAAGAATGGGGTGATAGGAGAGCCTCCTGTGACGAGTGCAATGATGAAGCTAGAGAAACAGGCTGTTGGACAGTGAACTAAGACTGGAAGTCTGTAATTTTTGGTACACAGTTATCTCCAGGCATTCACTATGTGTATCAACTATGGTCCAGGGATGGTACTGAGTGTTTGGAAGCGGATGTCACCATAGCTAGTACCAGGTCATGATAGAGCCTGTACCGGTGATGGAAATGTCCGATACCAGTCTTCTATACTTCCATGAGTCTGGTACTGGGTAGCATGAGACAGTTCATCAATTCCTGTGCCAGATATGCTAATATGTTTGGCAAATGGGTCTGAGCCAGTGCTGGAACTGTCAAGACCTGGTGCTATCTGTCTCTTGAAGTTGGGAATGGGTATACCAGGAAAATCGACCTGATTCCAGTGCTCAGTATACTTTATATAATTGGCATCCAGGTCAGTGCTGGAACTGTCATGGTTGGGTGCTGGGCACAATCTGTCTTGAAACTAGGAATGGGTATATCATGAAAATCTATCAACATACCTGGTCCATGGAGTTGAAGGCATAGGTTGAAAGGCACTAATGTTGTCCATAGCCATGTGGTGTATGTCTGTGTTGATTGCATCCTACTGGTCCGGAGGGTCCACCATATCATGTCAGTCCTAGTCCACAGTATTGTTGTTAATATCTTAACTGCCTGCGGCAATGGAGAGTGAAGAGTGGTGTTGGCGGCAAGACTGATAGAGTCTACATCCTTGATCATGCATTTCTCTCTATCATTGCTCATCACAAGCGGCAATGATGGTCACCCATACCTTGTCAGGTTAGCATGAGCAGACATGACATTATCTGAATTGCACCACATACACAGAAATATAGGTTGGGTGGTTGACATCAGTTTAATTAGAGATGTTTACACCCATTGCACTTAATCCTGCCCATTTGTACTGACACCCGTAAATACAGAGAGTAGAATAATGGCATGCACTGGTAAACTCAGTCAAGTGTTTTGTTATCCTTACTGTGAAGAGGATGATAAGAACAAAATAGCTAGGAAAATTACATACTTGACCTTACAACGTTTAATAACAGACAAATGTTTGACAGAATTTACAGACAAGGTCGAGTACTGTAGCTGAATTGACTGAAGTACTATGGACCCTAGCAGACAATTAAAATGGCACCAACACGCTTATTGTATATTGATGAATGTAGACACATGAATTGCGAAATATTTATCTATGAAGAAGATAGAGAGAGAAATAGAAATATAGCTGGAGTATACTTCCCTGTGTCAGAAATCTTCCCAGAATTGCTCAAATGGTGAAAAGAGACAAGTCGATATAGTTTCTGCAAGGTCTACAAAAAGAGCATGCTTCCTAATATGAGTGGAAGCAGTAACTGATGATGGACAGGATTTGGCACCAAGCCCTCTATCCAAGGGGAGACCACTCTTGTCTGACTTCCACTTTTGGGAGCAGATTACTTTTTAGCACTTTTGTTGCTAATGCAAGCCTGGGGGGTCTGGATGTACTCCTAATGTATTATGATTGGGTAATATATGTGAAGAAGAAACATGTCTCTAACTTAACTCATTTTTCTAGGCAACAAGTGTTTAATATCATGTGAAAAAAGTAAGAGATGATATTGTTGACAGAGAAAGAGAATGTCTTTTATATTTTCATTTGTAATACTGCCAATTCTGCCATATTGCCATTGTCACTATATCAGAGGTTCCAACATTACCCTTGCAGAGGTGTTTGTGGGACTCTGATGTAGTGAGAATGTTTGGTAAGCATTTTAAATAACATTTATATTCCTTAATGCAACATCATAAATAGTGTATGCCAGGCTGTGGTAAAGTCCTGGCAAAGACACAGATACATAAATATTGTATGCCATGCTGTTGTAAAGTCCATGCAATGTCACATACATAAATATTGTATGCCAGGCTGTGGTAAAGTCCTGGCAATGTCACAGATACATAAATATTGTATGCCTGGCTGTGGTAAAGTCCTGGCAATGTCATAGACACATAAATATTGTATGTCGTTATCTGGTAAAAGTCCTGGCAATGTCCTAGACACATAATTATTTGTATGCCATCCTGTGGTAAAGTCCTGGCAATATCACAGACACATAAATATTGTATGTCATTCTGAGGTAAAGTCCTGGCAATGTTATAGACACACAAATATTATATGCCATGATATGGTAATAGTCCTGGCAAGGTCAAAGACAATTAAGTATTGTATGCCATGCTGTGGTAAGGTCCTGACAATATCACAGAAACATAAATATTGTATGCCATTATCTGGTGAAAGTCCTGGCAATGTCATAGACACATAAATATTTGTATGCCATGATCTGATAAAAGTCCGGGCAAGGTCACAGACACATAAGTATTGTATGCCATGTTCTGGTAAAAGTCCTGGCAATATCACAGACACATAAATGTCTTCTGTGATGAAGTGATGCAATGTCTAAATCAGACTGTCAATCTGTTGTTCATTTGACACAAACTTACAGAGATGTCAGCTCTTAAAAATATTAAACAGCAATGTCAGCTTTACAAAATCAGAATCTGAGCATAAAAATTGGAATACTTGAAAACTTTTATCCAAAATATTTACTTTAAGCATTAAATCTTACTGATTTAAAGTGGTGTTGGTTGAAATGAACTTCCTACTGTCATCTTTCCCATCATGCGACAAACTGAAGTTTGTCAAGAAAAGACTGCAAAGACATGATATTTGACCAATGTGGCTTGCTTATTCCATTTAGAACCTCTGTAACACACATTTTTTCAACTAGGTATAATCCTCAACAGCAACTTTTGGTTCTACATCTTTCTTGGTTCAACTTTCTCAGGTGAATCAGGGTGCTAAGCTCATGTGATTTTTTATTGGTCAATATTCAACTGCTTCTGTGAAACAAGCGCTTAGGTACACATTCAAATAAGAACTGCAGTCATGCATTACAAGTATTTCTGTGATCTAGATCTAATGATCATGTTGCAGTTTGCCTACATAAAATTATATTGGACCTGAAAATAGGAATCTGATAAAAGTGATCACAATAGCATAATCTGATATTAAAAATGGTAATGATTCCACCAAAATTGGAAAGGTTGGCATCTCTGAACTTACAAAACTTATGAAACTGAGCACAATATGCTGCTTACTGAGAGCAGGTCAGAATTTATCATGTGACATCACTGATATGACAATGCTGTAACAATACAGGGTCTATTCTGGGACACGCGATTACAGAATTCAAGCTACATGTATTTAGAAAATTTCACTCTTTTTTAAAGGTGGAGTGGGGGGGGGGGAGGTTCTACCCTAAATTTTCAGTTCTAGAATATTGAGTAAGTATGTTCACATGACATATCATGCCATAACATAATACTGGGTACATATGTTCACATGACATATTGTGCCATTATGTAATACTGGGTAAATATCTTCACATGACATATTGTACCATGATGTAATACTGGGTAAATATGTTCACATGGCATATTGTACCATGATGTAATACTGGGTAAATATGTTCACATGACATATTGTACCATGATGTAATACTGGGTAAATATGTTCACATGGCATATTGTACCATGATGTAATACTGGGTAAATATGTTCACATGACATATCATGCCATGACATAATAATGGACAAATATACCATATCATGATATAAGAAATTATGATGTAAGATTTGAAGTGTCTGAATAATTCCTGACCTAATTCAATGTAATTTTCCAAATGGTTTTATGAAAAAATATTTATACTTTTTTACAAGATAATAGAATCTTACATTTTTTAAGCAATACTTGCAAAAGGTAAATTTTTCAACTCATTTCATAAATTTCATTTGACATGAGTACTCATGTAATATCATGATATACATGTAATTAACATCAAATCATACATTTCATTTGACATGAGTACTCGTGTAATATCATGATATAATTAACATTGCATCATAAATTTCATTTGACATGAGTACTCATGTAATATGATATAATTAACATAGTCATAAATTTCATCTGAAATGAGTACTAATGTAATATCATGTATTATATAATTAACATCGAGTCATAAATTGGATTTGACATGAGTACTCATGTAAGATCATATATGTATGATATAATTAGCACCGAGTCATAAATTTCATGTATAATGAACACCCTTACCAGATATACTTTTTATACTAATGTAGCAATGTCATTCATTTTGTCCTCTGGGAGAGACAACAGATATATGCTGGTATATAAAGTAAGCAGAAGCAGAGATGACAAATCTTTTATTACATACTCGTTAAATCTAACATAGTTGATCTGGTGTTCGATACAGATGTTCAATTGGTATTTCTATATCGCACATCTAGAGTTGAACTATTTAGGTGTTTTCAATGATGTCTGCATGTCGACATTCTTTGATGCACAGAATAAAACTTTATATACATCCCAATTTGTTTTGAATTCCATTCACAATGTATAACTAAAATTATTACCTCATAAACAAATATATGTATAGAGTTTAACAACATGTTAGCACAATACTGGCTATATGGTGACAATTAAAGGTAAAATCTACAAACGTAAAGATAAAGAATTGCAATAATTAACTTTAGGAAGATAAAGCCTTCCAAATAAATGCAAACATATAGTGCTACAAGGTAAAAAATAAAGATATGAAAATTATGCAAAAGGTAACAACAAATTTACAGAAAATATAATTGGTCAATTTATCAAGATAAAAAATTATACAATCCAGTATTTTTGTTAAAAAATTTTCAAGCGGGGTGTAAGAACTCCAACAAGGTCATAACTAAATCATGTGACTTACAAGCGGGGTGTTAGCAAGTCACATGATGATTGGCAATACACAACTGGGTAAAACAAAATGTCCGACATAATTTGCTTCAAAGGTTAAAATGCAAATATCTAATTTATGATCCAAATATATGAAATGATTTTAATATATCTAGAAATTAGTTACTCTGTGGTTTATTACCAGTGGAAATTATCTCCCAAAAGAATTCTAGATTTTAAGTAAACAATGCTGATTTGCCAGTCATACAGCAGGATTTTATTCCCCCAAGGGAGGTAACTGCTACAACTAGTGTGCTATTTGTAAACAATCATCTGCTTAGCCAACACTGGCAGCTATGAATTCACGTGCGATATTCTTTCAACAATAAGCTTATGTAAGGTTTATGAGGTAATAAATTAATTACATGTAAATTCACAGAGGTGTATAGAATGTTATGACCATCTTGAACCCTTTCAGCTCAGCGTGTGCCTTTCAGTTCAGCGTGTGTGGGGTTCAAGACAGTCATAACATTCTGTACACCCCGGTAAACTAACATGTAATGAATAAAATATAAAAACAGGGGGTATGTAATAAAAGAAAACTGCATTCATGTTTTGTTCAGAGCCAGGAAAAATCTTGCTTGATATGATGCATGGATACATCTCAGCCTTAGAACCTCCACGTATCCTTGCACAATATCAAACTCGTTCTTTCCGCCAACTTGGATCAAAATGTGTCTGTAGTTTTGTGTATTGACAAAATGATGTTAGTTGTCTAAGTGTAGTAATCCAAATGTGATTATGTTTACCCATCATTGGGGATAAATGTGAATTTTCTGGTGATTTCATTAGTAAAAACTACTGTTTCTTTTTATAAGGTCTTATTGCTGAAGGTTTCCATGCTTGAATACTTTCCATTCAATCATAATCATCATACTGATGTTTACTAAAGAAAGATCAAATTTACTCTTTCCTCAGGTCTTCCAGAACCTTGCTGTTAAAATATCAAGCTTACAAAGTAAAATTACTATCTGAAACGATAGATGTTTGGTATAATCATATTTCATACACACATGCAAGACGTAATGATGTGGCAACAATTTTTCACTGTGCCCGGAAAAAAATCCAATCTTAACTTCACAACTGCCTCTGCTACTTTGACATCTTGTCAACTTTTATTTTTCAGATATCATACAAAGTTAGTTTTCTCAAAGTATATAGTGAGCTATGAAAGTTTTAACTTCATTGAAACTACTGTTGAAGTGCAACTGTTACAATTATCTCTACGTAAAATATGGACAATCAAATTCAAGCCTGTGTCTGCAATTACTTGTGCTATGCAGCTTCCTTCAAAAAAGGCAAACGAAACTCTGTTCAAATACAGTTTTTGCATTTTTTTTAATGATAACTTTTTTATTTGTAAACTGATAAAAAAAAGTGCACAAAACAAAGTTCGTTCAGGACGACTACCACCAACTTCTCATTTAAGGTCCCAGCTTGACACATGCAAAATGTTGACATTTTGGCCAAAAAACTAAGTGAGTAACCACATTTAGTACTCAATTTATACTGTTAGTTAATCACAGAGAGGATAATGTGAATTCACTTGTTTTATGGTATTTCAAATTTCAAGGATTTCACGACTTCTAGAAACCACAAAGTTCAAGATGCAATGAAAAAGGATCAACCTATGAAGAAATAAAGACAACTCTTTCAGTGGCACATTTACAAGTACAATGTCATTGTCTGCAAAACTATGAAAATTCAAAATAAAAGCCAAAAAAGAAATAAATTCACAGTATTTGTTGAGATCCAAGAGTTTTAAAATCCTGAAAATATAGAAAAAAATGTCACCTAAAACTGAAAATTTATTTTATAGCAAAACCTGAATCAGACTTAGTCATTTCTTTATATTATAAATGTGTCAGGTTTGTAGCAAGACAATAAAACTGCTTTCCTAACAAGCTCAGAAATGTAAATTCATTCAGAATACCACACCAATGCTTCAATTCAATAAATTAATATCTGATCATATTTTATGAGATTTCTACTCTTACAAATACGGATTATGGAATTATGAGTTTTGACAGACAAAATAGTATTTTTAGAGGCATATTTTTCTTTCAATGCTGACACAGGCTTGATATTAAATAAGCTAAAAGGATTGCTTTCTGATTGATTTAAAGAGATAGAGCAAAGAAAATCCTTATTTTTATGTGATGCTTATGCTGCAGAAATTAAACCTGAATATAAAGTCTAGTAAAACAATTGCTCCGAATTTCATATGCAATATCTAGTGAGAAAACAATAAGGATTTTCCTTTACATTGGAATGATCTGATTACTGACTATTTTGTGTTTATGACTATTTTTATGTTAATAGATTCCTAGCTAAATGTTAAGATCAACTCTCTGCAACTGAATATCTTACTCTTCTATATGGAGACTCTTCACCAAGAGAATGCCTACGCACAAATATCAAATCCTGCAGTAGAAATCAGAGAGAAGAGTAGAGTGCCTCTTGGATCATCCCATTGAAATAAACAACAGCAGAAAAAATTGCACCTTCATTCAAATATATCTAACAAATTCAAACCCAAAACACCACCACATCAAGAACCAACAAGATATAACCCATTGTTTTTCTCAGTAATACACTCACTCAAGTTTTGCACAATGGTTTTTCTAACATGGTGTATTAGGAAAACAAATATTAACTTTATTACAGGTCACAGAGTTCTATATAAGCAGCACATCATTTGCATATTATATACAATTTGACTAAAAACACATACAGAAATTTTTAATGCATTCAAATTATGCAAAACAAATTTAAGTATTTAGTCCAAAGTTGTTAGCATATTGCGCCTGCTGTAAGTAAAGTCCATGCTGTATGATGGCATGTTCGATCAATATAAATTATGCTACTGGTTCACATTCCAGATGTTCCATGCACATCTGCAATGACAGTACTTGATAACTGTGAGAACACTCAAACAGAGCAATATAAAAAAACACACACTGGACTAATCTTGGTCACTAAGCCATTTAACACATTCAATAAGACATAATTAACATCTTGATAATTAAGATTCGGTCTAGTTGTACACATTTTTTTTGTTGCTGTGTTCACAAAATACCCCATCAAATTTTAAAAAAAAAACGCAATTAGTTCCAAACCAAGAAGTAAAATATCCAATTGATTAACTTCTTATCTAGAGCTGTTTTGTAACACAAGTGTTCCATGGAACTTGGTGTCTCACCTACGTCTATCCAGTGATGTTTGGTTTGGTGTTTTATAGCACAGTTTCACAAATAGGTTATTTAGTGCCGAGGCAAATTGGACCAAAGTGCTCTCCAATGAAGTAAATCCCCCCCTCTATATCTGATCAACAAAAACTTTCAAAGAAAATGTTAATATTAGCAATGATGACATCGCTGCTGAAAAAGCAAAAGGTATGTCTCCCCATGCTTCTGCAGGTGAGACAAGCAAAAACTGTATTCTCAACTGTTTTATTCACTGAATAAAAATAAGGTACAAGAATGAGTGAGTGTATCAAATTCTAAGTTCCACCAGAATCTTGATCTAAGCTACAGAAAAAATCCTGTAATATTATACACATACTCATTATTACTAGATTCAGTCCCAGTCACTTCCTGCAATGCCTCCACATGTTCCTAGTTTACATAAAGTTAAATAGTAACATATTCATTTGATTCATTTCCAGCATTTGATTGAAAGTATCTTATTTATGTTGTTATAAAAGCTAATACCATCTATACTCGTTTATAAGCTGATACCAACTGCAAACTGCATAGACCCAGATCTGCCATCCCATAATGCGCTGGCAGATCTGGGTCTATGCAGTTTGTAAGGACTAATCAGTAGAACAAACAATACAGACCCTGATCTGCCGGCGCATTATGCAACCGCAGATCAGGGTCTATGTTGTTTGCATTTGGACATGGCTAATACACGAGTATATATGGTATTTAATTAACTTTTCATAAAATGGTTCTGATGAATAAAAAAATATATATATTTCTTACATGTGTTTTTCAAAAAGGCAACAGGTCTCATTCGAACTTTGTCAAAAATCTATAGTTTAGGTGTTAAATTTATCAATAATCATGATATGCAAGTAAATGGGATTTGCCAAATTTAATATACTGTATATTAACTTTATATGGACAATCGTAACAAGCTAAGATGTATCTATCCACTTATTACCTGATAAAAACATTTTAAAAATTACCATATGATATTTCTTCTAAGCAACTTAGTCTTTGATAAATGAAACTCTAAGTATTTCATCAACAGTATCCTATTTATCACACTGAATCAAAATCTGTACACCTTCCCCTGACAATGATCCCCTCAGAGAGGAAGAATTCTTGTATCAAACACTTACCGGATGCCCACCAGATCCAGGTCTAGATCTGGAGCGAGGGCCACCTCTACCACTACTGCTTGGTGATGTTCCTCTGCCACTTGGCTGCGGTGTTATGGACGTCTCAGAATCCCACCGTTCTAACTCTTCCCTGACTAACTTTTCCATTTGTTCTCTTTTAGCTTCATCACTTGTCCCATCGGACTGCAAAAAAATAAAAAGATTTAACAGGTAAAGTATTGTACAGAAAAATGTCAATAATCCAGACCCATTGGGAGACAAGGATTTTATCCAAATAAATAGTTGTCTTTGCCTGGAGATCATAAAACTCTGATGGTGAGTTTGAGATTGAGTTTCTGCTATTAGCCAATTAAAAATTAACTATCAAAACTAATGTTTTTTGTGGCAGGTCAAAAACAAAATCTCAAGATCAAACTCAGTCTCAAGAGTTTTACGATTTCCAAGCCAGATAACTTATAATTTTATGCACAATAAATTGTGTGTCTGTGGGACTTGTCATTAATCCATATAATTTATAAGTCTGTATAACAAGCCTCTGGATAATCAACATTTAAGAATTTAATTTCATATCTTACAGAATTCGTGTAGACATGAAGCTTGAAAATTGATTACACACTGCATGAATGGCCATAATGAAGCAATGTGCTATCAATTTTCAAGCAACATTAATCCTGTAAAATATGAAGTTCAATTCTTATAAATACAAATAGTTATCAGACCTGTTTACTCAGACTGATGTCTGTCAGTAGTTTCCCAAAGTCCAATCCATGATTTTGGCCATCTGGCTGTAGTTTGCCATGCCAACACTGAATTAACATCACCAATTTTGAAGAAACTCACAAGGTACACATGGCTAAATCCAACTGCCAGATAAACAGGTTTGGATGTCTTCAAGGCATCAACAATTTTAACTGTCTGTTCTTATTTATGAGTGGCAGATGAGGAAGTGTAAATGCCTTTTTTTTTCTTCAAATCCTTGTTCAATCAGATGAGTGCAATATTGAAGTCGATTCCTAAATGAAATTTGTAGGAAAAGTATATCCTGTGCAAGATGAATTAAACTTCATAGTGACTCGTTCTGCAAGATGAGTGGCCATTTGATAAATTTTCAGAACCTACGCCTTCAATATAGTCAGATAGACAAACAAGAATAGACTGTATTCTAATATTTTAGATTACTTCAGTATTTACTTGCAGAATTGTAAACATATTAAATATACTCAAATATTGGATAATTTCAAAGTATATTCATAACTATAATGATATCAACTGTATATGAATATGATCTCTTTATAAACTGAGGAGGACACTTATTGCATGATAAATGTGGTCATCAAAATTCCATATACTTCAAACATAGATAGACATGATGGAAACACTAATCAAAACTCCATATACTTCAAACCTAGAGAGACATGATGGAAACACTAATCAAAATTCCATATACTTCAAACTTAGACATGATGAAAACACTGTAATCAAAATTCCATATACTTCAAACTTAGACATGATGGAAACACTGCAAATGTACACTGAATAATACTACTGTCACTCTCTACAATTATATGTTTGAGCCAGTGCTTGTAAATTTCAAGACAAATGTGAAATAAAGAGTAGATGGATGGACAGAATGATGAAATGATATAAAATCAAAATGTAAACAAAAATTTCAAGATTTAAAAAACTGTCCAGCTACACCAATCTACTAATAACCTTCTGACAGAGCTACAAGAAATAATTACCAACTTTTCACTTGGCATTACAGTTTTAGTGAAGATTTTAAGAAACATCAGGACTCATTACTTCCAGTATATGTGTCCTTTACATTTACCTCATTACTTGCAGTATAAGTGTCCTATACATTTTTTTCATTACTTGCAGTGTAAGTGTCCTATACATTGATTTCATTACTTGCAGTATAAGTGTCCTATACATTTACCTCATTACTTGCAGGATAAGTGTCCCGTACATTTACCTCATTACTTGTAGTGTAAGTGTCCTATACAATTACCTCACTACTTCCAGTGTAAGTGTCCTATACATTGATCTCATTACTTGCAGTGTAAGTGTCCTATCTATTTACCTCATTACTTGTAGGATAAGTGTCCTATACATTTACCTCATTACTTACAGTATGTGTCCTATAAATTGACCTCATTACTTGCAGTATAAGTGTGTTATACATTTATCTCTTTACTTCCAGTATAAGTGTCCTATACATTTACCTCATTACTTGCAGGATAAGTGTCCTATACACAGCCATTATTATGTATGTGGATAAAAAAGGCTTTTAATTTTTATAATCATATCACCCAATTTCACAATCTGATTTTACTTGCATGCTAATGCATTGTTTCAATAAGCTGTCCTGTGTCTATTCTGAGTTCCTTGAAGTAAGCTATGCAGGCTCTGTTGAACATTTTAAAGCACTTTCTAATAACTTGCTCCAAACTGAACATATTTTTAATGGGTAAAAAAGTCCCAAGTCTGAGTATACTAATTCAATATTGTAATTGCAATACCTCTGTTATACTATCCAGTATTTTTCCCATAGTTTCTCTTCGTTTTAATTTAGCTTTTTCCATAGCTTCTAATTTGACCAAAACTGCATCTATTTTTGAGACAATACTGCCGATAGAGTGTTCCATTCTGTCAACTCTTCTGGACAAAACTGTAAATTCTTCATAAGACACACTCTGTGCTGGGCCTGATCTGGAAGATTTTGTGCGGCTTTCATCATCATCACTGTCTTCTCCACTATCCTCATTAAAACTGACTCTACTTGTTGATCTGTGAGTAGTTTCTGGCTGTTGCACCTTCTCCAACTCATCATACTCTTTATTCAATGCAGACTGAAAAAAAAATGACATTGGTAAATTGGTGATCAATTATACTTTCTATAACTTTTCTTAATTAAAATTTTTAATTTTAAGTGAAGCAATGTAAATAGAGAAAAATAAATTGGTACTTATGTTAGTAAACATGCTTACTTAAGGAATTAAATCAGAAAGATATTTTTCAACAACCAAATTTGACATAATACAACCAGATGATACATATATATATATATATATATATATATATATATATATATATATATATATATATATATATATATATATATATATATATATATAAAAAACTTAAAGTTTAACTGCAAATCATACCCAGCAGATTCATCTTCAATTCACTTATATAATAACTTGTTTACATCTATTGCTGAAATGAGCTTACAAACATGTGTTCAATACACACATGATAATTTACATTCGGCTACAAACCAAAGCTAAGTTACTTATGTCCAGTTATGACCTATAACAACAAAAAGTCTAGGCATAAATAATAACCTATGATTTTCATATCCTGGATAACCAAATGCTCTAGCTAACCTTTAGGAAATTGAATTTCATGGGTTTTTTTTAAAAAAAACACCATTTAAAGTAAATTGAGTAAAAGCTATTTAAATAATTTAAACTGAAAATCTTTTATCATGCTGATAAGATAACCTTGTAGATCGAGATAAATATCATAATGGGAGTAATTTCTGATGGACTTTACTTTCACTTTATTCTGTAAAATGATTTATCACCCAATTTTTTTATTATATTCCCAAAAAAATCCTGATAAAGGCCATACCATACAATTTTACTAAAATAGGCAGCAGCTCTACTTTATGGGCACCAATTTATTTTCAAAACTATTATACATAAGGGGCTCAAGCACTACTCCCCTAACCCCTGCTTACAATGATGATGTAATTGCAGTATGCAAGTCCCTTCTGTTACTACTTTAAAGAATTTATTGAGATGGGTGCTCAGATGGTCCTCCCCATTCTGTATATTAATTCTTCAAATATGGGTGAATGAACCCTTCAGTTATCAAACATATTAGGATTGTTTACTTGGGGATTGGCAAACTGCAAACTAGTCACACTGATTTTGTACCTTGGAGACTACCAAACTGAAAACTAGCCACACTGATTTTGTACCTTGGAGAATGCCAAATTGAAAACTAGTCACAATGATTTTGTACCTTGGAGACTACCAAATTGAAAACTAGTCACACTGATTTTGTACCTTGGAGAATGCCAAACTGAAAACCAGTCACACTGATTTTGTACCTTGGAGACTGCCAAATTGAAAAATAGTCACACTGATTTTGTACCTTGGAGACTACCAAACTGAAAACCAGTCACATTGATTTTGTACCTTGGAGACTGCCAAATTGAAAACTAGTCACATTGATTTTGTACCTTGGAGACTACCAAACTGAAAACTAGCCACACTGATTTTGTACCTTGGAGACTACCAAACTGAAAACTGGGAACACTGATTTTGTACCTTGGAGACTGCCAAATTGAAAACTAGCCACATTGATTTTGTACCTTGGAGGCTACCAAACTGAAAACTAGCCACACTGATTTTGTACCTTGGAGACTACCAAACTGAAAACTGGGCACACTGATTTTGTACCTTGAGACTGCCAAACTGAAAACTAGCCAAACTGATTTTGTACCTTGGAGGCTACCAAACTGAAAACTAGCCACACTGATTTTGTACCTTGGAGACTACCAAACTGAAAAGTAGTCACATTGATTTTGTACCTTGGAGACTGCCAAACTAAAACCTAGCCACACTGATTTTGTACATTGGAGACTATCAAACTGAATACTAGTCACATTGATTTTGTGCCTTGGAGACTGCCAAAGTGAAAACTAGCCACATTTATTTTGTACCATATAAAGTTTAAGCTTATTCTCAGCCCATCTCGTTTTCAATCATACATGCACTTTCTTTTGGTGCACCCCATAAAAAAGAAACTGCCCCAATAATACAACAGTTAAAAGTTTAAACATCAGATAGACTCTTCTGTGAACTTCTCTAAGTGTTACTATCATGACCATGAGTCATTTGAAGAATTATTTTTGAAGCAGAGATATCCAAGATTTGCAGGTGATCCAATTGGGTTTTACCTTTTGGTCGTTCAGATCAGCCATCATTCGCTTCTGTTCCTCTTCATCAAGGATTCGGTCACCATCAATGTCATACTTAGCAAACAGGGCTTCTATTTCACCATCAGCATAGCCACGACTGTGGTAAACAAAATTCAAAATTTTATTAATATATTGTTAATGATATTAACTCTAAGTAAGTAGACTTTACCTACACTAGCAACCTTGTTTACTTATGTTGTCATGACATCATCAGAAAAGAATGGTAAAGTCAGAGTGACATAACAATGCCACTAACTTTGCGGTACTGTCTTTAAAGTAAATATCCTGAAAATTAAAATATTAATTGTCTCTCTGTCCAGATAATTTATGTGCTTATGAAAAATTATCATTTTTCCCAAATATCTTGTCTGGAAACTTAATATCCCTATTGTCAGGACTGTCTATTGATGCACCCAGAAAGTTCAATGCTAGTCAGAGGTAGACCAGGTGAACTAGGTTGTATTATATCTGTGCTTGCCGATGAACACTCACACGATAGTGATTCGGTGTTTCTTTTTACAAATAAAGAAATATGACTGCATTTCTGGTGCTTGTTTTTTCTTTTTGTTTGTAAAACTATGTCAGTCTGTTCATGTACATGTACTGTTGTTGGTGATGCATGTAAATGTGCATAGAATATCCCCAGTGACCAGCCCTACATGATATAATTACATTAATTTCTGTTAACTCGGGGCAAGTTCATGAACCCTGGCAGATATCATGTTGCCTAATCTCTTTGAATGAACATAAGGTATTCACAAAATCAACTGAATAAAGTCAAACAAGTCTCATCGCTAGAAGCTGATCCCTAACCAAGACCCTGACTCAGACTATAATAATGTATGCAACTGTTAATATACTGTTTCTTAACATAAAGATTGTCTGTGAAAACAGAATGTTCTGCCAAAATGATGTACATCTATTCAAATTATCCCATCTCTGAAAATGTGTGAAATATGCCACATTTTCTTTCAAAAATACCTCAAACCATCTTTACCCTACAACTCCAAATATTGTGAGAATTCCTCCAAATATGCAAATGAACAAAACTACTTAGACTGGTTCATGAATTAAGTCACAAAATACAGTTGTTTTCAATGCTATGTCAAAAGACCAAACTGACTACATCAAAAATGAGGTTACCAATTAAATGAAACCGAGATGAAAAGAACATGTGAAACTCATATGTGATCGATACTGACTGTTTTCTTTAGGGAACTGTGTGATTTCAAGATGTGGAGTGTGTCAGCTGTTTTTTACAGTTGTCCATTGACAACACCTTTAGCTAATCCATGAGATAATTAGGCTAAGTGAAGCAGTTTCATGGTTTGACAGTTGTCTATTCAACCACCTGTTTTTTAGTATGAATGTATCCAGTAGTATTTTACAGCACCTCAGCACAAAGTGGCTATGTAGTGCCAACTAATGGTAAAGTTAAAAAAAAGGTAAGAAAGAACTGCACAAAAATTTAGCAAGATAAACCCTTTCAAATGAACATAAACATTAAGTACAACAAGATAAAATATGGAATGTAAAGACGTTAATACTCTGAAAAATGTATATAAAATAACAGGTGAAGGTAACAAATGTAAAATCCTTAAAACATGATTAAAATTTGTTGTATAAACTGCATTCCCTTAAAATCTCCAAGATTTTCTTGGGTTGTATGTCCTCATAGTTTATTCAAGTACACCAGTTTTTTGGGGTACAGTAAACAAAAGGTAAAATAATCCTTAGTTTATATTCCATTTATTTTTTGTCAGCCTTAAGAAACATACTTGGTGTTTGGAAAATGTATGCACTATTGAAAATTATTATAAATTTTGAACATACATCTAGAAAAATGAAGGGTCTGGATATTTACATTAAAGACAGTAAAAGGGTGAAATTTAGTGACTGCCACTGACCTACATACCTAACATAAATATTCTGCCTAAAAATAGTCTTAGCATTTACGGCATAATATTTCACTAAAATTAAGTTGCTTTTGTAATGGAAAAGAGCTATTTTTATTCTAAACAAACAATTAAATTAAAATACGCTAAACTATTCATTGTGGTTATGAAGCCTTTCAGCACATATCTGACCATAAAATTTAATTTTCCAACAAAACAATATTTATTTGTTACATTACATAATTTATTACAAGAAGATCAATACTGGAAATTTCTGATCGGAAACCTTATTTTTAAAAAAATGATTTTCAATATCTATTTCAAGTTTGAAATGAAAAACACAACAAAACAAATTAAGATTGCCTTTCATTAAAAAAAAAAAATATTAACAAAGTAACATAAAAAATTAGTTGCATAAAAAAAATATACATGAAGATAAAGTAAACATTTTCTTGACTTGAACAGTATTAAATTAATATGCATATGATGGATTTCCATGATAATTTTCAAATACAGATTCAGTCTCTACAGAGAATTTCTTATTGACCATTCATATTAAAAATTAAGGGTAATGCAGCTTTCTGAAACAGTTGACCCAAACTGCCCTCAGATCCCAAGTTTCAAGTGTGGTACAGCACACCAACATATCCTCAAACAGTCTGTCTTAACGAAAAGCCTTACGTCTTGAGGTCCTGGCGCCATTCATCGAAGTCAACTTGCTTGTCATTGTTAATGTCAGCAGAGTGCAGAGCCTTTTGGATGTCCACGATCTTGTCACGTTTGAAGTTAAGTTTATCCAGCATCTTCTCGTAGCCCTAAAATGAAGGATAAAACCACATGGATAATTGACTTTCAAGAATAGGTCATGTGAATTTTAAAATGGCACTTACATGTATAAATTCATAAGGTCTCTATATGTACATGAGAAAAATATATATATATATATAATATGCTATATACACTGAGAACCATTCCCTATTCAAGTTCATAACTGTATCATGACCAGTAATGGAAATGATGCTGTACATGTGGGTATACACATATGCAGGTGTCTGTATGATGCACAATGAAAAACTGGGACGTATGTATGTATGTATGTATGTATGTATGTATGTATGTATGTATGTATGTATGTATGTATGTATGTATGTATGTATGTATGTATGTATGTATTAGTGTTTTATGCCACCTCGGCACAATAGAGGCTAAATGGTGCCAAGTAAAGGTAAGGTTGAACTGCAAAGAAAATTTTGGAAGATAAACCCTTCTATATGAATATAAACATCAAGTACAACAAAATATAAAACATAAAAATGTTAAAATTCTGTCAGATGTATATAAAATAACAGTTAAAGGTAACATATGTAAAATCCTTAAAACATATGGTCAAAATCTGGTGTATAAACCACATTACTCAAAAAGTCCAAGATTTTCTTGGGTGGTACATCATCATACAATTTCTTCATGCTGCTGATGACAAAATACTTCCATCTCACAGCTTGGAAGTCAACACACTCGACAAGAATGTGTTCCATTGTCACTGGACACTGACATGTTATGCACTTTTATCAAGGTTCACCTTTCAGGAGGTATGCATGAGTCAGGTATGTGTGTTTGATAGGCAATCAGCACAATACCACCTCATCTCTGTGATTTGTTCTATTGCCAATAGTGGGTTTGATGTTTTTAAGCTTGTCGAGTTTTCATTCTACATATTTTGCTAAGCATCACAAACATGCTGATTTATACAATATTTGAAGTCAGTATATGGAATCTTCCATTCAAAAATGGGTGACACCAGGGCAGCTGCTTTATCTGCCCTTTCATTACCCTTTATACTTATGTGACTAGGTATCCAACAGTACAGAATACTTTTCCCAGATTGTATAAGCACTTTATGTTTTTGTAATATCTGGGATATTAACAAGTTGTCAGATTTAAGGTTTTACAAGACTTTCAGTGTTGAAAGGAATTTAAAAAGATCATGCAATTTGTTTTTTTGACAGGTTTCAAAGAGGTTCAAAACTTTTAGTATGACTGCAATTTCTGCAGTAAAAAATGAGGTTTTATTTGGTAACTGACTCAAGATGGTGCCATGGGGTGTTGCAATGGCAACCCCAACTTTGTCTCCATCTTTTGAACCATTTGTAGAAAAACTTGGAAGGCAGGCAAAGAGCCTTGCATGAGGGGCAATAAAAGTTTATAATTTCAACTCAAGCTCAAAAAGCTCATATAATATTGTATGTTTATAGCTGAATTTATACAGTCTTTTTAATAACAGAAAATTATGGACTATTTCACTTAAAATAGAAAAAAAGATGATTCACATGAGAACAACATATTATTGAGCGAGTAATACCTTCCTGAAGTAGTCCGCCATTTCAAATTCATTCTTGGTGTTGGCCATGTCACCCTTAACCTCAGAGTAGGTGTCATTGATGATGGCCAGGAACATGTTGATCAGGACGAAGAACACAAAGAACACGAACAACATGAAGAAGATTGGTCCCAGAACTCTGTTGGCTTCCTCCAGCTGGTGGAAGTCGAAATCTCCCAGGATGATACGGAACAGGGTGAAGCTGTTAAGATAATGCAAATTATCCTACTTCTATTTGTATAAGTATAGATCTAATTGGATGCCCTGTTAAAGATGATTTATTGATAACTACCGTATATACTCTCTTGTAAGTTGAGTCCAACTGCTGCAGAGACCTAGATCTGCAGTTGCATAATGCACCAGCAGATCTTGGTCTATGCAGTTTGTTAGGAGTAATCAGTAGAACAAACAACACAGACCCTGATCTGCTGACACATTATGTGATGGCAGATCAGGGTCTATGTTGTTTGCAGTTGGACTCAACTAATAAGCAAGTAAATACAGTACATAAACTCCTTTCTCTGACAGTCATGTTAATATGAATGTTTGATAGGCAAGATCATGTGGCAATTAATAATAGTGAACTTTCTTTTGTCATGTAATGAAACAAGAAAAATTCAATACTTTTTAAAGCTTTAAATAAAATAAAATAAAACAAATTATTTTAAAAGTTTTACATAATATGAAATAAACGAAGTTTGAAACATTAACAATGAAGCAAAGAGACTTTTTTTATTTTAGTCCATAATTTACCGATAATAGTGTGGTAATTTGTCACTGAAATAAATGATTATCCGGCACTTTATGCTTGGCTTTCTGTGAAGCCATGATGTGACATTACATTACCGCCCCCTAAGAATAACATGTGCTGTTTAATTTGTATCTACGGCCAACTCCAATATATTATCATCTAAGCAAAATTCAGGCAGTAAGCACCTTTAATGCTCAATATACGATGCTCAACTACTGTTGGTTATTTCAGGATTGTTATGTTATGTTTTGTTTTAAACAAAAACCTCTGGCAAACCAAGAAGATTTTCTATGGTCTTATTTCCCTCTAAAGTTCCATCACAGTGAACACTGTTGATGCAAATAACATGGAGAAATAAAAACAGCTATAAATAAAGTAAAGACTGATAAAATAAATAAGAGATTAAAATATACAATAATGAATATATAAATGATCAAATTGCTGCTTTTTATTTTGAGAATAGCTTGAATATGATAGATGCAAACAGAGGTGAAGATATTATGTAACTTACTAATTATGACACATGTTCATTCATCGGACAATTTTTGTTAGAATAAAAAAATGTAGTCCTTTCCTTCCTTGTCCAATTTTTCACATGAATGCACAAACCATCATGTGATGTTTGATATCCCTCACCTTATAGGAGTCCAAAAAAGATTGTATATATTAAAATTGATTGATTGACTTTGACAAGTGATTCACAAAATTAACAAAATTTAAAAATTCCAATAAATAAGTTATGGGTGTTAAAAGACTGCGGTTTTGTTGTCTGCTAGGAAATTCTAGTGTCATGGATATTTCCCACAATTCATCATTTTGTGAAGTTATCTGCTCCATTCAAGATATTTAATCTTGATTTGAACTTACTCAATATGTGAAATATGTATGACACAGTAAGTATTTAAGTATATACACCGCTCCCTCGATAACTCGCGCCCGGATAACTCGCGAACCCGCTTATAACGCGGACCAGACGTGGATCCCATTTTTTTTAAACTAGAAAATTTAAAAAAAATAAAATTGACCCTATTTGTTGAAGGTGAAAAAAATCGCGATCACAAATTAGTAAATGAAACCTTAATATATCGCTCGTTTTATCGTCAAAACCAGTGGTTAGTACCCATAAATTTGAATCATCATCATAAAATTTTCGACTTTTAATAAGTCAAATATTTTGTTCACTTTTCTTTCCAAACAACATTCTCAGACCACTATAAATAACAATATTCGACGAAATTTCGATCAATGAAAACTTCACTAAAGCCTACTGGTGGCAACACTTTAAAAATAAATACCAATTATATAAGTTTTGTCAAGTGAAATATGTGTTTTAGTTCTATCTTTTAATTCAGTTTCAGTGTAATCATCATAAATGCAATAAGCCCTCTTGTATTCAAACGTGAAAATTAAAATTCAACCGAATTATGTGCCGACCTTTTTTTGTTTTTATCTCCGACTTGCGGAAGTATATGTTGTGTTGTTACACTCAATTAATAGCAGACTTGCTTTGTATTATCACGTTAATTACGTCTTTTGTATCAAATCAAACAAAGGGGGTGGAATAACAGAAAAGTTAAAAGGCGTGCAAATCCTGCCTGCGTAAGAGCTAGCGGTCATGGCCGTGTGTCAGGTCAACTCATTTCAATTGATCAATCGAACACTGTTATAAATATTTTTATGTAAGTAATATAATTAAACTACCTTAAATTAGCCTACTCATTCACAAATGTAATCAAAGATAGTAAGTCAACCAAGCCAAATGAGTACTTGGAAAATAAAAGCTTTGTTTTACAGATGCGGTTCATTACGGAGAAGCGAGTTCCAGAGTTTGTATTGAACTTTCTAACATGCTACTCAGGGATTTCCTCAAGGATGAGACGAAGTTTCACTGTTACTTGATATGAAATCACGGCATCCATATTTTACTTATGGAACAATAAATAAATCGAGGTTCGATGTTGACGGTTGTTTCACGAAATAAATGTCAATAGTTTTTGAAAAAAGGAATCTTGTTTAGTTGTGAATCAACAACAACAAAAAGCAGTGATGTAATACACAATGTATCGCGTACACGTGTTGTTCAAACCGCTTGGACTAATGTTGTTAACGATCTTTCAGAGGTTCGTAATCTTGAAAATAAAGGTAATTTATACAGAAAAGCAAACAACTACATTAGAAAAAGCTCTTTATTGACAACTATTCCCAATGTAATTATAAAACGAGTATTCCGCCATTAAACAGCCCCGTTACCCACCCCCACTGCGGTTTTCTCGATGTCCAGCGGGGATGGCATCCCTTTCTTAATTATTTTGAGGTCCCTCGGTAACTCGCGCCCTCGCTTATAGTGCGGTCTATGTTTTTGGACCCTGTTGTGCGCGAGTTATCGAGGGAGCGGTGTATATGAATTATTCATTTCTTTGATACTTATAATTTTGCACTTTCCATCAATGTTCATTTAAAAGATTGGAAAGTTAAATGTTTCAATAAAAAATCTTCACTTAAAAAAATTGAACATCTTAAATTTCATGAAAATGAACTAATATAAAAGGATGAGTTTGTGACATCTATCATGAAATAATTACTTTTTCTCATGTACTGATAAATCTATTTTAATAAACTTTTGGCAAGGATTGTGCAGTTACCTTGAATTTACATTTTTAGACTGAAAGTTTAAAACTCACTTCCTGGCAAAGATTTCAAAATATTTAACATTATCTAACAAATTTTAACATTTTTTATATCTAGATGAATCTCTTATGAAATATAAATGTTTAAAATCAAACAGTTCTTAAAAAATAAAGTTTTCAAATAAATTCAAAACATTTACTTTGTGGCAATTGGTCTATATAACATTACCTGAGGCATGTGCAAACTATGGCCCACGGGCCGGATCCAGCCCGTGACCTGGTTTTATCCACTTATTTACATCATAGAGTGTGACTTTAAAAATCGCTTATCTACCCCGCACCTTCAAGGAAGTTGCACATGCCTGCATTAACAGAATGGTGCATTCTGGACTAGCTTGATTTGTCAAGCTTGATGACTGACACACAAGTTTTATATGCTGGTATCTTTATTATTTGGTAGAATATCTGCATTTCATTTTCAATTTTGGAATACATATAACAAGTACATTCCATTAACGAATGTTAGAAATTAATTTTCTTAAGGCTTTAATAATGTGAATTTTGAAGTTACCTCCCTTAAAGTTTGGGAATTCAATTTGTGGAAAGGTCTGTAATATTAGCAATATTTATGAAAATGCAATTATTAGATTTTAAAACTTCCTGTGTATATCAACAGGTTATAAAAAGAATCATAAAATAGAAAAATAATAAAAGTACTAACAAGGAGCTCTGGAAGTTGCTGAAGTCCTTGACTTGGGTTCCAAAGAGGAGATATCCCAGCTGGGTGAAAGCCAAGAAGATGATGAAGAACATCACAGCAAAGCCAGCCAGATCCTTGGCACAGCGCCCAAGGGTTGAGGACAGCTGTGTCATCGTCTTGTTGAAACTGATGTACTTAAAGATCTGTTAAAATCAAGTTTAATTGATCTTTATTTAACAGCAACAGAATTAAATGACATGTCTCACCATTAAAAAGTAATGTCTGAAACAGTACAATTTTTATGTAAAGCATACATCCTTGAAAACAAAATCATGTGTACAGAACAAGACTTAATTTATGTTTTTTACCAGAATATTGGCATGGAAAATGATATCATAAAGCAGTTTTCAAACAGCCTGTTGCTCTATTTTCCAGAGTTTATGAAGTCTGAAGGATTCAATAATATTTTTATCATAAAGGGTAAAATTTCAATATGAGATTTCTTTAAAATACAACACAGTGACAATCTGCTCTCATTACTGCATGCTTATATTCACAAAGGTGACTGTTCACTGAACAAAGCATGGTTAGGAGAATGTTGCAGAATGTAAATTTTGCTATTCTGAAAATCTAAATTTTGCTAATCTGAACATGATCTGCGACATGTGAAAATGTCACTTCTGGCCAAATAGTGATATTCTGTCAATTTTATTTGGAAGTTGGTATGTATATATAAGGTTTAATGGCACATCAGCAAAATACTGGCTCTATAGTGCCATTCCAAAATAAGTTCCACAAATGTAAGGAATTACTTTTTCTGAATATAATACAGTTTATTTCATGGAGAGATCTTTCATATTAATCATGACACATCGTTTCTGACATTCTGACATGCCACAACATAACGTTACTGCAAATTTGCTAATGTGATGTCATTTTTCTATGTCCAAAGGGGTGTTTTCTCATGTGAGCCGAGACAAGGTCCCTTCAGGCATAAAACTGAGATTTTGTGTTTTTTGAAAAGAGAACTCTTTCCTGAATTTAATGCACTTTATTTCACCTAATACAATGAATATTAATATTAATATTAACAACATTATGATATTAGATATTTCTTTATATGTCATTTTTCTATGCTCTCATATTGTCAGAATGTTTTCTCAGGTCATGACGCCATATATATACCAGAGGTCCTGAAAATGGTTTCCATCAGAGGCCAACCCTCTCACACACACACACTTCATCTCTTACCAGCTGTCTAGACATGTAGTTATTTCTTCTGTTATTTTTATTATTTTTCTTAAGTTTAGACCTCTTCATTATTCTGGACTTCGTCACAGGGCCCGGGCAACAATCCACTACTCTTCTTTTATCAACTGTGGCTGTCTGTGCTGAGATTTCCTCATTTCTCATGAATATGCATAAATCTGCTTAACCAATGAATGCGAGCGTTGAGTAAAAATTTCTCACCCTTGTGACCCTACATGACCTTTTCATGCTGTTTGAATGTGTCAAAACAAAGTTTCTCCTCCAAACACAGTCATTTTTCGATCAATCAAACAGTCACTTTCATTGATGTGTAGGAAATTGATACACTGTGTTGTTGATGATGTACTTTTGTTTATGTGTCCCCATGAAAAACAAGGAAATATCAGCACAGACAGCATATCTGCCATAACACAATGTGTCATGCTAAAAACACAATTGTTTACTCCCAAATCCCCTGACATGATCGTGTTTCAAAAAACATGATTTTCAGTAATCTTCAGAAGTATAAAAAAAAAAAAAAAAAAAAAAACCACCACCACCTCAATATATGCCTGTATGCCTGTAAGATGTAGCATGTATAAATGGTAAACAGTTCTGCTTAGAGCTCATATAAAACAATCCTTGGGGCAGTTTATACAGCAAACTGTCATAGAGGCAATTAAAAGGCAAGGTGGTCAGATATAAACAACCGCCATTTCACATATTACTTAACTGGCTGACAACAGCTAGGGTGATGTGTTAGTTCTTAGAAGACTGCTGTGGGGGAGCCCATTATGCTAATTTCCATATGTAAAGTTCACAAAGTGGAACAACCCAATTCATTTGAAGTAATAGGTAAATCAAACAGATGCATGTTGAAGAACAAATTATTACACATCATTTCCTTGAACGAGAATGTTTAAGCCATCTGTAGGCAAGTTTGTGAACAGCGGCAATGTTTCTTTGAAGTCGGATTTTACTTCATATATAAAATTCAAAGCATGATTATTTCAGTCATCGGAATAGTGTTGAAGTGTGATTCATTTTTGAAAGCAAAATGTCTAAATGCATTTCCTATGATTCAGGAAGCAATAAACTATCAGCAAAGCCTAGCAAGAACTCCTAGTTGATGGAGTTTGACTTTGTGAAGCACAGCAGCAAGGAGAGCATTTAATTTTTGCACCTACTGCAAACACCATATTGACATAAGTCATTCTGGAGTGTACGATGTCCGTCGAAATAGCAACACCACCTGTATGTAACATTGTGAAAAACCAGAACATATTCGACACGATGAATTGAACATTCAGCCTAGTGCTCTTTATTATTATTCATTATCATAATCTTGTTAAAATACCATCTATTAATTGACCCATGCTTTTCAGGATTAATTCAGCCATGAAATAGATTGATTGAAAGACTATAATAAGCACTCGCTCGTGTTTCCACAGTTGATTTGTGTTGATCAAGCGTTAACATCCGTACTGGACAGAGGCGTTTATTATTGCAGTATTATCTGTAATGCCCCCATTAAACTTGATAATAATATGTCCCACCCACCTTCACCCTATTTTTATGGTCGGTTCCAAATGTGATGTATATTCATATTTATATACAGACAAGGATATCTCATGGTCAAACTGCATAAGATACAGTTCTGACAATGCTAACATTACGGTTGTTAAGAATAACGCACTTCTGACTAGGATTCGCTCGGAGAATCAACAGGGAAGTTTGAACAACAGTACCATCTAGTCTTTAATGAGTGCAAAGATGAACACAAATGAACTAATAAGAGCAGTAAAGACTGCATATAATTAAGCCTATATTTTGCCATCCAATGGAATTTAAAGACAGAAACTTGGTGTATGTTTTTATTTAACATCAGTGTGGTTGTGATTATGTGAGTGTTTGCACACATGTATGTGTGTGGTGATGATATTTGACAATGCTAAGTCTACCAACTATTTTTTTTCTTTGCAAGTGTATTAAATGCT
Organism: Margaritifera margaritifera; assembly: GCA_029931535.1. NCBI lineage: Eukaryota > Metazoa > Mollusca > Bivalvia > Unionida > Margaritiferidae > Margaritifera > Margaritifera margaritifera. Next base: position 113,565 of record JAQPZY010001053.1, read on the forward strand.
TTAAAGAAAACAGAAAAGTTATTTTCTTATATTCAGATTTGAATTTCCAATCATTTTCTATAGGCTTATATGAAAAAATGGCTTATTTACAACTGGACGTCGCTTTGTTTTTGGTCATGTGCACTGACCCCCCTTTGGAAACCTCAAAACATGCTTTTTGAGTCTCAAAAACCTCCCAACACTGTCTGGGAATATGGCAGGTATGAGACAGTCATGGGTGATAAAGGAGCATTGTGGACTGTGGCCCGTAGCTTGTGACAATGTATTATGGATAGTTTTGCTTCTTTGTGCCAAAATATAGCAATTTATTGTTACGCAAGTATCACTCTCCATCTGTGCATGTCTCAGTGTGTGTTCTTCATTGTCCCCCCTTTGGAAGACCTTGCTTTAGACTGAAATGTAGGGTAACATTGTTATTTTTCCTGTGCCGTTTTCCTACATTTATGTCATTATATAATATTTGTTCTGCTGGTTTGCATTCCCATTTTGTATCTTTCAAGCTTAATTGGAAATCTTGCTCCTATCAAAGCCTCGAATACATATTATATATATATATATATATATAGTACAGCTCACACCATTTTTCATTTCTCCATGCATTGTGGTAGGGGTGGAGAGAGCATGGAGAGGATTAAGAACAAGTCCCTCCACCATCTCCCCACACATCCTGATGGAGTTGCCACAGCTTCTCACAGAGAACAGCTCTGCCCACCACACTTTCTCGCAGAGTTGAATCCGACCACCACTGCAGAATGGATGTGATATCAATAAACTGGGTATGATTTCTTGTTTATGACCCCAGTAAGCATGCACTAAAGAGTTTTTAGAGATATCTTCAGTCTTGAAGATCATATAATTTATGTCAAAACAAGAAAATGCAAGTGAGCAAACAATATGGTGCAAGGTGTTCTTCCTTTGTTGGAAAAATAAAATCTAAAAATCCCAGTCCCCCCCCAAAAAAAAATTAAATGGTCGGTCCTTTACTGTACACATGCAATAGGCCCTATTATGTCAGAATCTAGCTGACTCAAAGTTGTGTACATTCAACCTCATGAACACGTGTTGTTGTTAACAGTGTGTACCACCATTACTGCTTAAGGACTAAGCATGTGGTTTGCACTCAGTGTAAATTCAGTGTTTTCTGTTCTTTTCTTTATTTGAAATAGGAGTGGTTATCATTTGGAATTTAACTGTCCATATCTCAGAGGATTACTTTTCCTTTGTAACAATAGGATCAATTTACACTGCTCAAGGGAGCCAAACGGTGTGCCTCTCCTCAAGTTGGTGCATAAGTTTTCTTGGTATAAAGAAAACAAATGTAAAATGTATAAATCTACTTTCCACGGATCATGATGTAAAGGTTTTGGACTACACTGTTTAAACTAAATTGGGAATGCACAAAAATTTTTGACATTGGCAATAAATGCAAATATAAGTAAATTGCATAGAAGCCGATCAACCTTTTCTAAATACACATGTATTGAATATACAAGACTCTTTGGAAATGATTTTTTTTATTGTCAAATATATAATTGACATTACGAAGACTGATTCTTTAAATGGTATCTGATTGTAAATCACTCTGACATCTCAGTCTTTCCATGAGTGGTCTTTATGCATTGGCTATTCAAATACAATCAGTAATGTCGACCAGCCCCCTCCACAGTGGTGAAACACAAGACATGCCTGCCAAGTCGTGTGGTGATTTGTAGGTATTTACCACTCCACTGCGGAGATTCATTGCGGAGTGAGCATGGAGGGGATTAACTGCCCCACTCCAACATGTGGAGAAATGAAAAATTGCGTGAGCTGTACATATATATATATATATATATATATATATATATATATATATATATATATATATATATATATATATATATATGCATGCATAAAGAATATTCATACCTTGATCCAGGCAAAAAATACAGCAATGGCAATGGCATTGTCAAACTGAGTCTGCCAGTAGCTGAGCCTTTCGAAGTCTGCATATTTGTCTGGCTGTTTCAGCAGTGTTTGCAGCTTATTACTGACCTCCATGGTGCGGTAGATGTGGAATGCAAAGCAGAGAATAGCAATCAGAATCACCAGAATATCCAGGATGTTCCAGAAGGACTTGAAGTATGAGAACTTGTGTTTCTTGATCTGAAATCATATGCCAAATACAGCTCATTAAAAAAAGGTTAAATATATTGTAGTGAGGAATTTTTCTTGGGTGATTGCTAATGGGGCCTGAGCCCACCATTTCTGGAATAAATTTGTTAAATGGGGAATAAAATTGTCATAAGTAAAGTGTTTAAACTGTGAATTCTGCATGATTCTGAATTTTTTTACATATGAACTGAGCCCCATTTACATTGGGACTGGGGCCTATTTTTGGCCCCTAAGAACCCTTTAAAAAATCCCTGTAAGTATATCTCAATATAAATTACCCCTGTACTCCTCTGAAACCCTCGGAGCAAAATAATAAAATATTTGAAACTATTTCTAAGGAGAGATTAAAAACTTTGAATCCATGTACCTCAAGGCCTTCTTCAATCATGTAGTAGATGATAAAGAGAACGAAGATACACTCGCATGCCATGATGAAGTAGTCAGTGACAGAGACATATCGGATTAGCTTGACAGTGCGGAACACCCATGATGGAATGGCACCTCCTGTTGCAGGGAACTCCACCACTAGTCTTGAAAAGAGTAACAATAATGTGAAAAGGCTCAAAGTGGATCTGATATTGCTCATCTGGCTGATATCTGCCAAACGGCCAAATGCAAGTGCAGCTGACCAAAATATCTTGCCCAGTAGGATGCTTTCTGTTGAAATTTCTTCAACTGATGTTGATTGCATATGTCAAGAAAACAATTGTTTCAAGGTTTTTCTATTTTACTTTGTTTCTTCAGCTATATTTGATGGCACATTAGCATCATTTATCCAATACTTTAAAGCCTTTACGCCAGTATGCTTTCTGTCAAAGATGGTTGATTTTTTTTTTTAATAGATAAAGTTGTTTCAATTTTTGCTATATTTAGCAATAACAACCATAACTGATGACAAAGTGCCATCATTTATATAAATTTGAAAGGCCTTCAAACTAGGATGCTTTCTTTCAAATTTAGTCAAATTCTGTTGAGCAGTTTATGAGTTGTTGTTAAACATTTTTTTGCTTTTGTTGGTAGATCAGCATCATTTGTGCAAATCTGAAAGCCCTTTTCCCAGATGCATTCTGTTAAATTTGGTCAAATTCTGTCGAGTGGTTTTTAAGAAGTCACTTCAAGATTTTCTGTTTTTAGGAATGGTGGCCATATTTCATGGCGAATCGGCATAATTTATACAAAACTTGAAAACCCTTCATGCCAGGATGGGTTCTGTCAAATTTGGCCAAATTCTATTCCATGGTTTTTGAGAAGTTGTTTAATGTTTTATTAACATATTTTTAGCAACAGTGGCCATATTTGATTGAATAAAGGCATCATTTGTCTAAATCTTAAAAGTCTTTATGCCAACATGCTTGGTTAAGAAGATGAGAAGTTTTTTGAGAAGTCATTGCAAGGTTTTGCTGCTTTTAGTAATGGTGGTCACATTTGATAGCAAATCAGCATCATCTGTACAATTTGAAAGCACTGTGAGGATGTTTACTGTCAAATTTGGTTAAATTCTGATGATCAGTTGCTGAGAAGAAGTTTTTTTTCAAGGTTTTTCTATTTTAAGTTATGCTGGCCATTTTAAAGGTGGATCAGCATCAGTTGTATAAATTTGTAAGCCCTTCATACCAGGATGCTTGACGTAAAATTTGGTCAATTCTTTTGAGCAGTTTTTGAGAAGAAGTTCCTTTCCGGTTTTTCTATTTTAGTAATAGTGGCCATTTTGATGATGGATCAGCAATATTTGTGCAAATTTTGAAGTTCTTCATGCCTGGATGTTTTTAAATTTGGTCAAATTCTGTCAAGTTGTTTATGAGAAGTAGTTTAGAGGTTGTTGTATTGTTAGTAACAGTGGCAATACTTGATGGCAGACTGGCATCATTTGTCCAACTTAAAAGGCCTTCATGCCTGGATGGATTCTGGCAAGTTTAGTTGCAACTGATCCAGTGATTTCTGAGACGATGAAAATAGCAATTGCTGGGAGACTGATGATGGACTATGCACACAGGGCCGTAACATAAGCTTACTTGGCTCTAAGGCCAGGTGAGCTAATATTAACAATACTAACAAACAACAACAACAACAACAACGACGATGATGATGGTGATGATGATGATAATAATAATAGAATTAGTAAGTTTAATAATCCCTGATAATAATACCTACTGGTTTTACATTAAATGTCAATTATGGAGGTTTCTGTTTAAAATTGTTTTTGAATATGCCATTGATGAAAACCCCATATTCGTTGTTATTATAAATTTCTATTACATCATTTACAAACAAGTGCATTTAAAAGTATGACCCTCACAAAAGCTGGTGAAGAATCAGAACCTGCCCCTGATATTCATGCATAGTGAATATAATCAGAACAAAAGAACTTGCCAATGTTGCGATTATAGTAAAGGAAATTTGCAGTAGGTTTATAAATGAATAGTGACTTTGTGGATATTTAAGAAACTGAAGTGACTAATGCTAGACCTATGATCAATATATGGTCATTGAGAAAGAAAAATAAAACAAATGATGACAATTATTGGTAAGAATTATGAAATACTGTGTATTCAAATGCAGAAGCTTGACCTCTGCTTAATTTCTGACTTTATATATATAAGCCACATTGAGAAAATAAATACATTTGATCCCTATTTCTTGCGAAATATAATTGACAACAATTCTTCAAAAATAAACTGCAGTTCTTTAAATGAAACATCATGGCCTTAAATGTAATCCCTTATCTCCAAACATAATATGATTTGACCATGTTTTACCTGATATTTGCTACTCTCCATCATAAATTTATAAACCAAAATGGTTTCATGAAGATATGTTTGCAGTTCAAATTTCTGTACCCAATGAATGGGAGATGACTTATTTTTCAATATTCTTCTTCTCTCTTTCTCATCTGCCTATCATATTCCCTTGATGATTCCCTAAATGATATGTCTAAATAATTTTGTCTTTGTTTAGAAGGATTTGTGACAATTTGATCGCATGTAATATGCATGGGGTTTTTTTCTTCACAATTTGTGACTGTATACTACACAAAATCTGTCATTTTTACTTAAAATGACCGTACAATCAATACACTTCTACATCAGTGGTTGGACAGCTGGTTGTAAAATAACATTACAATAGGACCCCGCTATAGCACGCTTCGTTATAGCACGAATTCGTATATAACACGATCGTGGCATGGCTCCCGAAATTTCATCTATTTTTTCGTACATGAAAAAAAATTATTTTTTCAAAGTACGAAAATAATGTGTAAAAAATTAATTGTCATTTTGGGGAAGAGATCGTGTATGAATTCGGATATAACACGATCGTGGCGTTGCTACTGAAATTTTACAGTAATTTCGCCAATTTCTTGAACTACTGCAAAGTTTTGTGCCAAAATAAACAAGAGTTTCATTTAATACTTTGGCAAGCTGTATTGTATTCTTGAAGAAAAAGTGTCTTATGATTGCATTTTTCAATATATGAATAAAGATGCTGAACATTTCTATTTGTGAATGTTCATTTCAGATGTGTCAGTAGTCAATCACTGCACTTTGATCTTAGTTTATTTGTGAAAGATGTCAGCTCATTTTAAAGCTGACAAGTGTTAATCATATTATTACTGATACATGTGTTTGTCTTCAATACATTCTGTGTACAATCGTTGCTCAAACAATAGCCGACATATGTTTGCTCATTCAACTGCATACACAGCCAAGCACCAAACAATGCGGTGGTTGATAAAAGATTCGCACCTGAATTTATAAATCAATTAATTTAAGTCATTGACAATCATCAAAGTCTTTCTCAAAGCTAAAAGTTGTTCAAACCATGCAGCAATGATTTATAAAACATCAAAAAAACGAAAGCCGCCAACACACACATGTGGCTTGGCGGTGTTGTTAGACAATCACCACGCAATCAGTTGACCAGTGAATAATATTGTACATTCCCTATAAAAATGACCCCATTGTTGATTAACAATTATTCCTGCGGTAGTCGTTCAAACAAATATGTGTCAGAGTTTTAATTAGTAGTTTTATACAATGGATAACAGTACACGGAAACGTTAAGCTTTTTCTGTTAAAGAGAAGCTTGAAGCCATGGACAGGATTAAGTCCGGTGTTTCCACAAGTCAGATTTAAATCCCAAGTGATATTTCCCAAGTTATGTGCCAGTGCACGTGGGCCGATAAGCCTCTGGCTTGTAAAAGCACTCACTTTGTTTTCAAGTAGAGTTCTACAAATTCCTGTGCATATACTTTGACCTTAATCCCTTAGCTTGTAAAGGCACCACACTCTTTGTTTTCCCACATGACAACCCTTTGATCAAGCCGTGAGTTTGATACTTGTTCAGTGCCAAGTAACAGAGGGTGGTTATTTGAACTCCCTGTGATCTTGCGGCACAATTGACACGTGTCCAGTTGAATCCTTTAATAGATTTCTGACTTTATGATCAAAGTGTTACTAGCAAGAGCCCAAGCTCAGTCTCTGCATAAGCACCCGCATATGACAGTACAGCTGAGAAATCGGAGTCGGACGTGATTTACGATGACTAGAAGACGACGATTTACAATAACCGGACGACGATGTAGGATTTCAGAACTTTATCAGACAATGATATTATACTTCTGTGTGTATATTTTCGATGGAATTATTATGGATTCACTCCTACGCATGCCATGAGATCGGCTGGTGAGTACATGCATTGATCCTTTAACTATTCATGCTATACAATAGACATGTACATATAAATGTACCAATGCATGGTTCTCTGAACAAAGTAAAATATTATATGTGCAATCTCTGTTTTCACTGCATGTGTATTTTTCGTTTATTATGCATTGATTTAAGATGGTAGCTGTGCCAATGAAGCACGTTGTTTTGAGCCCACAATTTACCCCCCCCCCCCCCATTTTTTTGGTGCATGCATCATTTTCTTCAGCTAAATGACTTGGTTTTGTCTAGGTTGGTTATAGCACAGTTCAGGACATAGCACAATCCTGTTTTGTGGACCCCGACCATCGTGCTATAGCGGGGTCCTACTGTACATGCAATAGCAAAACAAGCAAGAGTCAAGGGAGGTAATGTAGTCAGTATTTTGGGCAATCTAACTCTTCATTAATTTTACAAGTAAATTTATGGAATGATGTTGGAGTAAATTTTTACAGTTACAGAAGAAACAGATTTTTAATCTACACATATTGTTCTACAAAGAGCATGAAAAATTAACATTAGGAAGATTTTCTCCATAACTGACCTTTAATAAACAATAAATTTATTACTTATGAAGTCATATACAATGGTTTTATTCTTGTTTCACCAAAAGCTCCTACATACAATCTTTGGATACATTTCCCATTCCATAAAATTCATTTTAAAAAAGGTACATTGACCTAATTATTAAAAAAACAAAAAGAATTTGCAATAATTCATCACAAGAAAAAAATATAAAATTCATTTATTCATTAATATATATATATATTTTTACACTGTATGGAACTCAATCACAAATTAAGTAAAAAAGTGAAAAACCTTGAATTTTTCACTGATGCAACAGGCTGAATTTCATTTTTATGTCATAGGTAATTTAGTATCATTAAACTAACACACACTATTGGCATAAAAAATTTATAGTCTGTTTGATACATTGTAATGGACAAGCATCATTTGCAACATCATTAATACAAACTCTGGCATGTGCATTTTGGAATTTTTAGAATTTTTAAAAAAAATTGTTTTTAACTTCATTTTCAAATGAATCTATTATAACAGCCCATAATAGACCCAGATAGCAACCAATGACCTAGTGCTATTATGTTGTTTACTCTACTGAGTAAAACTTGTGTGTTAATTCATCAGAAATTCTCATTTATGAACAATTATTGATACAGGTAAATAATTTATAAAACACTTCCAAAAATTTGGTTCAAATTGTACAAGAGCATGTCCAAGAGTAACTCACAAATTTAAGTTGGTTAATAATTCTCTAACAATTCCATATTTCAAGGAAATGAATTTTATTATCCATGAAGTCACCAAACAGACCATATGATATGCATGATTGTTAAATACACATAATGAATTTTTAAATGACTTTCAATAAATCCTTCCCATTTATAGAATCATAATAGGGATATAATATTTCTGTAATCAAAATGAAACTTACAAATTTGGAGTATATTTATAAGCAAACATACAGACATGAATGACTCCTTTTAAAATCATCTTTCTACCATCTTTTCACACGCATAATGCACACTGAACTGTGAACAGTGTAGTTTTGGTCTACCAATGCATAATCTATGCCATTTGGATGGAGTGTATAGCAATGTGCATACTTTTGTGAATTAATCTCATTTTGTTGCAAAACATGAAAATATCATCAAGTTTAAGACAAGAGTAACATGAATGGCACATTATACCCCAGCCCCATGTCTAATTGTCCTTTATGCAGATAACTGAAATTTTAATTCAGAAACCATTGTTCTTCTTTCAGGCACAGTGACCTTGACCTTTAGACCCCAAAATCAAAAGGCATCTTCCTTATTCCAACTGTAAGCCATCTGCAAACTTTGATCCAGGAATGTCATGTAGAACTAATGTTATTGTACAGAAACTATTTTTCTTCTTTCAGTCACAGTAACCTTGACCTTTGACATCAAAATCAATAGGCTTTTTCCTTACCACAAGCACAAGCTATCCAAAGTTTGGTTCAGGTATCTGATGTAGAACTAATGTTATTGTGTGGAAACCATTTTTCTTTCAGTCACAATGACTTTAACCTTTTGACCATGGAATCCACAGGCTTCTTCCTTACCCAAAGTGCAAGCCATTTGCAAAGTTTGGTAACTGCAGATGGTGGACAACTAAAGTTATTGTGCCGAAACCAAATTGGCAACAGATAGTCAGACAGATGGACAGACAGCCAGACGTATGAAAAACATCAAAGCATATTATACTCTGCCCTACTGAAGAGTGTATCAAAGAAAAGGTATCAATAGCAGTTTGATAGGTCATTTCACGCACACAACTTGAGTACATTTCAATTATAAGGTTGAAACACAAAAGTGGATCTATAATGACAACTACAGATTGGCTTATAGTAATGTTTACAGATGGAGGGGTGGGGTGGTCCCCTAAAACCATAACAGAACTTGTACGTACATAAACACATGCCAAGGAGGGCATCTGTATGATGTTCTAATAAAAGCAAACCACAACATAATTTAACCAATATTTTTATAACAGTAGCAACAATAAAATGATTTAAACATTGCTGATATTCATATAAAATAATCATCATTTACCTCCTTTCACGGTATACATACTTAAAGCAAACGTTATTTTATCTTGAGCTCAGCAATGGTAAATGTCCACTTGTATGTTCATTTTGGAAAATGCAGGCTCTATTTTATATTTAAGACAAATATTTTGGAATTCTCTTTCAAAGAAACAATTTTAATCTTCTCATTTTTCGCTTAATGGGTCTGATTTTCAATTTTCCAAACTAATTTAGCCCATCCAGTATATTATCAGCTTGGGTATTTCAACAACAAATAGGGGGAGAATCTCTTTTATGCATTATTCAAATGAAGGAACTGTCCTCAAAAGATTAGACAGTCTAAGATATCTATACATTCTCTCTGAAGACAGTTGATTTTTTTTTTTCTTTCTACCAATGGCTCTTAATTTCTCTTTTCAACATTTTGATGTCTCATTTGGGGCATCATCTCTTTGTAAGCTTCTCTAAGAAATTTAATTCAGTGACACATACTTTTTATTCATGATTTCCCCCATATACGAGCTTCTCTTCACATGGAAAAAATGTACAAACAAATTTCTTTAATAGGTCTTACCAGGGCCATCGCAAGTTTGCGCTGGAAGAAACGGCACCACAGGCAAGCGGCGCCATTGGCACCCCCAATTCGAGAAAAAATACTGCAAGCTCCGTGAAATGGCGCTCCAGGCAGGCCTGTTTCACCCACCTTTTACGATGGCCCTGGGTCTTACTATACCCTCCATCCTTTAATTCATAAATAAAATCAGCAGCATGGGCTGAGATCTTAAGGTACAGTTCTCCCTCATTATAATGCCATAGTTGATGTGCATAACCGATGACCACGTTATATACCAAACTGCAGTATAGTGAGAACAGTGTTATAAACTAAACCATGGTATAGCAAGAACCGAGTATGTACTGAACTGCAGTACTGAAAGAAAGGTAGAATTTTGTCCAATAATAATGTTTATAAACCAGAAAATAAAGATGTCATACTAAGCTTCATGTTGTTTTGTTTCAACTAATATTGTCATAAATGTGAAATCAGTTAAAATACCATGGTTTAATTCTGTTCATGGGGTCCATAGTGGTACACATTATAATGAAGCATGTTATAATGAGGGAAAGCTATAAATTATGTGAATGCAGATCTGGGTCAGTGATATTCACAGCTGGATATGTGTTATACACAAACAAAAATATGATAATTAAGACTTCTGCTCTGAGAGATTTAACTTATTTTCTAAAAAATGCATGCATACAAACAGAATGCCACATACCTTACAACACAGAAGAGATTGATGTTAGCATTATAGACAGTAAAGTCTATAAACACAACTCGAGTGCCCCTGGTGATCCATAGATTGTCAAACAGATTTTGAATGGTATCACTGGAATCAGACTTGTTCTTCGTCAGATCTTGGATAAAACCTGCACCGCTATAGGTGGCCAGAAGTCCCCAGTGACTTGATCCATCCAACTGGTCTTGGGTCTGGTAGTTCCAGCTGCATGTACAATACAGTAAAAGATGTTAATAAAGGGCACTCATGGGACAACAAGATTTTGACCTTTATGGAGAGGTTGCAAACAGCAATGAAAAAAAGACAAGGGACCCAAAAATGTTGTCTAGTACATGTAGGTGTCCTTTATCTGCTTCTAAAAGTAATAATCACCAATTAACTAATGATTTAGATAGCTTATTTCATAATTACATAAAAGGGTATCCCTTGTTATGGTAACTAATTTGGCATCTTTACATATCCTTAGTATTAAAACAATGAGGCATTCAGTATCTGAGATTTTTTTATTGGGACTTTCATTTGGAAATGGAAATTGGTCCCTTCCAATGATCGGATTTAGTAATGCCTACAATGTGAACCCAAACATAATTATCCAGTAGATTTATACCATATGAAGTATTCAGTGCAATATCACATGTAAGTTAACTCTACCCATACAACATGTAAAAAATTGTCATTAAGCAAGAGCAAACCAGTAATGACATGTTCAATCTTAATGATAGTGGTGAAATAGCCAAGGGTAATGTGATAGTGGTGAAACAGCCAAGGATAATGTGATAGTGGTGAAACAGCCAAGGGTAATGTGATAGTGGTGAAATAGCCGTGGGTAATGTGATAGTGGTGAAATAGCTAAGGGTAATATAATAGTGGTGAAGTAGCCAAGGGTAATGTGATAGTGGTGAAATAGCTATGGGCAATGTGATAGTGGTGAAATAACCAAAGATAATGTGATAGTGGTGAAATAGTCAAGGGTAATGTGATAGTGGTGAAATAGCCAAGGGTAATGTGATAGTGGTGAAATAACCAAGGGTAATGTGATAGTGGTGAAATAACCAAGGGTAATGTGATAGTGGTGAAATAACCAAGGGTAATGTGAAAGTGGTAAAATACTTAAGGGTAATGTGATAGTGATGACATAACCAAGGGTAATGTGATAGTGATGACATAACCAAGGGTAATGTGATAGTGATGACATAACCAAGGGTAATGTGATAGTGATGACATAACCAAGGGTAATGTGATAGTGATGACTTAACCAAGGGTAATGTGATAGTGATGATATAACCAACAGTAATGTGATAGTGATGACATATCCAAGGGTAATGTGATAGTGATGACATAACCAAGGGTAATGTGATAATGATGACATGACCAAGGGTAATGTGATAGTGATGACATAACCAAGGGTAATGTGATAGTGATGACATAACCAAGGGTAATGTGATAGTGATGACATAACCAAGGGTAATGTGATAGTGATGACATAACCAAGGGTAATGTGATAGTGATGACATAACCAAGGGTAATGTGATAGTGATGACATAACAAAGGTAATGTGACAAATTTTAATTACGCATTATTTCCTTTATTACCATGATGAAACTGTAATCTTTTCTATTCCATCAAATCAATTCATTTGTCTACAAATGAATATTATTAACACTGTACAGAAACAGTCATCTCCACTATCTGAAGAGAGTGGCAAAAACCATCCACCTGTTGGACTACAATACATTACACGTTATTTGCAAAGAAGCAAAATCAGTGAATATTAAAATGATAAAATGCCATGTTTTCATGTGATCCATCTTGGGAGTGAGCACAAGTAATCTGTTCTTGTAATGCAATATTTACAAGAGAAAGAGAGAGCTTTATATTACACATATTGCAGTGACTAATAAACCACATGTACACTGGTTGACTCGCATGCACATTTATGTATATAAAGATTTGGTCAAGTTGTGTTTCAGCAGCACTGTCAACACCATTGAAACAGGACTCACCTAATTTGCACTTGTGAACAGAACCAACACATGATGCAAGGTGACAGCTACATTGAGTGTGGTAAAGCATGTTAACCGTTGTGGACAAATCAACACATGATGCAGGGTTACAGCTACATTGAGTTTTGTGAAGCAAGTTAATCACTGTGGACAAATCAACACATAATGCAGGGTGACAAATACATCTAGTATTGTGAAGCATGTTTTTGTGGACAGATCTAATAACTATGGACAGATCAACACATGATGCAGGGTGACAGCTACATTGAATCTTGTAAAGTATGTTAATTTGTGTGAACAGATCAACATATGATGCAGGGTGACTACTACATTGAGTCTTGTGAAGCATGTTAATCACTGTGAATAGAACCAACACATGATGCAGGGTGACAAATACATTGAGTCTTGTGAAGCATGCTAATCATTGTGGACAGAACCAACACATAATGCAGCATGACAGCTACATTGAGTCTTGTGAAGCATGTTAATCACTTTGGACAGAACTAATCACTGTGGACAGATCAACACAAGATGCAGGCTGACAGCTACACTGAGTTTTGTAAAGCATGTTAATCACTGTGGACAGAACTAATCACTTTGGACAGATCAACACATGATGCAGGGTGACAACTACATTGAGTCTTGTGAAACATGTTAATCACTTTGGACAGAACCAACACATGATGCAGGGTGACAGCTACATTGATTCTTGTAAAGCATGTTAATCACTGTGGACAGATCAACACATGATGCAGGGTGACTACTACATTGAGTCTTGTGAAGCATGTTAATCACTTTGAACAGAACCAACACATGATGCAGGGTGACAAATACATTGAGTCTTGTGAAGCATGTTAATTATTGTGGACAGAACCAACATGTAATGCAGGGTGACAAATACATTGAGTCTTGTGAAGCATGTTAATCATACTAAACTGAAGAGATGTTATGATTCTTCATGAAGGTAATGCAAGTATCCTATTTGGAAAAAACAAATATCAAATAATTAAGGAAAAAATACAGGTTGTTCTTTCCTCCCCATAATTATAGCGAGCTTTATATTAACATGCAAGTCTGTTTATACTCAGCCATACCATGCAGTTCCTTCACCACGTCACTCTAACTTCAGTGCACTGGAGCCTGTATCTTTTCTGGAGTTTTAAGTAAATGCTTGTTTTTAATATTTACTTTGATAAGACAAACTTGGTTGAACCTATTCCTACAAAAAAAAAATTTGGCTTCCAGAAGACACCTAATAAATGTTTCTCTTTGTAAAAAGCCAGGACGCAAAATTTCCCTCACCTTTATGTAATTTTTACATTGCAAAAAAACCCAAAAAACAGCATTACTTGTGCTCACTCTGAACATAAACCACATTAAAAAAAAGTGTTTCGCCTTAATAAATTACTTTCAGTATTTAGTTTTTACATATTTAAATCTTTACACATTTTTTCTACATATCTAAATCCAACAGTTGCATGATTATCTCTCTCTCTCTCTCTCTCTCTCTCAGTACAGAGTACTGTATGTGCACAATGTCAATAATCTGTATTAGAATTTTAACCATATGTTTTAAAGACTTGATATCTTTAACCCTTTTCTTTTATTGTATATACCTTTTACTAAATTTAAACATCTTGAACTTTTAACTTTTATCATTCAGCACTTCATGTTTATGTTTATTTGGATGGCTTTATCTTCCTAGAGGTTTCTTTTTTTGCAATACTTTATATTTACCTTTTTAGAACTTTATTTTTATGTGGCACCATATAGCTATTATTGTGCTGATGTGCCATTACACCCTACTACATATATATCATCCAACCACCTGGTGTCTTGCATCTCCTTCAATTGTGCGCCATTTTTCTCGTGACCTAACGCGCTTGTTTCGAGATAATGATGTCATCAACTGTGTCACCAGCGTTCTTCAAGAGTGACAGCATTGAATTAAATAGTAACATCTGACAAAATGAGATTTAAACAGGTAATTTCATGTAATATAAAAAAAATCATAATGAAAATTTATATTTTCACTAATGCCTTATTTGTGTAAGACATTTTGGCCTTGAATTTTCTATTATATGTTAAAGATAGTGCTGCCGATCACGTGATGGCTTTGTTTACATATCTTGAACAGGCAAACCAAATTTGGGAATTTATACAACGTGATAGCCAATGTAAATATTAAGTTTTAATCATGTGGGGTTCTTATACAACATAAGAAAAATTTACACTCTAAATGTATATTCACTACGGACTTTTTCGTTTCAGTATTATTTCATAATGAAAATATATTCTACATCAAAAGACATTGAATCTATTATAATAAAATGTGTCTCCATTCACCAGTGTCTATTTTTAAATTTCTCTCTCCCTCTGTCTCTCTCAGCCTATTAAGTCATGTATTTATATGGTAAAGAACAAGCAAGCAGTAATGTAATTGCACAAACTGCATATAGAATTAACAGAATTTTTTTTCTTCATATTTTTTTTTTATATTTAAAAAACATGGAGATGCTATAAACTAATAATATCCATACCTTAACCTAACTGGCACATTCCGGTCATATGCCACGTGACTTTTAAGTCAGTGTCACAAACCATGAACGCCACTTCCGGAAATAAGTTAAATTACACACGCTCGGAAAAATGGTAATTCTGAACTAATGTACATGAATGTCAAAATTTTTTTAATTATGATTAAATGAAGTAGATATAGTTGAACACTTTCTATGGTTTTTTTAATAGATTCTTACAATATTATAACGAACACGTTAAAATTCACGTTAAGTGCACGAAAAGTGGTTGCTCGAGGCTATTCTAGTAGAATAATATATATATATATATATATATGATAGAATAGAAAGTATTAGAGTTTCATCATGCTGATAAAAAATAAAAATACTTTTGTTAAACCTATCAAATTAAGCTAAGCTACCCATTCCACCCACAATCCTTAACATTGAACTCAAAATTACAGGTTCTCTCTTCCTTAATGAAATATTTACATACTATATTGATGGAGCTAACTTGCCCGTGGTATTCCACTGTGTACATAACATGGTTTAAATCTACTGGATAATTTTGTTTTGGTTTGCATCATACACATTTCTAATTCTAATCAGTTGAAGGGAACAAATGCCAAGATCTATGAAAATTTGCCATTTGTTTGGATATATCTTTCTAGAATCCAAATGACCAATCAATGCAGTTGGGAACTTGCAAAACTCTTTTCAGCAGCAGACTCTATTATATGCAGACATATCTTATCGAACTACAATAAAACAAAAAAATGTCATGGAATATTAAGCTGTTTGTGGCTGGCAACAATAAAGTAGATAAGTTCCATACGGTATCTGGTGAAACAAGAGTACCATGAATGGCACACTATACGTTCACTCCATGTTTAATAGTCCTTTGTGTGGGCACTAGCATGGCACGGTCAACTCTGGAGATTACTGACCAATGAGTATCATTGCATAATGATGCATAATCTTGGCAAAATTCTAGCTTCAGTACCTATATATATTTCAAAAGTGTCATGCAAGGCAATATAGGTAAAGAACAGAGAAGCAGTCAAGCACTGTTTAACTGTTAACCAATCAAACATGACATAACAAATGACAATCAGCGCACTTTTCCAAAATGGAAGACTACTGTCATACTATGAAAACAGAGCGGAATTATCAAGATTTTGAAATGTATTGTATCACATGCAAGTTATATGGTATACCTATTTTTTGTTACTTCATTTGGGTTTAAAATCATGGTGTGCATTACTCATTAGTGTGTGTTATACATACCAAAATATGGTAATGTTATTGTGCAGAAACAAATTTGTTTTTCAGTCACAGTGGCCTTGACCTTTGATGTTTTTGATCGACTGGATTCTTTCTTTTGTAAAAAAACAAACTGCATGTAAAGTTTGGCAAAGGTCAGTGCTGTAGAATTGAAGTTTTCGTGTGGAAAAAAAAGAAAAAGATAAGAGTCAGACAGACAGATGGACAGATAGGGTCATGCCAAGGTAGGTGTATAACAAAAATGTATAGTTTCTGCTGTATTGTGCCAATTGCAACTTTTCTACTTTTATTTTTATTTATCTTTATAGAGTCATCTGGATCATTACAAGACTTAATAAACCAAAATACCCATACTAACTTACTAAAGACATTTTTATGCAAAAGCTGGGCAATTCTTGAAATGAAGTCTTATGTAGTGCCATTTCCAGGGCCAAAATGAAAATGAAATCTTAGGCAGTGTTAATTCCAGGGCCCCCCAAAAATGAAGTCTTACGCATAGCTATTTCCAGGACAAAAATGTACAAGTCTTACGCAGTGCCATTTCCAGCGTTAAAAGTACCCTTGTCCTCCAGACTTTCCAGGTATGAGTCAAAGCATTCACGGATGACGCTCTTGAAGTCATCATGAACCACACAGGAATTACTGTGCACCTTTAACTGACGGATTCGTGGCACTCCAAGCAGCTTGTTTTCATAGTAGATGTATCCCAGTTGGTCGTCACTCACAGTCTTATCGTTATACCAGGTCTCCCAGTACAAGCCATCCGTCAGAGAGTTCTTGGCAAACTGTTCAAGGCAAAATGTGTATTTTACACATATTAAATATTATTTTTATTCTTATTCACAGCCTTTAAAAGAATGTAACTGATTATGTTCCCATTGTTATTGTTATTAGTGTTCTCCACAACCCAGTAAGCTGTAATGGAACTACTACAGCTTCATGTCAGCTCTTTTGTGGTGACAACACCACAGTTTTTATATATTTATCAAACATATATATTTTAACTGTTGTCATCATCATTATCATTATCATCATTTTCAGTCATCTTGCCCCAAATGTTGAAATGTACATCTGTGGAAAAATTAATGCTTTTATTAAGAGAATGAAAAGCTTTTAAAAAAAAGTATAAAGTCTACATTTAATTTGAAAATCAGAGGTGTACAGTTTCAAAAAATTTAAATAAATAACTCTTTGCGTAAGACCTAAAAAACTAATATGTGTTTCCAGTTTCATGTGAAAAATAAGTTGGGTCAGTCAGTCAGAATAATATTTTTTAAAAACTCACCCTCAATTTACCTAAATTGAACAATAGTTGCATGATCTAATTTTATTCCTTTGAGACAATCCCTTGTCAATTTTACTCCACAACATGATGTTATACGATAGTCAGATATGCACTGATTACTTGAATAATTTGTGCTGGTGTGATATAACTAGCTCTAAATTTTAAGCTGATAGGAGAACAGTGAACAAAGGTATCCAAAGGTGAATTATGCTTTCTAATCTTTGCCCAGTAGGCACTTTTAAAATAATGGGAGAAATAGTAAACGTCTTAATGTGCATGATGCTTAACACTTTTACCAACAACCAAAATGAAATCTGTACTGGTCACACCATTCAGAACAACAGAATTCATTTTTTTCTAAATACTTTTTTTATGGTTGGAAAAATTTATAGGGTTGGGAGGCCAAAAATGGGGTCTGTTGCGAAACTGGAAACAAAGTTGTCCTAATGAACATGATGCTTAACACTGTTAAAGTACAAGTCATACAGGTCATGTAGGCGTTCAGTACTGACTATTTCAGTAATGGGTGTCATTTTTTAGAATTTGATTACACATACCTTTAAATGGTGATTATTCACTTTAAATGGTGATCCTCATACATCTCTATTCAAAAGGTCATTATTTACACGCCTCAAGAAACACATACAGCAAAAATCAATGTTAAAGTACATGGACATTTCTGGACAAGGTCAGCCTAAAGGTGTGATTCAGTACAAACCGGATTGAATGTCATGCATTGTGATGTCACAATGAAAGCTGTGTGTGTTGAAAAAAATTCATACTACGCTGTTATTTGTTATGATAGATCCGACATCCTCTCATCTTTACCCAGTTTAGTACCTGACCACCATTGTAAAAGTCCACAGCAATCAATAATTTTCATTTGGAAGTTTTTTTATGATATTTAAGATGCAGAGCATTCAATAATCAAGATTGAATAGACTTTGGTTAAACTATATTAGTATTACATTTTAGAACAACAATCAATATTTAATTTAATTTGAGTAAATGCGCCTACATGACCACATTGACACACACTTTAGCTATGAACAAATTAAATCCGTATTGGTCACAACATTCAGAACAACAGAATTCATTTTTTTTAAAAATACTTTTTTTATGGTTGGAAAAATTTATAATAGTGTTAGGAGGAAAAAAATTGGGTCTGTTGGCGACTGGAAACAAAGTTACTTTTCTTTTAGACTTAATCGATCCATTTATCCTGACTCGTAAATGTCTTAATATTATGGAACAAGCTGTGCTTGTAGCTAAAGCAAAAATGATTAGAACAGCAAAAATATTATACAACCAAAGTAATGAGAAACTAACTAGCAATCAAGATTCATTATTCAGTGTTGGGCCAGTAATGTCTATTTCAATCAAATGTATATCTGCCAAATGGAAATAGTCCATTTTTCTTATGCTGACTGATCAAACTGAGAAGTATAAGAAAGTTTTTTTTAATTAAGAATTTCAATACCTTTAATTTACCCATCAGGAGTCTGTAACACATGTGTATTTTGAACAACTATAGTCTTTCCAAAGTGTCTGAATGATTATGTAGTGATTTTTTTTATTACATCAGTTATTCTTTGTTCAAACCACTGACTTGACTATATCTGTATATGCTGCAGTAAATAATTTGTTGTCACCAGTTACCTTCCAGAAGTCGTCAACATTTTTGATATCCCTGAAGTTAGGAATATTCTTCAATGAATCCCCTGAGTCCAGGAAAAGATCATTCATAACTTTGGTGTAGTAATACATGGTGGTACTGGTCATTCCAAATGTCACTAAAACAGAGGATTGAATTAACTACATAGAGAGAGAAGTTGATTTTCAACTATGGTAGTGTTACAACTATAGGTCTTAAAAAATATGTAAGAGAAAGAAAGTGAAAACAACAATGTAAATAATATCAACAAACAATTTATTTCCCTACAATACAAAGTGAAATTCTAAAGATACTTGCAATATTATGAACCAAATTCCAAATAATCCTAAATGTCCTAATCACAAGTCCAAAAATATAATGTTCCAAATGAGTTCCAATAAGTCTTGAACGTCCTGATATGGCACAATGATACAATCCAGAATGTCTTTGAATGAGTTCACAAAAATCCAAAGTAATGTATTAATTCAAAAGTCAATGAGCACTTTCGTAATTCCAATGAATATATTAAGTAAATAATTCCTCTCAAAATATATCTGATTTCAATGGCACAAACTATAAAATCTGATCTCAAATGGATTTCCAGAGACTGATCTAAAACAGGAATGAATTATTTGTTTACCAAATCCCTATTTATACACTTTTTCTCTTGACCTATATCAACAGGATGTGAAGCAATGAGAAAAAACGCAGTCTTACTGTCAACACAACTAGCCTTGAACTCAAATGTTAGTCAACATTCTGTTTACTAGTTACCAGAATCTAAAGTGCTACTTACTTTTATGGACAAGATTAAATATACATAACAGCAGAACCTCATTTTTCCAAACCACACTAAATTAAAACTTCATCTGAACCACATTCATGACCCCTAACATACAGATGGCACATGTATAATCCCAATTTGACAGCCAAATTCCCATTTATCCAAATGCTTCTGTGTCCTCCAAGGAGTCTGATTAAAAGAAACTCTATTGTAATACAGTGATCATATCAGTTATGGAATCGAATATCTAATGCAGTGTTCAGACTAGAAATGCAAAAAAAGTGAGGCTCAGTGGCCCCCACCAGGTCAAAAAAGTTGGGTCATTTAGACGAAACAGGTGTTGCAAAAATCCTTATCAAACACATCATATTATCACAGTTACTCATGTCGTGGAATTATTAATTTCTGTCATAAATACACTATATTCACTTTTCCAGCATTATATGCTTTGACTCCATCATTGTAGAGTCAGACTAAAGCAAGTTTTCTACAATTTCCTTGTCCACTAAAATAAATGTGCCCACTGTTCAGGACACAGTTATTTTAGTGGATTACAAAACTAGCAAACTATGCAATAATCTGACTCAACAATGGCTGATTCAAAGTATATAATGCTAGAAAAGTGAATTGCCTGTGATCATTATCTCCCTTTCCTGTTGCAAGCCTTCTGTTCTGCGATTTGAATTCCTCATGCTCAAGTAACCATTCCCCTCAAGAATTTATTTTGGGTATTTGAGTCTACATATTTTCCTTCCTGCATGCTACTTTGGAAATAAATGCAGCAGTGTTTTTGCTGAAGGTTTCACATTCTCTTCTTTACATTTTCTATCAATGATCATTGACCATGTGCTCTCAATTGGTGCCCAAGTCCATCAAAATCATTAAAACATTTCTGACAAGTTGATGAAATTGATCGTCTATTGCTTCTTTTGCAATAAGCGCACTCTATTTAGAAAGCTTGAGATGTGCTCGATTCTATTAGTCTAAAGTAAACTATAATGATCTTTTATCTTGATTTTCTTTAGTTTTTTATGTGCCCCATGAGTGCCATGGTGGGGACTTTATTGTGCCAAAGATGAAAAATAAGGGTCATTGGCACAAGGGCACAGCCTAAAATGAACCCAGCTAATGCATATAACAGAACTCTAGATAACGCATTTGTCAAGAGCTATTATATACATTATATAAAAAATGGGGTATTTTACTCCATGTAAAATGCTAATGAATTGGGTATTTTGTTCCATACTTTGTAAACTTCAATGGGGTACTTTGTGAACACCTGACAACACAAAACCTGTAATACAGGACTGTCTTGATTATCAAGACTTATCATGCTGGTATTTACAAGTGGTGCCTGAGGAAGGGCACGTCACTTTTTGAAGATGCTCATCTGATTGGATGAGTGGCATCTTAAGCTTTCAGTATCATGTACAGTGTAGGATGATTGGCATTTTAAGCATTCAGTATCATGTACAGTGTAGGACATGCAAAACTGATGCAGGGCATGTAAAAGTTCCAAGTCACTTAACCTGCAGTACAAGCAGCCAACTTGAGCTTTTTGAACCTTGGTTTATATTGATCAATCATGCCATAATAAAACACTGACTGTGCTTACAGTAGAAGAAATAAACCCACAACCTTGGTCTAAATGCTTAAAATTTAATAATTTTGCATACTTGGATCACACTGAACAAATTCTTGAAGCATTTTCAATCAATTTATTCACGTAAAATATGCAAATACCCTGCTCATCTAGAGCTCTGATATACCACTTGGACAAGAAAACATTTCAAGACATATGCAAGTGAGTAACAAAGATATCTTTCCACACTGAAGATGACAGTTACACAAAAGCAAAGGGACTAATGCTCTACTGGCTGAAAAGAATTTCCAGGAATCAAGGTAAGTCTGTTCCTTCTATCCATTTATTCATTTTAACTGCCGAGTATTGATACATTGCAGCTCATGTGATTTTTCATTTATCCATGTGTCGCAGTGAATCCCCTCCACACTCACTCCGCAGTGAAGCTCCAAGGTGGATGAGTAACTACTTACAAATCACCACCATGACTCGGCTTCTCCACCATGGAGGTGGCGGGTCAACATTACTGACTGACAGTTGAATAGCCATTTCATGAAGACCACTCATGGAAAGACTGAGATGACAGAGTGATTTACAACTGGATACCATTTGAAGAATGAATTGTCTTTATGTTGATTATATATTTGACAATAAAAAAAACACTTCAAAAGAGTCTTGTATATTCAATATGTGTATAGAAATGGTTGATCGGCTTCCATGCAATATACTTCTATTTGCAGTTATTGCTGATGTCGAAATTTATGTGCATTCCCAATTCAGTTTAAACAATGTAACTCAATAAGTTTACATTAAGATCAGTGGAAAGTAAGTCATGACCACTTCTAGGAATTTTACATTTTTACTTTATTCAAAGAAATCTGAACAAATTTTCGCACTGACCTGAGGAGAGGCACACCTTTTGGCTTCCTTTGAACACATAGATTTATCCTATTATTACAAAGGAAAAGTAATCATCTGAAATATGGACAATTAAATTCCAAATGACAACCACTGGCCGCTATTTAAAATAAAGAAAAGAACAGAAGACCAAAATGCCCATACTAACAAGACCCACAAAATGGGCTGTATTTTTTTCTTTCTCCCATTCATATGAAGCATATTTGTGTTGGTTTGTAGCTGATGATTTGAAACTAAGACTTACCGACACACAGAATGATCAAGAAGACACAGTAGATGATTAGTTCTCTCAGTGTGGTTTTGACATGGAGTTCTCTGTCTCCCTTGGTCTCCTCTGTCTGACGTGTAGCCCATAGTGCTGAAATTAAATTACCATTAAATTCAGGGATATTATTCTCTGAATATCAGAGGTTATACAGTCACAATTTTGTTTCTATTGTTGCTATGTTAACAGAGCTGATAAAATGTAAAATTTACAACATTATAACCACAACATACATCAACAAATTTGAAAATATGGTATAATTATCACTATTATGAACTCTTTGCAACTGCCAAAAAAATGTAACTATCCTTGGCACCACATCATTAGGAAGGTCATAATGTCACAATGGCAATGAATTTTTGGTCTGTATGTAGTGTCTCTAACTTTGGAAATTCTGATGTCCAACCAATCAGCAAGCACATGTAATGTACATGCAAAGTGGTATTAGAATAGTTTCAGAAGTTTAAACTTTATTTGGCATTGACTGAAAACCAAGTTCTAATAAAGTATACAATCTACTCTTGATGGGTCTGGTATTGACATTTACTGCTCTGTGATGTGGAACCAGAGAACTCGCAGGAAACCTGACTGGGAAAGCTGACTTCGGAACGGCAACCACCTCTTGTATTTGATATTCTACCAATATTGTGCACTTAAGAAAATATGGATTTTTGGTGCATTCAAATCAAATTGGCTGAATATCTTCCAAAATGAATATGCTCCGCACTCCAAGTTGCAAGTAAAATGGTCGCATTTGCAACTAAAAATTAACGTTTTGATTGAAATATATCAACTAGTCACTATCTGGTGACCTCATGAATCTCAATGCAGGAACTAGAAAATGACATCAACATTTTCATTTACAAGTATACAGAGCATACACAGACATTATTAACCAGCCATCTGTTAAATTACTGCCTAATGCTCCAGCTGTCTACTTTTAAACACTGTACAGGGGTCAATTCAGCTGTGACCTGTGGGTTTTGAGGAAGGCCAGTTTATACTGACAGCTGTTCTTTATTTAATAAATTCAATCAAATCAATAAGTTTCATCTGACAATATTTTCTGATGTCAAGTATGATCCATTATTTTGTCAAACATGTTTTCTGGATACTGTAATTTACCATGTTAATGAAATTATTTTTATTTGATTTGAGAGGGACAGCTAATTTTCTGATGGACCAGTTGATTTCCATGTCAGCTGGCCCTGCTGACCACTGGAAGAATCACGTAGCATGAAGGCAATAAAATTTTCTAATGTTTCTGTGTCCATGTTGACCCCTCTGTCAAATTTGTCTTACGGTTAGCATAAGAAGCAAGTGCAATTTAATTCAAAGAATAATCCCCTTTTCAATTGTGAGACTGCCAGTTCCTTCAAGAAGCAACAATCTTTACATATGACAAGTCTGTGTCACAGCCGATAAAAACAATGTAAATTATTGATATACATGTATTAATCAGTGGTCTAATACATAAGTTGTGCAGATAGCATACTATTAAAAAGAATGTTATGCATTTTTTATAATTACTCTTTAGTCTGCCTTAACTAAATATGCAGGGAGCTGTAGTAGCTTAGTTGGTTGAGCACCAGACTCATAATCCAAAGGTTGCGGTTTCGATGGCCGCCCAGGCCAACCCGGGTCAGCTGCCTCGGTGTGTCCTTGGAAAAGACACTTAGCTCCCATTTCCTTGGCATGATATAGCCAATAATGTGTTAAAAGTTGCATTAAAACCAAAAACAAAAAAAAACATTAACTAAATATGTCTCTTTTTGTCACCTTCTACCATTAATTCCCCACAGAATGTGTTCATTTTCAGTTATATGGCAACAAAATTATTAGGGTTTGGTAACCTAAACTTTGAAATGGCCACTAAAATTTTCAAGTAGGTAGCACTATGGTTACCAAAGTTTGAGAGGTACATGGAACACTGATGTTCTGCACTGTAACATGAAGGCAATAATGATTTCTAATGTTTTTGTGTCCATGTTTTGTATAAAAGTTTTTATGTTACTTTCAAAGGCTACCTTTTGTCCTGGCATCCCCAACAAGAGTCCCTCAAAAGGACTGACACTCTACTGTCTGAAAAAAATTTCCAGGAATTCAAGAAAAGACCATTTCTTTGTTTTAATTGATGAGTGTTGAAACCACCTCAGATATTCTTGAGCACTAAGATTTTCAAATTAGCCATTGTGACAGACATATTGGATATAAGATTGGCACCATTTTCATTTAGGCCAAACTAGACACCATTAGAAGACTTTCGGTGAAAACTCCATGTTGATATGACCATCCATTCAGGAGAATTCGCGATATGATTTTCAATATGTTCATTATGGCAGCCATATTTGAGGTAAGATCAGAACTATATTCATTCAGGACCAACTAGATATCATAATTAGTCTTCTGGTGAAAACCCCATGTCAATATGATTTTCAATTAGGAAGAATAGCAATAACAAGATTTTCAAGATGGCTGCTGTGGTGGCTATATTTGATGTCTTGGCAGAACCATTTTCATTTTGGACCAACCAGACACTATAAGAAGTCTTCTGGAAAAAAAACCATTTAATATGCTTTTCAGTTCAGGAGGAGTAGCAATAACAAGATTTTCAAGATGGCTCCTGCAGTGGCCATATTTGACGTCAGATCAGCACCATTTTCATTTAGGACCAACTACTCATCATAAGAAGTCTTTTTAGTGAAACCCCCATGTAGATATGACCATCCATTCAGGAGGAGTAGCAATAACAATATTTTCAAGATGGCCACTGTGGTGGCCATATTGGTTGTCTGAGCAGAACCATTTTCATTTAGGACCAACTAGACATCATAAGAAGTCTTCTGGTGAAAACCACATGTTGATATAACCATCCAATCAGGAGGAGTAGTGATAACATGATTCTCAAGATAGCAGCAATGCAGCCATATTGAATGTGCGAGCATCACCATTTTCATTTAGGACCAACCAGACATCATAAGAAGTCTTCTGGGGAAAACCCGATGTCAATATGACCAGGAGGAGTAGCAATAACAAGATTTTCGCGATGGCTCCAGTGACGGCCATATTGGACATCAGATCGGAACCATTTTCATTTATGACCAATTTAACATCATAAGAAGTCTTTCTGTGAAAACCCCATGATATGACCATCAATTCAGGAGAAGTAGTGATAAAATTTTCAAGATGGTCACTATGGTGGTCATATTAGACATCAGATCAGCACCATTTTCATTTAGCACCAACCAGACATCACAAGAAGTCTTTTAGTTAAAATCCCAAGTTTATATGACCATCCATTCAGGAGGAGTAGCGATAACAAGATTTTCAAGATGGCCACTGTGGCAGCCATAATAGATATCAGATCAGCACCATTTTCATTTAAAAGCAACTAGACATCACAAGAAGTCTTCTGGTGAAAACCCCATGTCAATATAACTTTTATTTCAGGTGGAGTAGCAATAACAAGATTTTCAAAATGGCTGCCATATTGGACCCGAGATAGACACCATTTTCATTTAGGACCAACTAGATATCATAAGAAATCTTTAAGTGAAACCCCATGTTGATATGACCATCCATTCAGGAGGAGTAGCGATAACAAGATTTTCAAGATGGCTGTTGTAGTGGCCATATTTGCTGTCCAAGCAGCACCATTTACATTTAGGACTGATCAGACCAAGGGATGAACATGTGTGTAAACACCATGGGATGAATGTGTGTGCAAAGTTTCCTGGAATCCTCCAAGTAGTTTAGGAGGAATAGCTATAACAAACTTGTGCTAACGAACTGACAGACAACAGACGATGGACGAAAGACCATCCCATAAGCTCTTCTGGTCTCTGACCAGCAGATCAAAAATTCAGAATTTAGTAGTGAATAATGTTTTCTGATCAATTCACAACATACTGAAACAAAACTGAATGCTCAAATTGATTCAATTAATTGACTCAAGAAGAAATATTTAAAATTGCCCAATTTTATGATGCCAACCATCCTGAAGATACTCAAACCCTGCACAGACTTGTTCACTACCCTGTTTCACCAATGCATACAATCCTATGGAGTGCTGAATGTCAGCGCTGCCCCACTAAAAAATTGTTCTCATGCCTCTACACAATGTGATTTTCATGTACATGGTAGTTTCTTCTTGAGATTAATTAGAAAAACCAAGAGATCCTCTCTTTTTTCAAGCCCACCTTTTATATAAAGATGTACAGTAGCTAGTAAAGACATTCATAAAAGGCAAGTACCAGTAAAAGCTTTAACATTGACGTTAATCTATGGTGTGAATGGATGGATGTACACACAGACACCAAAGTAATCACTGTGTCAAGCTTTGGCCAAATTTGGACTCAATAAAAATAGTTTGGTCCTTCCTTTTTCAATAATTATTCATTTTGAGTTATAAAAAATGTATTGCAAGAATTAGAACTTGATTTTCAAGTTTTGATACATTCTCCTTTTTGATATTAAACCTAAACCTAATTTTAAGCTGGGAAAATACTTACCATCTATACTTGTGTATAATTTGGGTCCAAATGCAAACAACATAGACCCTGATCTGCTATAGCTATGTTGTTTGTTCTACTGATTAGTCTTTACAAACTGCATAGACCCAGATCTGCCAGCGCATTATGTGACGGCAGATCTGGGTCTATGCAGTTTGCAGTTGGTATCGGATTATACACAAGTATATATGGTATATAACAGAACCAACAATTAACACTACATGTACAGTAACTTCATACCCTTATCAAGATATATTGTAAAGAAATATTTTTAAAAGTCTGGTCTAGTATTTCAAACTACAAAAATGACCTTTGTATGTATTTAAAGATGTGCATATCCAAGGCCATGGATCTCAATCTAAAACTTGCAATCTCTTTCGTATATAAACTAAAAGGTGAGTAGGGACTAGAGACTTTGCTAATTATTTATACAGTGGTTCTTTACCTCCTGTGCAGTACATTATGTCTACCTTATATTCTTAGACCATGGACTAAATACTTTGTCCCAGAAAATTTTTAAACACTGACTGTTCAGCAAATTCTCTTTGTGTCACAAACTGATCTGTTATCAAATGAACTGGGCCAAGTTTCGAAACTATTCAATAGAATCAAGGTGCTTGCTGATTAAATCAGTGGTGCTATAAAAATGGAGTATTAGGAAAGACTGGCAATGTGCAAGCCTCATTTCACGAGCTGATTAATTGTCCATCTTGAGTACAGCCATACAATCGTAGCACTTCCTCAATACATAAGGTTAATAATTTCATATGATTTTATTTTTCAAGGATAAACAAAATTCTTCAAGCAAAACATTTTTTTGTGAATCTCAAAAGGCCAAAAAAAAATATGTGTGTTTCCTATTGCACTGGTTTTAAAATTAGGGTAGGCAGGTATGTATTTTTTTTTTTTTTTTAAACATTATATATAAATCAAATAATATTTAAAGCGCTTCAAATTACCAGGCAAAACCGGCTCAATTAGATGCAAAAATCAATTTCGGCAACGTGATTTTGTTTATAATAAAAAATATATAAAATTAAAAAATGGGGGGAGGGGGGAAGTGGTAGGGTTGGGAATGTGAAACATGGACTGTCAGTCAACCGGAAACACAAATATTTTTTTGGCCTAAGATGGTTTTTTTTTTTTTTTTTTTTTTTTTTTTTTTTACAAAACTGGGATAAAATGCTAATGTCCCTGCCTTGCCCAAACAGTCTTTATACAATATACAATATTTAGGAAATGGGAAAAAAATGAATGCATTTAATTTAGAGAAACAAATCATAATAAATGTTTGGTCTTCAACCAAGACCCAAGAGTCACTTTTCCAAAAAGCAAGAAAAAGCAAGAAGGTAGAGGTTATAAATTGTAATATAATAAAATAAGACAATTTTATAAAATAAGATACTACATCTATGCATTTGAGGAAAAAAAATTTATTACTGACTAAAAATATATTTTCACTGTACATTTAATTATCTTAAAAGCTTTAAAACTTGATTTAATTTTAATATATTATTCCATTAAATTTAAGCAAGTTATTGTTTACCAAGTTATAATAATAATAATAATAATAATAATATTATTATAATTATTGTTGTTACTGCTGTTGTTCTTCCTGTTCTTATATTGTTGGTGATAGTGTTGCTATGGACTTTGATTTACATAACAACTTAAACCATTTTTTTTACAATTATGGTATTACTATATGTGTAAGTCTCACCATGAAAAGTAGGGTGGAAATTCATCCCTCCGTTTGAAAAATGGGGCAATTTTATTAATATTGGAGGGATTTAATGAAGTAAAGATTGGACTTGAAAATATAATGTGATTTTGTGTATTCCATTTATTTTGTCAATGGGATTTTTTAAAAATTAGCATTCATCCCAGAATATTCCCTTGTACCCCATGGTAGCTGACCAGGGCTGATCCAATGGCAGGATTGGAACCTGCATCATTTCAGTCACAGGTCCAGCATGCTAACCACTGAGCCACCCAAGTAAGGCAATAACATTCTTCTTTCAAAGGTTTTTTTTTATCCAAAATTGTCTAGAAACTTAAAACACCATTCTTCTGACATTTTTTATATTGAGATTTTAAACAGAAACAAATTAAAATTTATAAATGGGTCAAATTAAGTAAAGGACTATTTACTGACAAACAATAAAAATAGGAACACACAACTGGCAAAACTGTTAAGAATTTCAATTACTTTGGAGATATAACAAAACAAGAACCATATCTGGCACCCCCCAAAAAACAAAAAAAAAATCACATTGCCGAAATTGATTTGTGCATCTAATTGAGTTGGTTTTGCCCAGTACTTTGAAGCACTTGACATATTATTTAATTTATACATAATTTTTTTTTTTTTTAAAAATCCGACCTCCCTACCCTAATTTTAAAACCAGTGCAATAGGAAACACACTTATTTTTTTGTTGTTGGCCTTACCAAACAATGATATTCACAACTGTTTGTATCTATTTTATACTGGTAAAATGCATGTTTTTGTGAACAAAATTTGTTGAAAGGTTTTTATTTCCTCATGTATCAAAGTCAATTTCCATTCTTATCAAAGAATACTTTTCTAGTTCAATGATACATGTAAATCTTCTGGAATATTCATTAATGTTTAGACTAGTAGTTACAGTTTATTATTATTATTATTATTATTATTTGGTGTTGTTGTTGCTGTTCTTATATTGTTGCTGATAGTGTTGTTATGGACTTTGTTCTACATTAACAATTTCAATCATTTTTAAAATCTTGATATTCCTAACATTATATTGTCCATTATATCAAAAATGTTACTTAGTATCAAATATATATGACCTTGATATCATGTAATTTAGAAAGTTATTAAGTTTGTACTGCTCAAAACACACAAGCTTTAAATTATATCAATTAAGATTAATATGCTGTATTATTTATAAACAATAATAATGCTTCAATAATTCTTTCATTATGTATCAAGAGAAAGCAATGTAAAGCAGTATTGATTGGTTATAAACTTGTTTTCATTATGCTTATATGAACTCGTTTTACAGTTTGTATCAATATTGCAATCAATATCTTACTGGGGTTTTATTAACTTCCACCATGAAATAAATATTTATAGGTGAAAATCGATACCCATAAAACTGGTTTTACCAGTTTCATAATGCCTGAATACATAGATGTATCATCATTTGCACGTCTGAAGTTTGCCGATCAATATAGGTACCTAGGCAACAGGAGACTGATGAAACGGTCTTTGAATAATTTATTGACTTGATCAAATGCTGAACCAGACCAAAGAAGAATCTTTATGCAAGACAGGTAAAAATGATAAAATCAATGGTAGTAAAGTTGTAAAACTAGGGAACATAAATTCACTGTTAAAGTTTAATACCTTGATCTTATTTAGGCACTACAAATAAATATAATATCTGAGACATCTCTTCAGAAGTTTGTAAATGGAAGTCCAGCACCATTTTTTCTCTAAAACTGAGATTTTAGAATATATAAAACTACAGATCAAATTTTGAAAACTGAGTCCAGAAACAGAAACTACAAGTCTCTAAAGCATGGACTCTCACTATTGAGAGCTCTGAATCCATCAAAGTTTCAAATATGGGAATGGGAACTTACAGTCTTTCAAATGCAAATCATGAAATGACATATAACCCTGTAACTGACTTGCAAAACTTTAACATTAAATGGGTCATATTAAGTAAAAGACTATTCGCTGACAAACAGAATAAAAATAGGAATACAAAATTGGCATACTTGTTAAGAATTTCAATTACTTTAAAGATATAAGAAAACAAGAACTATATTGGTTTAGACAACAACAACAACAAAAAACCC
This sequence comes from Margaritifera margaritifera, assembly GCA_029931535.1. Lineage (NCBI taxonomy): Eukaryota > Metazoa > Mollusca > Bivalvia > Unionida > Margaritiferidae > Margaritifera > Margaritifera margaritifera. The sequence goes on from JAQPZY010001053.1 coordinate 144,935, forward strand.
CATCAATTTGATCACTGTATTTCTGTTACATGTAACCAAAAGCTATAAAAAATGAATAAACATTACCAAACAATGATTTTATACTGGTAAAATGCATGTTTTTGTGAATTTTTTTTGTCAAAAGCTTTTTATTTTCTCATGTAAAAAAAGGGTAAGGTTTTGTGTCTATCAAAGACAATTTCCATTATTACCAAAGAATGCTTTTCTAGTTTCATGGTAAATCTTCTGGAATATTCATTATTGTTTAGACAAGTAGTTACAGATCACTTTTATTCAAAGTTCTGTGCAAACCTTGTATCAAGCATTAGCACGTGACACATTGCCAGAGCTGAGATAAGCACACCTATTTATTTGTACAGCATTTTCTGTAAAACCAAAGATTTTTTTTGTAACAGTTGCCTCAGTATATGAATTAGTATAAACTGAAAAGTATATACTGAAAATTTCATGAAAAATGGTTGGACAATAAACATTTGTATATGACATACAATGACCATCATATACCTCGTCTTACATGCAACAAATCTAAAAGCCCAGAAAATATGGTTTTAATTGGTGTTTTATAACACAACAACAAAAGTAGGATATTTAGTATAGAGGCAATTAGAGTAAAGTGCTTTGCCCAAAGATATACCATGATAGCTGACCCAGGCTGATCCAATGGTAGTATTCGAACCCACACCTTTCAGTCAAGAATCTGGCTTGCTATCCACTGGGCCTCCTTGACTCCAGTCTCCATTAATCACCTCTTACAACATGTGGGAGGGTGCATAGGACCTATTCCACATCCCCAAACCCACTGGGAGTACACTTCTGATAAGCTTTCTTGGTGCCTGTGACCATTTAATGTCTCCAACTTTACCAACAATGCAGTATTTGTCAGCAGTCCATTAATATTTGCATATCCGGGTTCTAATAGATTTCAAAACTGAAGAGTCATTTGACCCTTGACCCCATAATCTCAAGAGACAAAATGAAAATATGACGATTCAAAACAGAAATCTCAATAGTCGTTCGTTTTTTACAGTCATGAGCTCATAGCTGGGATTGTTCATTTTTTGTGAAGCAAACTGATGTTTAAAATTTCTTGTCTTGTGTTAAATAAAGAAAAACACTTGTACAGTATTTTGTAAGAAACAAACAAACAATGAGATGGACATGGCCATTACTGATTTTTGTACAAGTGTTTCTCTTTCTAATTATGTATGACTTTGTGTATATTTGGTATATTAAACAGAAAAAGGAAGAATTTATACTTTATTATATTTTTAACATCTCCATATATTATGTTTTTAACTCTTCAAATCATTTGAAATGCAAACATATACCCATACAACTATGAAAGTTATATATGAATCAGATATCTAATTTCTATATCATAACCAATTCAATCTGATCATCATGCATCAAACTAATGCATGAAACAACATGAACAAGGCATATCCAGTTTTATCAAGGATGAACATCACTATTGCTGACTTTGTATACTCCAAAGTCATCTGTCCACAGAACGTGTTAGTTAATTATATCCTCCTCTTTTTACTCTTTACAAACTTAGCAACAACCCTCTCTGCATCATAGTTTTCGACTGATGGACCTTGTGATTTAACAATTCATAAATACATCTAATATAAAACAATTATTCCATCTCGTTATTTAATCTCAAGTAATTTCAAAGCATGAAATAAATTACTGAGCGTAATGTCCAGTAAATTCTTACTGAATGATACATTTATTAAAACACCCAATTTGTTTAACATTTTGCAGATTTACGTAAAGTAATCGCCAATAAAACACAATTGTAAAGTTTGTCCACTTTAACAACTGGCTTCGCGAGCTGCCATATTTTCCACATATTTTTCTAATTAATTGTAATTTTTTGGGCAATCCAACAAAAGCCAATATCTGACCAAAAGTTAATCCAATCAAATCATAATTTATTCCCTCTTCTTCTAACAATCATAAATATCAAAGATAATCTCAAAACAATCTAACTTCAATTCAGTTATGCACACCAAAGTGTGACATCACTGACCTGTTAGCTCCACCCACTTCATATTAATTTTATATATGTGCAATATCATTGGCTGATAAGGTGTAAGACGCATACAGTCAATTTGTTATGATCAGCACGCGCTCAGTAGGAAATTAAGCCAGAGGCAAGTCAAGGGTAATTATGCCTGATGCTCTAACCCCAATCAATGTGCATAATAAAACACGCAGGATGGAATTTCCATGCATAAAAAATGGGTCACATTTAAATTCCAAGCATCAAAACCTGAGGGTACGCATCTATTAAGAACCCTGCATGTCACATTTTGATTCACATATTTCAGCAGACTGTATTGTGACTATATTAACAAGAGCAACAATCATGATTCCAAACAACAAAGGCTATATAACTCTCTACTATTTAACACTAAGAAAAAATAAATGTATATTTTCTCATTCCTTTGTGAAGGCCTTTCCACTGCAACATAAGTGCTATTGTTCCAATCAAAGTAGCCAACAAAATCTACTATTATCATCAAGATTATTCTGCCTATTAATTTTTTCTAAATCAAATATTTTAAGTCTGTAAAAAAATTTCTTTTAAACAACTGATAAATGCAGTCAATTTTTTTCCATCTCTATCCTTTGCTTACATGTTGATACATTAAAACTTTTCAGTATATTAATTATTACACTATCATATATATAAAAATGAGATAATAATTGTAAGGATTTTGTGCTTGTGACAAACTACAAATTTAAAGAACCAATGAACAATAGAACCCCTTCCCCAACCATGCACATAAGTAACAATGAAAATATAATTTTTGTTTAAATCCATGAAAACTGATAATAGTGGGTAGAATAATAAATTAGTTATCAGAAAGGTCGATGATTGATCTGAAGTCTATAAACTGACTGTTAGAAATAAATCTTTTTTTATTGTCCATCAAGAATTCCTAATTGTTAACATTTGTCTCAAATTATGCTAAAAATATGTTCTGCATGGGTGAAAATGAAGACATATTTTATTAAAACTTCATTTGTGCTATAAAATGATGATTTCTATCCCTAATATTTGTCTACAGTCCAACAGACAGCTGCAAATTTAGTTAGCCTTTAGTGCAGAGGTGTCAAACTCATTTGCAATGGCAGGCCGGATTTGATATAAATAATAATCAATAATAATAAATAATACTAATAAATAATGAGTCTGGCAGGCTGTATGTTTTACACCCCTGCTTTAGTGCTTCAAATAATTTCTGTGGACTATTGGTCAGTAATATGTACAATTACAAATGCAAAATCAAAAATTCATGCATACTAAACACCTTTGGGACTACAAAACCCACTTTTGAGTCATCACAAAATTCCCAACACTGCCTAGACGGTTGGCAGGTACGAAAATATATCACTAACCAAGACTAACTTGTATGGATCTATCGGATGGGTCAGGGATTTTTTTCTGGACCTGTTTTAGGGCCAAAATTAGGCCCTATTCACAATGCCAAAATTGTCATTTTCCCCCAATTTGAGTGTAAAAAATTTCCAATCAGAACTTTTCAAGAAATCGGATACAATTTGCCTATAATGAGTGTAACATGGCTCTAAAGAGTCAAAGTAACCTATGCTATTGAATTATTTAAATATTCAAGAATCTTTCTTTGTAAATTAACTGTGGGAAAAAAAAACAATCAAAACTTTCCAATTTGCCTTTTTATGTGTACGAATTCCGAATTCCATGTGCCCTGTTTTTATAATGGTAGAAACACTTGCTGTGAGTTAACTTTTTATTTTGTACATCTTAGAAAGATTTGCAATAGTTTTACCTTTTATCTCATTGGACTATTCTGTTATGCTTAGGACAAAAAAATATATATATATGTTTCCTATTGCACTGATTTTAAAATTAGGGTTGGGAGGTAGTTTTTTTTTTTTTATATAAATATTATATATAAATCAAATGATATTTCAAACGCTTCAAAGTACTGGGCAAAACCGGTTCAGTTAGATGTACAAATCAATTTCGGCAATTAATTTTTTTTTATCCATAGTGGAAAAAAGTGCTAGGGTCGGCAATGAGAAACGGTAACAGTTGGCTGACTGGAAACACATTTTTTGTGTGGCCTTATCTTGAAGGGTTTATCTTCCTAACTGTTTTCATTTTTAACCTTTACATTTTTGGTACATTATATTTAATCAGCACTAAATATAGCCAGGATTGCGATGAAATCCTGTTAAACTCTGTACAGGCATACCATTCTCACCATGATCAAGTACTATAATATCAAACATACACAGAACATTCAGTTTAAATGCACCATAATAAAAACAAGACTATACTTATGAGAGGAGAAATGCGTGGATAACTTTAGACTAAACGATTAAAATTAAACTATTTTACTTTAAACAAAATTGTAAAATATTCTTTATTTGTTTTTTGACAATTTATTTGTACAGAAAAAGCGGAAAACAAAATCTTTGTATGATCCTATAATAATTTATCAGCTTCTAATTATATAACGTACACCATAATGTTTAGTGGTATTTAATATTCACAAATTTAGTAAATGTAATTCATATTTACAACAATGATGTTTTCAAATTTAAGTGATGCATCACACTTTACAATGAAATTTCTTTTGTCAAAATTTAGTTGCCCATGGAAACTTTACGTTTCTTACAATTTTTTGCTGAAAATAACCTCTTAAAGAACTTTCGAGTCTAAAAATCCCAACAAGTGTAAATTACTTACATCTGATGCCTCTTCCGAACTTTGCCAGACAAGAGGTAGACTGCTGGCTGGGGGCAGGGGTGGTTATGGCTTTGGACTTCCCCTTTTCTTTTCCATCTCCGTACACAGAGTCGTTCTCCGTAGCGGTTTGAAGGTCGGGATCATCTCGTATCCCGTCCGGTCCGAAATCAAACTGGCTGTCCGGACGGGCATGGCCATAACCCTCGCCCCAGGCCGTGCGAGACTGGGCGCTAATGGGTCGGGTGTGTCTCGTAGATGACATTGGCTGCACTATCTCAGAATTCTAAGCTTTGACGTCTGATCTAAACTTAATTTGCGTGCGGAGTTAAATGTTCAGTCTGGTCGATTTGCTCTTCTCAAGTCCAACTAGTTTCCGCAGCAGAAGACACCTATTGAAACTGTGTATTCCAGGTAAATCGATCTCCGCGAGAGGCCTCAAAGCCCATCCGTTATTGACGTTTGATTAGATCGACAATACCATAACAATCAGACAATGGCTTCCTTGCAACTTTGACGTCAATGTCGCTGTTGCATTGAAAACAAATCTATCAATGCCGGCTGGATCGTTTTCTAAATGTTTGAACTATGATGTAAGAAATTAAATATGCTTCATAAATTCTTATGGTATTCATTGCTGACTGAATTCATATTTTACTATTTTAAGATAAGGCGCTGAGTGTTAGAAAACAACATTTTAATTTTTAATGATAGAAAGGGCAATAGTAGTTCGCCTCTCGCTCGATAGGTGGCAGAATTGAAACAAGATGGGTATTAGCCAAAACATGTCTATAAAGAAGCAAACCGCTCTTAAGGTTGCCAGGCGGCCATCTAGCTATTTTCGAAATACCATAACCACCATAAGCTGAAATCAGCCAATTTATTGTTGAAACGCCAGCTATTGTTTTTACCTCGTTTTTCCAGAGATTCTTTAAAAAAAAAACAGCGGAAAATATAGACAAACGCAAAATTTAGCCTGCAACTCTTCCACATTTATTATTGCTAACTTTGTATCTTGTTTTCCCCACAATTCAACGCAAAAAAGACTGACGACAGGAACAAAATTGGTACTTTAGAAACGAGGACACAAGCGAAATATTGCATGAAACATTCAATCAATCCAAAGAAAGATTTTTCTCTTCTTTCACGCTGTTAATATAAGTGATAAATGTGAATGTACACATGAAATTGCATGACCATGCATACAATAGTGTCTAGGAAACTGAGTTATAAGCAGTATAAAAGAGTGCCTGGTGCACTTTGCAAAACCAAATATGATCGCTGTATATCATTAGTAATAGGTCTTTTGGTCGCCCCAGATGGGGCTGTATGGCCTCAATGGTAATTAACATTACGGCCCCCAGTTTGAAATGGGTCGAGATGGCCTCAGTCTGAATTCCATGCTAAAATGTCCATAGGATTAACATATGGCCTCAGGGACAAGCGTAATATGACAATTGTCCAACATGGTGGCCTTTAATGGGTCGATATGGCCTCAGTGGGAATTCAATGTTAACAATGTTCCATAGGTTTAACATTATGAGTCTCTATAGCCTCAAGGGGAATTTAACATTGAAACTATAACTGATGGTTTCAAAATGGATATTGGGTCTCTATGGCCTCAAGAGAAAATTTAATGTTAAAACAACACTTACTGACCAACACCCACACGTACAAACCAATACGCCGTTGGAGTGACCAACACCCATATTTACTAGCCAAGGAGAAGAGTAGGAATATACTTACTATAATCACAAACATATTTATATAATATCACACACAAGAGTAGGATGTAAAAGAAGGGGCATGAAATCATACTATCACACACAAGACGGTAGGATTTATCACACACGCACAAACATACTATCAGACCTGAAAATGTAGGAGTGCTTACACACACTATACGCACAAACATACTATAACACTAGGGTGGGATTTAAGTTTTAGTTATTAAAGTATGTATGTTGTATTGTTTTACGGTACCTCAGCACAAAAGAGGATATGTATTGCCAACTAAAGGTTAAATTAAAAAAAATGTAAAATTGAATTGCAAAAAAATTTATGAAGATTGAGCCTTCAAAATAAATGTATAATTAAGTACAAGAAGATAAAATATAAAACTTAAATATGTCAAAATTCTGTAAAATGAATATAAAATAACAGGTAAAGGTAACACGTGTAAAATCCTTAAAGCATAAGTAAAATTTGTTGCATAAACCGCAATCCCTTAAAAAGTCCAAGATTTTTCGGGTGGCATACCCCCATACAGTAGTAGTAGTATAGGACGGAGATATAAGGGATAAGGGGACTCCCATGTTAAACAGGGTAAAAACTTTATGGGGCATAAGGGAAATTTAACATGGGAAGATTGATGTGGCATAAGGGAAATTAAACATGCGAAAATTTATGAGGCATAGGGAAAATTTGAAAAGAAAAAACTATGGGGAATAAGGGGAATTTAACACGGGAATGGCAGTCTGGGGCATAAGGTAAATTTAACATGGAAATGGCAGTCTGGGGCTTAAGGGGAATTTAACATGAGAATGATACTCTGGATCCAAAATGGGAATTTAATATTAGGCCGCCATGTTGAAATGTATATGAAAAAAAACAGTATTGTCTAAAACTTGATTTATAGTTTTTGCTTCAGAGGATGAGTCGGTCTGTTTGTAACATTGTATGGATCTATTTTAGCAGGAAATGTGAGTTTGTCTGCCCTCTAATTGAAATGAATATTCGGTCGTTGATTTATCATGAGTGGTGAGTCTGTCTGTCTGTAACAATAAATGGATCTAGTTTGGCGGAAATTGTGAGTTTGTCTGCCCTGTAACTGAAATGAATATAGGTTTATCATCTGTGGGGTTCTCTGGCCTCTAATGTTACAACTGCACCTACTATTTAACATGTAATTTACTGACCACACAGGGTAGAATGTAAAGAAGGGGCATTAAAATAGAATTGAAATCCCTTATAAATAAAAAATACCTTCCCTATCCCCTAAAACCCTATAATACCAATTTTACATAACGTAAAACGTCTACCCCCACTATAATATCCCTACGTTCATTTTAAAAAAAATATAAAAAAAAAAAAAAGACAACAACAACAAAAAACTAACACCTCCTTTATTATTTTCATAATCCTTATACTTTTACCAGTGGAGTGAACGAAGACAGAAAAGTGGGCCGCCATTTTTTTTTTATTTTGCGGCAATATAGGTGTATATGGGAAATCAACATTAGGTTGCCGTCTTTTGTGAGTTTATAATGACAAGGGTAAATCCTATATAAGAAATGTTCAACGGTTTTAACTTTTATAAATCCTATATGAAGCTCAAGGGGGAGGCGTTTTTAGAAACTTTACAATTCTCACTGGCAGCTAGTTGTATTTTTGAAAAGGATTGGCAAATTTTTCTTTTATAGGTTCCTGAAAACTAGTGATATATTGCAACATTGTCGAAGGAACGCAGTTATTCTGTCAGCCCGTATTGCCTGTTCTCATGGCTGACGATTTTCGCGTGTGTTAAAAAAGTAAAGTTTACAATTTCTACTATGGACTGTAACTTTCGCTTTTACGCAAGGCGTGGAGTAAACAATGATTCCGACTCTCTCTAGCGACGGTTGAATAGCAAATGAGGAAAATCAGGTCATAAATTGGTACAAATAATTTTAACCAATATGGTAGCATATTCTAAACTTGTCTTTTGCTCTACATTTAAGGTATTCAGTGTTTTGTTGAACCGATTTTTGAGAGCAGCAATATTTTGCTTCAACGTTAAACCAGAATTTGGAATGAAGCTACGATTTTTGACATACACAAAGATAGGTAGAATTTTCGTGACACTTTGGATTTTATTTTATTTTTTAAATTTTCACCTGCTAACGATTGATTATGGCATTTTCCTATCTCCGTTTTTTAAACTAAACTCCAGATTTAATAGGATCAATGAACTTTACCCTACAAAGAAACACCTAAAGATTGAGAGAGACACAAAGAGAAGAGAGAGAGAGGGTATCTTACTGTGGGACGGTGATATATATGATTTAAATCTAAATCATACTACCACATATTTTGAATAGGCTGTATGAAACAATTCCTGTTGGCAATAATTATAACTACTGGCCTTACTCAATATGCTACAGACCATAAATAATAATAATAATAATAATAATAATTACGCTAGTAGTCCCTAGGTTTAACATTATGATTCTGTATGACGACAAGGGAAAACATAATGTTATAAAAACTCAGTTATTTACTATCTATCACCCAGTTATCTGCTATCCAACGCGCCATTTAGAGTGACCATCACCCAGTTATCTACTATCTAGCATCCAGTGATCTACTATTCAACATCCACACTATACCGTTAATGCGCCATATGGAGTGACCAACACCCAGTTATCTACTCTCCAGCACCCACTGATTTACTATTCAACACCCACAATATCCCATCAACAATCCGTTTAGAGGGACCATCCCCCAGTTATCTACTATCCAGCAACCAGTTATCTACTACCAAACACACACACTATACAACCAAAGTTTAACAGAGTAGTACAGTGTCTTTTTACCATAGATACACATACGTTTCTGTCTTAGACATAGTGTTCAGAAAACAATTTGCCTATTTTTCATCATTTCAAGAGAAATCACTTTGAAAACAAGTCATTACATGTTCCAATGGCAATCCAAAGTTATGCCTCAAACAGAGAGTCTTCTACTTGTTAAGAAAAGAATTTTAAAACCAACAGTTACAGCTGATGTTGTCAAGTCCATAAAAAAAAATTTCTTGAAAACCCAAAGGCTCGTTTAAGAGCCTGCCTAGATCTCTTGGAAAAGAGATAATACTCAAAGGATGTCAAATGAAACAGAAAAAAAATCCTGTCCTGGTAAAATGCTTGTGTGTGTGTGTGGCTGTGTGTGTGTGTGTGTGTGTGTGTGTGCGTGCGTTTGTGTGTGCGTTTGTGTGTGCTTGAATATCTTATCTATACTTTTAAAAAAATCAAAACATAATGACACTTTTATATATATATATATATATATATATATATATATATATATATATATATATATATATATATATATATATATTCTAGTTAATAAGAATCACAATGAAATTTCAAAACGCAACACAAAAGTAAATGGGTTCTTATGCTGTTTTTTCTGCTTGTATTGCTTTAAATTTCTTTGCTGGAATGGGTTCTTCTTCTGTTTTTATCTTGCTTATAATTGTTCTCCGTTTTCTTTTTTTTCCGCTTTTTTTTTTTACACTTTGTAGACCAGTGTTCTTTTTATTGACATTGATAACATGTATCTTTACGCTTGTCTCTCTTTTCTCCCGTCTTGGAGGTTTCTTTTCTTTGAGGTTGTGGGCATTCTGCAAACCAATATGTGATAGTACATAAGTATGCTTGTAAGTATAGTGTGTGTATACACTCCTATCCTTTTCAGGTCTGATAGTATGTTCGTGTATGTGTGAGAATTCCTACCCTCTTGTGTGTGCTAGTGTGATTTCATCCCCAACTTTTGCTTCCTATCATTGTATGTGATAGTGTATAAAGTGGGTTTGTGTATTTAGTGCGTGTGAATATTCCTACCCTTTTCATTGCTTAGTACGTATGGGTGTTGGTCACGGTCCAATATTGTCGGGCACACCATTCTACTTATATCGTACGTGCCTGGTACACCATTCTGCTATTAAGGGTTAACCATACTTTATGAAGGTGAGAAAGACAGTCGCACAAGGAAGTATTCTTTTATTTCATGAAATAAAATCAGACCCAAAATACCCGTATGTACAAAAACAATCTTATACACGCTCTAGGAGATTCTGCCATAATCGTGCGTATTCTGGTAAAGACCGAATCATTCATCGCATCTAACGAGGCTACCATCGTAATGGAGACAACAAATAATATCTATTGTCGTCGCCTAAAACGCCGCCTATATCAAAGTAGCATGTCTCAATTAGGTTACTCTGTGTTCCTTTCCTTCTTGTAACAGGTCATTTAGACAGCAAGTCAGTTCGCCTCTAGTCGTTTCGCCCCATTTTAAGACACCGAGTTAACCCATTCCAGAAGCACGAAGATAAATTGAACTATTTAGCAGCACAATTATTATTAGTATTTATTTATTTAATCACATTTTGTACCTAGACGCAAATAGCGTGAAATACTCAGTTATTTTGGCCACGCTCTCGTGAAAGTCCCGTCAGTGAATGTTCGTGTCATTAACGTGGTAGTGTTTCACGAATAAAAGCTTTCCCGAAAAGGTGACTTTTTCCTTAAAAAGTGTTGTGTTTCACGAATAAAAGCTTTCCCGAAAAGGTGACTTTTTCCTTAAAAAATGTTCTTTAACGCACAAAAATCTACTTTTTTTGTAAAGAAAATGTTTTCTACACGAAAATATTTGTAGCTAATACCGTCAAAGATCTTTGCGAAAAAGTGAGCATTTTTGCATGTAAATGGTGTGCACCCAAGCCGTACGTGTGTAAGGCAAAGGATCTTTCATAAAGAAAACTTGTTCTAATGAGTCCTCCTTCTCCACGAAAGAAATAACATGATTTCATGAATATTTTTTTTCGTTTAAAGAATCACATATTAAATAAAGATTGTACTTTTTCACCAAAAACAACTTTTGACGTAAAACAGTGCACCGTTGTGTTAGGGCACAACTTTCATGAAGAAAGTTACATTCTTTATGCAAATTGCACTTTTTATTTCTTCACGAAAAAGTAAATTTATCATGAAAGAAATAAGTTTTTATTTTCGTGAAAAGTTTGCACCAACTGTGTAAAAGCATTTTTTCATGACGAAAGTGACGTTCTTCGTGAAAATTACACTTTTTTTTATAACTTTTTCGTGATGCTGTAACTTTTTCCTGAAAGGTTAACATTGACGTCTAAAGGCACTTTTTCGTTGAAGAAAATTATTCTTCATGATCATTACAAAAATTCTCGCGCAAAAAGTAACTTTGTCCTGAATATTTTGACCACCCTAACACTATGAGTGTTATTAGACCCTATCTACAGGTGTAGTACGAAATCTGTCTTTACCTGCCTAATTTCAGTTACCGTATCTACGTACTGATACTAATGGATCTCCAACCAATTTATCGCTGACAAAGGTGAAGGGCATCACATGATTTACAGGCGCACTGGCAGGATGTGGAACATTCAGGGCTAATGTCTGTCACATAGCCGACTGCTACTATATATCATATACAAAATTAAACTAGTCATGACCAACATTATTCATGAAATATTCAGTATACACACAATATTAACATTGATTTATATGGGGTAAGTGTCAATATAAAATACTCTGATTTTATATAAGGTAATATGCTAATGAGTAGGCGTGAAGCCTATATCTGCTCTGGCGATAGGTCAATTTGCTGATTTATTTGGCTTGTCCGTGGGTTTATGTATACTACATGTAAATGAAAACCTTGAATAAACGAGCATCAATAAAAGAACGTCAGCAATCCATGGTGACGTCAGGGTTTAGGGGATGCTAGAGGGTACTAGATCCAGAAGGTTTCTTTTTATCTTGCTTTATTATTGGTTATGTAATCGAGCTTTTATTTTTCCCCTTCATCTTTTCAGCCAGAGAGGTTCCCTTCACAGTGTTGGCACGTTTAATAACATGAGCAGCTAATAATACAGTTTGATGAAGACTGGTTTCTTTGCGAAAATTGTCGAAGTTTCGTGATTTTTTTTATGGCGAAACCTTATTTGTTAAATACATGTATGTAGTAGCGTTTTACGGCACTTCAGCACAATAGTGACTATATGGTTCCAACTAAAGATCAAATTAGAAAAATGTTAAATGAACTGCACACAAATTTAGGAAGATAAAATCTTCCAAATACATTTAAACACAAAGCACAAAACAAGATAAATATAAAACGTATAGATGTTAAAATGCCGTAAAATGTATATTAAATAAAAAATAAAGGTAACATATGTAAAATCCTTACAACATAAAGCACACAGCAAAAGTCTTCCTAAAAATTTGACTTTTTTCGTGAAAAAGTGCAATCTTCAGTAAGAATGTAACCTTAATCACAGGAAAAAAAATGTCTGCATACGTCGATGCAAATTTTTCACGAAAAATGTACTTCCTAAAATTGTGAGTGGATAGATATATACAAAACTAGCACACTTGTACAACTTAAATTAGAACAATATCCCCCCACTATAAATGAAAATAATTAAATTTAGAAATTCTAATTCGACCTCTGTCTATATCTGTATACTCTAGCACAGCTGCTGAGCCAGCACACTTGTAAATTTTAAATAAGTGCGATTGTCTCCCACGCACAATACATGGTCACAGTGAGAGGTTCTAATGTTACTTCTATTTTATCTCTCTCCACTAGCACAAATGGTTAGCACTGAACGAACACAAAGTAATTAAAAAATGTATACACATCATAAATAATGGCATTTAAAGCCACATTGTGATAAACTCAACAGTTTTTAGAGATAAGGTGTATTTGTCCACAAGTTTGGATGGGATAAAAGTGTAATAAAAGCGAGTTGTATTACAAAATAACAAATGAGAATAAAAATGCTGATTTGTCCATTGCAAACATAATTGTTTTTTTTAAACTTGCATTGTTTCAGAAATGATGCAGATTTATAGATTTCGTTTATTGATGATAACATGAAAGTAAGCATCATCAGCTCCGATAGGAAGATGGTTACAATTGTGTATTTTGCGAAAAGAATAAATTATGTTTTTGATGTGTTTAAATATACATACTTGTATTCTGCTAAACGTACAGTACAACTTAAAGTTATCTTAAATTTTATAGAGGTAATCTACGCTTTGACAAAACATTTGTGGAGTTTATATAAAACAAAGTTTAGTTTAAATCAATAGACAGTGACCCAGTATATGAAGTAACTCTTTTGGATTTGATCATAGGATTGGCAAAATTTAAGAAAACTCTGAAATCATTCATAAGGATGAAAGGAAACATTGACAATTGTTGAAATGAAAGTGACTGTTATAGATTGCTGTCCTGTTGGCGTCATTATAACGCCAAAGGACAATTTATAAGCAGAAAATATTCTCTTGATGTTTTTTTAGACCGTTTTTTTAGACCGTTTTAATCCTGAAAGAATTGTCTCTTATGCAAATATCAATCAATTGTGGAAACAAATTAAACGGAACAAAAATAAAATACACGTAATTAAAGAATGGCTAACTGAACAATCTACCTACTACACGTTAGACAAGGAGGATAGAGAAAGATTTCCATGGAAAAGAGATTATGTTACTCATGTAAATGACCATTGGTAGTCAGAAAATCTTGACTTGCAAGTAGATGATAAAGACATCAATGGATATAAATATGTTTTAACAGTAATAGATAATTTCTCGAAATACACATGGGTTGAGAAATTAAAAAGGAAAAAGGGACATGCCATAAACGATGCTTTCAGAGAACTAAAGCTTAGTAAGATACAATTTGATGAGAGAAAAGAGTTTGTAACAGGAAATTTAAGTATAAGTTGGAAAAGAAAACATCGGATACTTTTGAACGTTTCCAGACTCTACAAAAAAAACCCCCTGCATTTAAAGGGTTTAACAAAACTTTGAAGACTAGAATGTGGGAGTGTTTCATTCAAAATGAAACGATAATGGGTTGACCATTTACCAGAACTAATTGAGGGATGCAATAACACTCATTGCACATTAATAGACTTTACTCCAGTTGACGCAAACAAGGAGGCAAACAGATCAAAAGTATGGATCGGACTTTTTGTTTACTTGACAACTGCTACTATTGGAACGCCTACATTTAAAATGGGTGGAACAGTTAGAATTTCGAATACAAAAGAAGTTTTGAAAAGGGTTATCTTTCTAAACTTAATGAGTAAACATTTTAAATCAAGTAAGAAAGTTTAGAAGATCAGATAGTTTACAAACTGGAAGATTTAAAAGGAGAGGATATACAGAGAGAATGGCTTAAGAACAAGAGTTGTCTCTATACGACAATCAAGATGACATATATAAAGTTGAAAAGATCTTGGACACCACAAAAATGAACTGTAAAAAGTATGTAATTGTAATAAAGATCATGAAAACTTTTAGTTTTTTTTAAACATAATGTGTTTCTAGAAGGTTGTCAGACTTGAAAAACAGCGCATTAGATGAAGGAGATAAAACATGCACACATGCGAATTTGTATTATCATAAACCAGACGGAAAAAAAATACACTCCAAAGCATCACAATTAAACAACAAAATGGTGCACATGAAAAACGTGATAAGGGGACTACAATATAGACAATATCCTAGCTGGATAATAAATGACATCACGAAGGAGATTTAAAGAGATAAAATTCAAAAATATGAAAAATAGTACACTCCCAAAAAGCATCACAGTTAAACAACAAACTGGTACATATGAAAAACGTGATGAGGCGATTACAATATAGAGTGTCCTGGATGGATAATAAATGACAATTAGAAGGAAATTTAAAGAGATAAAATTCAAAAATATGAAGTGTATTTTCACTACATTGAAAAACAGATAAAATGGGGGGAAAAACCTACTAGCTAGTATACATGATCTTGAACAACATAAAGGGTAATAAATATCACATAATGTTAAACTACATGGTACACTCATGCAGAATTCATGTATGAGAAGCTCACTCAATAAATGAAAGATGTTATAAATGCAACAGAAAAAACCTGGATAGAGCATATGGAAAAACGAAATAGGGTATAGAAGAGATGCAACAATTGTGTAAAAGAAACGAGATTTATTTGTTATTAAAATAGAGAAAATGGAAAGAAAGATTAGCGATTAAAACCAACAAACAATTACACATGAATTTGGAAAAACAGTAAATAGAGGATATATATATATATATATATATATATATATATATATATATATATATATATATATATATATATATATATATATATATATATAACCAATTTCATAATATTTTCTTGTTAGCAAAAGCTTCCATTTTACCGTAGATAAAGAGACTTAACTATGACGCAGACATTATACTGCTTTTCAAGTCTCTAATGAACGGTGACAACATTAGATAACTCCAGTCCAAAAGTAATGGCTCTACTGCTGATATTTTCTCACGTCAGCATACGTCACCTCCAGCTATGGACTTTAGATTCAAAGGAAAAAAAGACGGATTGGTACAGAAACTTATTTATGTTCTTGAAATCTGTTTATTGCCTTTAGTTGGTTAATTCACGTTAACTAAGGTGACATAGCAAATGCACTTAACGAGAAAAAAATATATAATACACTAAATATGTTTTTATGTTGTTTTTTTTATTGTTTTGTTTTGTTTTGTTGGTTGTTTTTTTTTTTTTTTTCCATACAAGATATTTACATTAACCACAGTTTTGACAACTACACTATTAAATTTGTCAATGATGACTCTATGAAAAGATAATGATCACAGTGTGACATAACATTTTGGCAGAATGAACTAAGCTGGGAAGTGTGGATGGCAACATTTGGTTTGGGGATTTGTTCAATGCATTCCATACAAGTAAATATACCGGAATCAGTGGACGAATTTCATGTTATTTCCAGATGAGAAAACTGCTCTGTTAATTTTAAATGCATTTGCCTGATGATGATGTATTCAAATCAGATAACAACAGCATAGATATGAAACCATTTCATTTGATCTGCAACAATGCTTTAATTTGCAGTATGGCTGGAGATACCTTAAAGAAAAAAATACGTGATTGATAATGGACCAGAGGAAAATAAAACTTTACACTAAGGTTGTGGGATCATACATCTGCTGTTGTGTTAACTACTGACAAACGTCATTGCAACTCTGAAGTAGGTCCTGTTGAATACTGGTAAACATTCTCAGTTGACGAAATTAATTATATGACAGACAAAGATAAGCCTACTGGCTTGAAATACTTACTTCTGCAAGATAGTAATCGTCTGACAGGTGGGTGAATACCTTGATTAAATGAAAATATCAGGTCTTAAGTAATCTGTACTTTAGGTGCACAGGGACAAACAGAGGATATAATGCACTGTTTTATTCGACAGTATCAGACACTATTAAAAAGCTCATGGAACTAGTAATTTTAGGAGAGCAAGGTTGTGACAAAGATTATGGAATGATTTCCAACAACACTTAACAGATTCAAAAGTGAAATTGGACTGTGCTTTTGGTGATTATGTTGTGTTTTTATTACCGACTGACATGGTCATGAAATGGTCATAGTATAGTTGAATACAACAACATACAGAAATCCAGTGACTAGTTTAAACTGGGGTTAAACCTTAACATCAATACCAAGGTAACAATAAGCGGTATTCCAAAGGGCGATAAACAGAACGACAAGAAATTGTAGAGGACAACAACAAATTTTTTTAAAAAAAAAAATAAATAAAGAGAAAGTGGGTAAACATTATGTAAAGAATGATTAGAATTATTATGTTCCCCCGAAAAACCTCGTCTCCGACGACGAGATTTTTACTATCATGTCTACCAATGCTAACCGATTTTAAGACGTTCAAAGCACACATGTCAATTAAGAAACGACAGGAAAATAATATTGGCCCTGAAATAAACAATCATTTCTATTGATGCTAATGGTTGTATGAGCTGCTATAGTTTATTTATGAAATAGGTTATGAACATCTAAGTCTGCTAGATTCATTCTTTACCCCTGCGATCAACAATGCATATAACAAAGACACTAATGCAAAAACAAGTAAAATTACGTGATCAGCAAGGAATGAAAAAATTTGACCAGCTTTCTTAAATAACCAGCCTATCATACCACCAATAGTTTCAGGCAATGCTACTGCTGCATTTTTGGAACAAACTCCAACAAATATTTGGCCAAATCTTTCTTGCCATTATTTTTGTTTGTTTGTTTGTTTGTTTGTTCCCAAAATGATTTTCTCGTATTAGGAAGGGCGGAGGAGGTGAAGAAGTTGGTGGAATAGGAGGAATTTTAATAGGTGGAGCAGCAGGATATGTAGTAGTAAAATTAGTACTAACCTCCCAAATTTCCTATAGAGAAACAAATGAGACTTTGACACTCGTTTTGACTCCAATGTTAAATCCACTAATATCTATGCAGTTATATATTCCAAAAAATGGCACATGGGTCTCAAAACTTATCTTAGTTCACGTTACGGTCACGAAACTGATGCAATGTTTTCCAGCAACATTTATTATGATAATATAAATAATATTTTAAAAATTGGGGAGCCTCTTACTTTCTAAGCAACAACTTCGGGGTCAGATTTTGGCAAAATATTTTGACATTTTTCATGTTTTAAAAAATGTTAATATGAAAAACTATAATATAATGGAACATAATTGGTTATTACAAATAAAAGAATTATTTATTTGTAGAAATGTATTATATAGTTACAACTTTTGTCATCTCTTCAACAAACCACTATACTGAATGAGCCAATGGGCTGTTATTGCATCCTATTGTTGTCCCTAATAAAATCGTTAATATTTGTTCTCTGATTTACCACGGAGATTTACAAACCAGTGAAGAGTGTTACTTACATTCAACAGAAAGAAAGATTAAGTCTAAAGAGAAAATAAAATGTTTATTGAGTTCAGCCTGTTGCCTTTAGTGTAGGATAAGAAAGCAAACAGGTGTGATTCGGCCGGTCCAGAAAGGCCACTTGCACTAAAAGCTCGAGTCACTTCATCCAAAATCAACTATTTCCATAAAATACAGCGTAAATATGCTGATTTTTTTTATATGATCTGTCCAAGTTTGTCTCCAAACATAAGTGAGATAGTCTTGCTGCGTCTGAATTTATATTTCATTACAAACTGAGAAAAATTAGGGAAATATCTAAGTAACTTAATTAGTATAGTAATACCTAGAGTAGATAAATAGAGACACATGTTCCATCAGAATATTTCAGTGTTACCATTTTATATTTTTGATTTATTGTGCGTGGGCTGTATTTGTTGTATTTGGTAAAGACTAATTTTAATGTTGCAAGTGCTCTAACTCAGTCTATACCTATCTACTAAAGTGCAAGTATCAAGATGAATGTCGCTTCATTACCATAAATGTATCATTACACGTCCAAGCAATATTTCATGAACATGTTTTTTTTTTCGTGAAAAAGTGTATCTTTTCATGACGACTGTCACTTCCTTCACGAAAAAGTGCCTTTACAGTTCGATCCAAGCCTACCACGAACAAATTGACAAACAACTGCAGTTTTCATGAAGAATGCAAATTTTTCACCTTCAAAAAGTTACGTTTCCCGGAAAAATTTCAAACTTCAAAATGTGAATTTGTCATGATAAAGTTACGATCTTTATAAACAGTGCTGACTTTTCGTGTAGAAAGAGGGCTTCTCAGAACACGTTCACTGATGTGCTATGTATACTGAATTTATAATATGAGTCCATGATTGTAAGTTTTACTTTGGTCATTTTGTAAACAGCATGTTTACATAGCATTTGAGTTCAAGGTCGGTTTTACTAGCAGCTGGACTGTTGTTTCCATGTCTTGTTGTGACAAAAGTCAGGTACACAAAGTAGTTTTCATACAAATTACTCATATGCTGATGTGAGAATTGTCAAGTACACCTATATACATACATATATATATGTATGGGGCTTAGTAAACAAGAGATCATTCGGGTTCTAAAAGTCTTATTCTAAACATCAGCCTGTAAAGAAGCCTTTTTAATAATCAGATGTTACAGTTGTGAAAACCAGATATAATTCAGAGAGAGGAATTATTTATTTAAAATTTTCATTGGAAATACTAAAGTGCTCTTAGAATTTAGGACTTTTGGGTATTATGTTAATTCGTTCAAAACATTCCGGATTACATCATTGGTGTACATCACGACATTGAAGACTTGTGATACATCAGGACATTCATGACTTGTGGTACATCAGGACATTCAAGGCTATTGGAATTCATTCGGAACATTCTGTATTTTTGAATTTATGATTAGGCCACTTAGGATTAATTAGGTTTTAATTCAAGTTATTGTAAGTGTCTTTTGAATTTACACTTTAATTGTATAGAAATAAATTGCTTGTTGATTATACTTGAGTTTATTGGTTTCACTTTCTTTTTGTTACATAATTTTAGGACATAGAGTCGTAACAGATGAAAACTCGTTTAATTTTGACATGTTTGGCCAGGGTACACACTTTTTACGTGAAGAAAAGTATTGCCATTAAATATCTTCGTGAAAAATTTATTTTGTTGGCTATCTTTCCTTATAATTTCCCAATCGTCTCTGTGTTCTCTCAAACCAACGACGGTGTCTATCTAAATTGTATTGTGACGGCCTATGTACATTATCACTCTGTGTATTTAATACACACTCTATTGCATAAAAGAGACATTTCCCGTCTTTATTTTATATCATTACACAAGGTATTTGCTCTTAACCAACTGAGACAAGTCTGCATATGCACTTCCTCTTAGCGGTTGATATCTATGTGCAATATTAAATATTCATTATGCCAAACATCCTTTTGGTACTTTCACTTACTTTATGTCCAGAGTTTGGTACGTAAATGTTGAATACGTGTTCAATGGCACTATCACTTTCATCTCTGTTCAATATAGTCGTTAGTCTTGTTCTATTTTCAATGAAAACAGTTTATATCGTTTACTCACTCTATGTGCTGAATGTTTCTTTTACTAAATCTCTTAGTTCGGTCTAACTAAGCTTTCACATAACCAAATTCCTGAATTTTACTATTAATGATCGTCTTAAAATATATTTAGATTTCATTCAAAAATTTGTACAAAAAACTTGATTTTATCACCGTAAAATCTATACTAATATAAATTATCTTAAATGAATTTCAGATATTTTTTTGTGTTTGGGATAATTGTGCTTAAAGTTTGCTTATTTATACATCTCAATTCTGGCCTAGTTGAAAGACGTATTGAAAGGACTTGTAATTATAACTGGTTTTGTTATTGATTCGACTTTCATGGAAGTTTGAGATTTCAAGTCGGAATAATTACAAAATAGATGTCACTATTTTTATTTATTTAACAATAAATATTTCAATATATATTTCACTTTTTCCACGTGTATTTAAATATTTAACCTTCGACCTTTGTTATAAATGTTAGCAAAAGCCCATCTGCATTCTCTTGTATGCGAGTCCCTGGGGGCAGCCATTTCTGAAGCTTGGGACATAATTCATAGCTTTTACCAACATTTTACCTTTTTATAAATTTTTTTTAATTTTTTTTTTTATTTGTTTCTTTTGAATGCTTGTCGCCGTGGTTACTTACGTCACATTATCCGGTATGTCATTGGGTCACTTCAATTGCACGGTTGAATTGTATCTCTTTTGGAGCCCCTACTTCAAAACGTAAAGCTGAAAGCTTCAGAAGTTTTCAATCTGTAGACACAGTGAAACCTCTCCAGAGATTTATATGCACCATAGTTTCACATGCCCTGTAATTTGAAGTCGTGTCAACCCATACGTTTGGTATAGCTTTGATTTAATAATCCATCGATTCAGACCAAGTAACCCAATCCAGTGTCATAGGGATAAATCAACTAGAGTGAACAGGTATGCTCAATTTATATATTTTTTTAAAAATTCTCTGCGAGCAAGAGTAGAACCGCAAATTTCTGACTTATAAATACAACGCTTAAACGTCTTAACTACCGACCTTTTTCTTTCTTATGTTTGACTCCGTGTAGTATATTTTGAAACAGTATAGAGAAACATTAACACGTAATGCAAACGTATATTGTCTGCAACTGCATTAGAATTTAAAATAACTTTACACTCTTGGTTCAAACCAGAGTCTATAGAAAAATATTTATTTTACAAAGTAAAGTAAATATTGTGTACTGTATCTTAAACTATATTATAATCTAACGCAATTTAATTTAAAAGTATTGCTAATTGTTCAGACCTTAATCTAGAGTAAAAGATTTAGTGAATAATGCGTTTTATGCAGCCGGAAACAATTGATCTGTCATTCATAAATGGCACTCATTAAATCTTTCGCCATCTGGTCTGGTCAAGGCACTAACTATTACACGCATTGATTTTTATGGAATATTTTAGCAGAGGACACTGCATGTATTTGTACTTTGAACTAGTGATTTTGAATTTGATCTTTAATGTCCTAGTTTCTAATTGAGAGTTTTTTTTTTTTTTAAAGAACATCGTATCCAAACACGAGATGGTAAATACAAAAAAATATAAGTGATCCAAAAAATGTTGTCGTCTCTGAAGGAGATGTGTTCTAAGGTGGTAATACATAAAACATATGAGTGGTCCAGCTTATGCAATCAATGTGTACGACAGCACCAATGTGTACTACAGTCTAGGATCCGGGTGGTGGTGGGGTTGGGGTATTTTTGTTTCTAAATAAATTTATTAATGGTCCAGTCTCTGCGTATCAATTTTTAACATAGTATCAATCTATACTACAGACCAGGGACCTGTATGCATATTTGATTTTTAAAAAATGAGGGGTCCAGAATTATTCTTATATAGGGATATTTAAAAATTGCAGTAAATGACTGTCTGGTTTAATCTAGTTGACTGATCAACCACTCTGATATCTATACTACTAATAAATTTGGTAGCGGTAGTAAACCCTTAGGAAGTGATGTCCTTTTTATTCTGTTTTGAAGGTGGCATTTGCCTCATGAAGTCGTTTCCTACAATTTTGCTAACAAAGCCAAATACATGTTTATAGTCTCTAAAATCTTTGATTGATCAGCTGTTTCCAGTTAAGGCGTATAGATCATTTTTAATACGTTTAATGACTTGATTGGCAATATACACTGGAGTATTTGTCTTTAAGTGCTTAATCTATTACCTCCTTTCTTCTTTATTTATATCTCTGTTGGCCCTCTATTCAAAAAAGCATATGTAAGTTTCAAATTAACGAGTATATTTTTATGTAGAATTAACTATGCGTTACTCACTATTTCAGTGTTCCTTTTCACACCTGCTTTTAAGCATTGAGCAGTGCGTTAGGGATTGACAGCATTGAGCAGTGCGTTAGGGATTGACAGCATTGAGCAGTGCGTTAGGGATTGACAGCAAAAAACAAAAACACACTTGCAGTGGAACAAAACAGGGATTGACAGCAAAAACACAAAAACACACTTGCAGTGGAACAAAACAGGGATTGACAGCAAACAACAAAAAACACACTTGCAGTTGAACAAAATAGAAACGTTTTATGTTTATTTTTTAACTTGCATTTTGCTACTTTTATCATTGCTGATTTTGTTTATAGAAAATATGTCAACATAACAGCAAAATGCCATAATTTTGTGTTTTGGTTCACAATACCTTCCTATCATGTAACCTGACTACAAACATACCAATCTATCTTTAGAAGTTTATGTGCCCGTTTTGGTTATTACACCACGTATTTGAATCAATGACTTTAAATGAATAATGCAAAAGCTATACATTATAATTACATGAACAAGTTCAAAAGAGTAGCATTGAATTTTATGGTGTGACGATATCCGTGCATGTGCATGTACTTTCATGTACATTTATTGGGGTTGTTTCAAAAGATCCGTTAGTGAAGTTTTAGAAACTGAAAAGATTCAAATTGCTTGAGGCAGTTGATTCAATATGTTTTATATATTTATTATTACCTTAATGTAATATATCTACTCCAATCAGTTAGAATTAATTACAATGTATAGATTATACTGTGCTCATGATAGCCTTCGAAAAATGTTACTACAGGTCTCGCGTACGAAGTTCTACCATCGCATAAGAACAACAAGTTGTTCTCCGACTTTTTTTTTGGACATGTCAGGAAAAAAATATTTTTTTTAAAAAAAGGCGGAGAACAACGTGTTGGTCTACCGTCGTATTAGTTGCAAACGCTTCACATCAAGGCTTCCGCTTTCTTTTATTTCGCTTTCGAAAGAAATATGGAAAGGAAAGAAACCTAAACTAAAGATCCCGTAAACGCCGCCGTGTATATATAATGTGTGTCATGCATACATGACCACGGTGTAACGCCGTTTATATAGAATGTTTGGCAAGCATTCACGACCGCGGTGTAACACCGTGTATATAGAATATGTGGCATGCATACACGACCGCGTTGTAAAAAACCCCATGTATATATAGCAAAGCGCAAAATATTTACAGTGCCACAGTGTATATATCCTCGGCCGTCTGTCACTTTCTCTTAGTTCCTGTATCTATTTCAACTAGTAGAAGAGTTGACTGGTTGCTTGGTACCATCCATAGTTTAAAATGGGGTCCGCACATAATTCATTGGAGGCATATTTGTTCCTCCACCGCATCCCCCTTGGTGTGGGTGTGTGTGTGTGTGTGTGTGTGTGTGTGTGTGTGTGTGTGTTTGAGAGAGAGAGAGAGAGAGAGAGAGAAAGAGAAAGAGAGTTGTCTTTGACGAACTAAATGGTTCAAACATGTTGTATGTTTGGGAGAGCAATACATATGTGAAGACTTTAGAAGAAGAAGAAAAAAAAGAGAAGAGGAATCGTAGATTCTAGTAGACTAGCGTAGCAGCACGTATAAAAAGGCAATTTTTAAAAAAAACTCTGATCAGCCCATACACTTTTATTCTGTATTACACGAGACATATGGCGTTAGTCGTTTTTAACAAGCTTAATCATATGTATTTTTCTAGACCGACTATGAATCGCAAAATAACAGCTTTAATTTCTTAATGTGATGAATGGGACCTTCTTTCTTTTGTTCTGTATTTTAATAAATCGATTATCTTATGTCCAAAACAACCTAGATACATTTATTGCTTTGCATTTTAGATGCAATCTAGAAGGAGTTTTTTTTACAAATTTGGAAATCTCAATAACCAATGTTTTTCAGCAACAAGTATCATGTTGCAAAATATTTGTCTCAAGGGACCATCTTAGATTTAGAGTATAACATTTAAGAATAATGTCATTTCCATACACTTAAAAAAATATAGAAATACAAAATCAGTGCATCTAATTGATATTGTAACATATCTGACACCATAATCCAGAACATAGTTATTTGCTGTTCTGTTTTGAAAACGTTTCATTTTGTTTTTGGCATAGACAATTGTTAACCGCGTGTGTCTTGCCCTGATTGCGTTGTCCACGTTTATTTTAATTTCCATATTCATAACGATCTTGAACTTCGCGGGTGCGTTATATCTGTTTGTACCTTGTACCTACCAAAAATAAAAATGAGTG
The DNA here is from genome assembly GCA_029931535.1 of Margaritifera margaritifera. Classification (NCBI taxonomy): domain Eukaryota; kingdom Metazoa; phylum Mollusca; class Bivalvia; order Unionida; family Margaritiferidae; genus Margaritifera; species Margaritifera margaritifera. The sequence continues at coordinate 169,899 of JAQPZY010001053.1, forward strand.
TTCTGTGTCTATGTAGATGTGCACACACAGACATACACACGCACACAAATACACAAAGGTGTGTATGTGTGTGTGAGAGAGAGACAGACAGACAGAGACAGAGAGAAGCAATCGAGTGTTTAAGATAAGGACTGATACATAGACATATACACATGTGTGTTGAAGACAACTTTTGCTGTTTATTCCTTTCACTGGATATCTAATGTATGATATAAGGTAAAACTACATATTTTTTAAATGAGATAAGTCATATTTTGAATTAAACTGTCTTATATGTTATATGAAATATCTTTGACAAGAAACAAACAGTACTAAAATGTCATGCCGTAAAAAAAATTATAGTTTGCATTTATATATCTTTGGAGTCAATTTGACATTTTTAAAAAAAATAACAGAGAGAAAGAAGGAAAGGGATGAAGTAAGGAAGGAAGCTTCTTAAGGTGAATAGCCAAAGTAGTTGAACTCGGTCGCTTGCAGTGATCGATTTTTATATTCATTAAAGAATGATCAAAAACATTGACCTGATACAAATGCTGAATATAACATCAAAGAATAGTATTTTCTTCACCAATCAATCAGACTCTGACAATATTATGGCTTTATTTCTTTCTTCTACAAGGCGATATAACTCGTTTGTATCGATTTTGCCCATGGACCGAACTAAGGTCTACATTTTATGCCACCGTGTGTATCTGTACACAAGTCCCATACTCTCCTTGAATAGAGCGATGACATAAAAAAATGTTCCAGTAATTCCACTGGTTGCAGAAAACACTTATTATTTCCTAAAAGAATCTTGCAAAACTACGAGCTGATGTATTTTATATGCTTTTAAAAAGTCTTTCCAAAATGCTCACCTAAAAAGTATTTTGAAAGTGTCACAATTTGTCGCTACATTCAGCATGTATAATCTCATCCTTTTGTCTTTTGAAATAAAAAAAAATAAAAAATAAAAAAATGATCGAGAAAAATGGCACTAATGGCAGCTCAACACGATGATGTTCCGACGTCAAAACATGGAAAGGAGGTGGGATGGTAGCTCTTGTTTTTTTTTTAAATAATATATTCGGATAATGAAGTTGATTAACGACGCAATTATTTAAACACTCTGCATTATTATTTGTACCAAGATTTTAACTTTTAAATGTGAAACAGCCAAGAATCTATCTTGAGACACTTTACTGCCAAGAATCTATCTTGAGACACTTTTACAGCCAAGAATCTATCTTGAGACACTTTACAGCCAAGAATCTATCTTGAGACACTTTACAGCCAAAAATCTATCTCGAGACACTTTACAGCCAAAATCTATCTTGAGACACTTTGCAGCCAAAAATCTATCTCGAGACACTTTACAGCCAAAAATCTATCTTGAGACACTTTACAGCCAAAAATCTATCTTGAGACACTTTACAGCCAAAAATCTATCTTGAGACACTTTATCTTTCCCAAAAATATGGATCTATTGTTGGTCCAATTTGAGTGGTCTTATGAGCGAATACATATGGTACCTCCTCAGGTATTTAATATGCCCTAGGGGTAAAAGCTGCATCAGTATCACCACGTCAACCACCACTCTTGAGATTCAGGCCGATCTTGAAAAAGTTTGTGCTTCATGGATCTTGGAATGAGTCCAAATTAAATATTTATTAACAACAACGTTATTCACATTATCAGGGATAACTGTTAAATTATTGACAAACTCGGTTGAGTGAGAAGCTGTGAAACATGAAATGAAACATAATGCTAGATATATCCATGCATACCGGGTCATACAAACAATAATGTTATGTGATATAGCCTGTCTCTTGATCAAATTAACATTAAAAAGTTATATATAAAAAAAACACATTTTTAATAAATGTCTCCATTTCCCTTACTCTATTCTTTCTTAGTCAAGCCCTTACATGTTAAAGCAGCCCCCCACCCCCACCCCGCCCTAAAAAAAAACAAAAAAACCCCAAACAAAACAATTAAATAAAAGAAACGATTTTGAGGAAAGTTCTGTCAAATAAAAAAGCAGCGAAATATGGCTTACAGCCTTTATTCTTTATATAACCTCACTGTTCTAAAACGTGTCGAGGATATTGTGACACACCCACCCCACCCGTTTTCGTGACCACACTCCTCCTAAACCGCAGAATGGAAATTGTCAAAACTTTGTAGTTATGTCAAAGGTTAGATACATAACATTTTTTAAAAGTATGTTATATCCAAACATCATATACGCAGTTATAGCAGGAAAACGTATAATATATGTAACGATTTTACATTATGATCCTTGGGTTATTGTTGGACAGGAGTTGGGTGGGTGGGTTGGGGGTGAGCGGGTCCCAGGATTTATGGGAGTGTATGAAGCTGCGGTTGGGGTCGGGTTGAATATACAATAAAAAGGGTGGGGATTTGCGATGGCGAGCCATTCCAGTTGCTCTAGTCCTTTTGGATATTCGTTACAAAAAAATATCTCATTGTCTACTGGCGGATTCATGCCAACCTCTGTCCAAACACGATTTCAAATGTTTTTCATCGATAACTTTTTAATTTTCGTCGCAGATAGGATAATAATTTTGCACATTGTGACATTTTCGCAGATGAACTAAGTCCGTAAACCACACCCAACACCTACGTCATGTTGGATAAATTAATATAAAGTGTCCTTTTTCTATTGCATCACATTACCTCTGAAAAATTTAGCCATTAGAATATTATCTTAACAAAGAAATCACGCGTCGAGACTTTACCCGCCTGAACATTACGTGCTAATTTATTTTCGTTGATGACTTCTAATGAGTCTGGCGTTGTTAGAAAAACACAGATTTATTCTTTTTTATAGCAATCTTTACAAATTGTTAGTTATGTATTTTGTTACAATTACCAAAAATAGTGAACTTGTATGTCGCAGATTAAAACGAGTTACCATTCTAAAATGAAAGACAGTGGAAAAGGAATGAGTTCCCTAGACGACGATTGAAAAATTACCAAATAATTTAGCCGTGCGGACGGGTATAAAAGCGTAGTACTGATAATATGCTATCATTCAAAGCTACATACGTACATACGTAATCACGCCGAATACCTACATTATATACTCGCTTTTAAGTCGAGTCCAACTGCAAACAACATAGACCATGATATGCCGTCCCAAATGCGCCAGCAGATCGGGGTCAATGTTGTTTTTGTACTACTGATTACTCCAAACAAACAGCATAGACCCAGATTTGATGGCGCATTATGCGACGGCAGATCTGGGCCTGTGCAGTTTGCAGTTGGTATCGGATTTATAAGCGAGTATATACTGTAGGAATTTGTTGTAATTACGTAATTATTTTTTTTTTTTTTACAAACGTTTCAAATTGTGCAAAATTGTTATCTGAATAGAAAAGTAAGATTACCTTCTATTAAAATGGGACCGTTTTGAGAAGCTGGCAATAGTTGTACTGAACAAACTTTGTCACTGGTACTTTTCAAACAGATTACAAATTTTAAAAGAGTTATTGACAGAAAAACATGTGTAAAAACGTGACAAAGTTTAGATACTCAAAATAAATCATGATCTGCAGTTTTTACAGCGTGGCTGGGGTGATATTGAATCTGTTATGTCATTTCCCAAATATACCTTAATCAGTGGTTGCATAGGGAGGATAATGGGGTAGGAGTGCTACAGAGAGTATTGTGTGCGATTTCGATGCAAACATTTTGCAAGAACGCAAAAGAAGAAAGGAAGATAGAAAATCAGATATATGAGCAACAAAACACAAAAAGGGGGTTTAATTTTTCTTCTCGTAACGTATTTCAAACCAATTCGCAATCCTGACAAATCGTATGCAACATACATGCTGTTTTTTTTTTTCTTCTCTTTTTCTGCAATTCCACTTCCTAAGTCGTTGTTGATGGAAAACACCTAGTGAACATTGTCGTTTGATTGTATGATGGATTGAATAAGTTGTCACTACTCATTTATTTATTTATTTGATGAATAGGTGAGGAGTTTGTGATTATGCTCGTCCGTATTGGATGCTGTAAAACTCATCTTACATCGTTCAGTATGGAGGGGAGGCTTTAAACACTGGAATATGATTGATGATGATCTTTATATGGTGTTCAACAGTTTTTAAATTTTGATCATCCCGATGTATGCGGGACTGGGGTGGGCTTACATAATATTTCAATAATTCCGCAGTTGCAGAGAGTAGATATATTCTGCCGGAACTGACCAATCGTATTTTTCTTTATTTTTTTAACATTCTTATTAACACGTTAAAACACGACGTTTAGAAATTATTAGACCAGCAAGACGAACAACATTTTAATTTAGGAAACATACGTTACATATGTGAGGGAGAAATAACTGATAACAAAGCAAGAGACCGTGGTTGCCTATTTAATCACAATACAAATTACCAGGAAATACATTTACTCTGATCATACGATCACTTCATATCTAGCAAAAAAAAAAATTTAAAAAATAAATAAAAAGAAATAACAAAGTGGCATTGTCTTTGCATGATACGTGCTTATTTTATTTATTTATTTATTTATTTTGGGGGGAGAGGGTCAACATAAATCCATTGCATTTTCCAATGCAAGATGCTTTATTCCCATTGCCGTGTTCAATTCTGTTTTGAATGTATCTATTTTTTATATTTTGGTTTTAACTGTACTGTTTAACTGTAATAGTCTAACCACCTATGGAGATGGCTTACTTATCTATTTTGCGTTTGAATACTTCTATTTCCTTTGTAAACTCTTGTTTCAAATATTTTTTCATCTTTTTGCCTAATTCGTCAATATTGCCTTGTATCGCGATATTTTTAACCGGTTCTCACTCAACGTATTCCTTAGTATCTGCTTTTGATTTTTCAACTTCAGCATGGATTTTGTTATAAAATAACATCTTTTATCATTTGGATCTTATCAATCAAATTATATATATATATATATATATATATATATATATATATATATATATATATATATATATATATATATATATTGTATGTTGTCTTTATAGTTGATGTCGTGCTTTCATTACATTATTTTGTGTTTGACGTCCTCGCTCTTTCTGACATAATATTAGTGTTGGCTGCTATCTTGTTCTTCAAGTCTCTCATTTATGTGCTAAAATCTTAAACATCTTTTAAATTTCTTGATCGTTTTCTTGGATTTCATTATTAAAATCTCTCTGTTACTGTTCAATTATGACTGTAAAGTGTATTAGACTTCCAGAGATTTTTTTAAAAAAAATCAAGATTTTTTTTTCGCTGTTAGTATCCGAAACATTTATCTTACTATTTATCTCCCACTCCATTGATAGTAAATATTGTTGAACGTTAGATACTTCAGATTCTGTGTATTGTAATAGGGTTTCCAATTACTACCGTATGTACTCGCGTATCATTCATACTAACTGCAAAATGCATAGACTCAAATCTTCCGACGCATAATGCTCCGGCAGATCTGGGTCTATGCAGTTTCTAAGGACTAATCAGTGGAACAAACAACATAGACCCTGATCTGCGGGCACATTATGCGACGGCAGATCAGGGTCTATGTTATTTGCATTTGGACTCGAGTTATACGCGAGTATATACGGTAGTTCTGAAATAAACTACTAAAGTGTATGCATATAAGCATACTCATGTATCCACGCAAAGTTTAAGCATCATATACTTAAAGCTTTTAATTTCAACTTGTATTCCTTCATGTAAGTTTATCTAGTATTTCATTTAATGTTTCCCGTCCTCTAAACAGTTTTGGTTTCAATTTTTCTTTGTCCAAATTTGATAGAGTCGCAGTTTCTGGCTTTGGACTTTGTCCAGGCTCTGCCGTTTCTATTTTACTCGCTTTTTTCCTAATCGCCATTTTATTTCCTTAAAACTGTTATGTTCGTTAATGATTAAAATAAGCTCGTATTAGTTGATTTAATTGTTAACGATAACATTGGATACGAAATCATCAATATTATTTAACTTGCTTATAGCAGAGGTAACTATTTCTTCATGTTTTAATACTTTACTGTAAGACATTTTTCCATGATAGCTTTTGCGATAATACCTACCGGTGCTGTACTAACGCCTGCAATATCTAAGGGAACAACTATGAGTAGTTATATGTGCCACTCTGGGTTAATCTGAGGCAGTCCATAGGATTAACATTACGCCCGTAGGAGGTTAACACGTACCCGCCACTCTGGGGAACAAGGGGAAAATCCTATGCTAAAAATTGTCCAGAGGTTTAACATTGGTCGACACTTGGGGGCACGATGGGATCAACATTGAGGCAACATTGTAACATTGTTTGAAGTGGCTGACCTTAAATGGGGCTGCGTTGTTACATTGTTAGAGTTAACTTCGGCCTATAGGTGTCTGCGGGAAATGCTATGTTAAAACTGTCCATATGTTTAACATGTGGGCGCCACTCTGGGGCATAAGTGGAATTTAACCTGTGGGCGCCACTCTAGGGCATATGGAACTTCTATGTTAATTTTTTTTAGTTATTGTCCGTTTCCTTGTTGAAACTTTTCTGGGGCACAACGGGAAATGTAATGTAAAAAAAAACACAACTAAATATACCAATAACTCAAGCGCTTGAACTTATCAAAATAAGTAAGAACAATTACGTACACGCCGACACCGTATATTACCAAATAAGCTCCCTAACCAATTTGCGGATTAAACCTAGGGCACTAGAGAAACAAATGCTACCTATGGGCAAAATGAAGTGATAACTAGGATGCGACCAATATAGAATCAAAAGAAATAATTCGCATTTGGCGATCAAATTGTAGGGGGATACGGCACAACATCCCGGAATTAGTTCTCATAATACTCAATGAGCTCAACGAACCGGACATTGTGTGCCTGCAGGAGACTCATACAAACACTCCAAAAATATCAGGGTACTCCACCTGTTATTGCAAGCATAGACACCATGGGAAGCAGTGAGGCGGCCTGGCAACATTTGTCAGTGACGCTCTCTCAAGTGAGTCTGTTGGTGGAAATATTGAAAGATGGGTCACGCTATCAAACCTTATAATACTAATTAATGGTTCAAGTACCAGAGTAAATAACGAAAACGAGACAATGTCAGCTATTGATCTAACTTTATGCTTGCCCAAAATTGCGGAAATTGCCGATTGGGAAGTTGATCAATCAAGTACCCTAGTAAGTGACCACTTTCCAATAGTAACCACTGTACAAATACAAGTACACAAAAACAACATCTCCTCCACTCCAAAATGGAGATTTGACAAGATGGACTGGGAGATGTTTCGCTCTCTATATGGAGGGATGGACGGCGCTCTGCTGTTTGACGACAATGTTGACATCTTTAACTAAAATATTGTCAAGGCATTCTCCTCTGCAGAGGAGCGGTGCGTTCCCAAAACGGGAGGGCGAGGCATCAAACAATCCGTTTCTTTGTGGAATGATGAGTGTAATCGAGCCGTAAGAGAGAAAGAAAGGCCCTAAAGAGATTTAGGCATACCAAAAATTCTCATGACTTCCTCGCCTACAAAAAGAAAGAACGCTTAGTGAAAAACATCATATTCACAGCGAAACAAAACTCGTGGAAACAATTCTGCTCATCATTGAACCATTAGGCAAATTCAAAACAAGAATGGGCTAAAATTAAGAAGATTAGGGGCAAATCTATATTCTCGACCCCAAAACTCCCCGGGCTTACTACGGACGGGGAAAAAGCTTAACAGTTAGCCACACACTTTCCTGGTATGAGTAGCAATGCCAACCATTCCGAAAAGTTCCAAAAACATAGGAATAAAGTAGAAAAAGAACACCCCAAATTGTTCACAGTCAGGGGAAACCACACAATCTTCTTAAACGTAGAATTCACCGTACATGAGTGGCGAAAGGCGCTGAGCAGGAAAATAAAAAAAAACCCATCTCACCTGGTGAAGATACGCTGGGCTACTAAATATAGAAAAATCTTCCAGAAAATAACGAACTGGTGATTTTGGATCTGCTGAATCGGATCTGGCGATCGGGAGAAATACCGAAGCGCTGGAAACAGACAATTGTTATACCAATCCCGAAACCCGGAAAGGATCCAGCGGATATAAATTCGTACAGATCAATCTCCCTCACCAATAATACCTGTAAGACTATGGAAACCATGATCAATAAAAGACTTAAGAGCAAGAATTTGATATCGCAGAATCAAAGCGGATTCCGCAACAAGCGATCCACTTTAAATCAACTCATACGCTTGGAATGAAGCATAAGACAGGCATTCAATGCAAAAAGGAACTGCGACTGCAGTCTAATCGCAGTTTTCCTTGCTCTAGAAAAAGCCTATGATCTGATATGGACCAAAGGAATAATTGCAAAGTTAAACCATTACGAAATAACAGGCCTGATAGACAATTGGATACAAAACTTCTTAACAGATCGAAAAATCCAAACTAGAGTGAGCAACCAATACTCAGAAGTAGCGATGTCGAAAATTATATACATTATATAGCACACTGATTCGGTCTCCCCCCCCCCTCCCCCCCCGGCAGCCTACTAAGCCCCACTTTTTTAACATAATGATCAACCACTTAGAGAAGTCAGTTGACCCAACCTATTTGGACTTATCCCAATTTGCTGACAACAACGGAATCTGGAAGGTGGGGGACCCCTCCAGTGAAACTGTGGTGAGCCGATTGCAGGTGAGGCTGGATATGATCGGTCGATAGGCCAACAGGTGGGGCTTTAAACTATCACCCGGAAAAAAACAGCAGGGGTAATGTTTACACCAAAAACTAAAATTCAGTAGGGACACGCCAAAACTGTACCTAAATGGGACAGAAATTATATTTGGAAAAAGTAGCCAAATTCTTTGTGATGCTATTCGACGAGTACCTAACATGGAACAATCATATAACAGAGATAGTAAGAAGATGCGGACATGATCTAAACCTCTTGAGGAACCTTAAGGGCACCGATTGGGGGACGGATCAGTCCACACTTCTTACATTATATAGCACACTGATTCGGTCCAAAATTGATTATGGATGCCAAGTGTATGCTTTGGCACATCCCAATTTACTCAAGAGATTAGACCGGATACAATGCTAAGCTCTAGCTATCTGCACCGGTGCGCTCGGTAGCACTTCTGGAATCAGGTCACAATTAATATTTCCGGTTCATTAGTCCGAGTCTATTTTTAGAGCATTTTTCCTCTCTGATTTTGGTGGTGATGTATGCATTAGATTCAGGCATTCTTAGTATTAATTTAATGGAAATTGTTATTGTTTAGAATATGAGCATTATGGTGTGGTTGTCTGTGTGTATTTTGGCGACAGACCACATCGAGTAATGAGGCATTGGTGCTTATTCGGAAGTGAAATCTGTGACCCATTGCACGTTGCTTTGTTTACAGTCCAGCCTCGCAGAAGAATGCTGGTTAACCTATGACAATAACTTCACCGTGAGTTCCTCTTTGAAGATACTTTTCATCAGCATATGATTTATTAGGATTTGGACACAGTGGAAAGTTCAGTACTGACAAACAAATATAGACACTATATAGGAAAATTAATTGTGGTCTGAGGCCTTCTGGGGAGGAGCTCAGAATCCCAGCTGGGGAACCTTCACTCATTCTGAGACGGAAAGAGTTACTCATGAGACCAGAAGTTCAATACATGATAAGTCGCACCCAACTCAAACAATTACAGAGAGATGCAACAATCCCTTCAGACATAATCTGCTAATGAATTTACCAGGGGGCAAAAAAATCCAGGACCTTAAAAGCGAACTGAACATCCCAAATATTTAGGCGAAAGTCACAAACTAACCCGACACCGACCCATGGAACTGCAAGTTGCCAACAGTAAATTTAAATTCACTTAAATATGGGAATAGCAAGAGCAACCCATAGAGTTAAGGGCTAAAATTAGGTATGAGAGATTTATCCAATTTACACTGATGGATCTAAATTCCTAGACCCAGGGCGCACTGCAGCAGCAATGGTGATCCCGGAGGAGGGCATAACACTGGGGGAGAGACTACCTGATAACTGCTCCATTTACACGGTACAATGTTGGACCATCAACCAAGCAATGAAATGGATACAATCCAAACAAGCCCCAAAAGCAGTTATAATTAGCGACTCCTTCAGTGTGCTGCGATCCCTGGAATCAGGTAACTCTTTCAGTAGAGAAAATTTGTTGAGAGAAGTCTACTTGAGACTTAAAATTCTGGAACAAAACTATCATACGATAGAATCTACGTGGGTGTCCTCTCACATTAACATACCTCGAAATGAAAGGGCAGATAAAGAAGCTAAGAATAAGCGAAGCAATCCGAAATACAGCAATTGGATTACAGCGTCCAGGAAATATACAGTACCATTAGGCAGAAACTTGATTTACAAAATTGGCAGGGGGAATGGGACAACACGCATAAAGGGCGCAGGCTTTACGACCTGCAGAAGCAAGTTAACAGAAACGTTCTTTCCCCAAACCTGGTAAACCCGAATGACTACAAAGTCATAAATAAAATAAAAACTAGTAAAACATTATTAGATAGCAGTTTTGGAACGCTTTTACCGGGTATAAAAGAAGCAGGGATTAACTGCCCACACTGCTCCAGCTCGGAAACACTCAGCCATGTATTCAACGAATGCCCCAAATACTGCCAAGAAATAAACAAATTACAGGAAAATTGCACCACCTCTATCCTACTATAGGAATAATACTCTCAAAAAATAAAAAACAAACAAACACTCTCTCTGTCTGTCTGTCTGTCTGTCTGTCTCTGTCTCTGTCTTTCTCTCTCTCTTTCTCCTTTTGATGGTGGCACCCGGTGAGAAGCCCAAGGACAAAAGAATAACATAGAACTCACTGACCCTCCAAATAAAACTTGTACAGTATTAGGGGGTCCTAAGGCCAGACCATCAGGCCCAGCCGCACAAGGTGGCAACGATTGGATAAACTAATAACAAGACCAATTGACCTGACACACACACACAATTAAGTATATAAGGTGGTCCTAAGCCAAGACCATCAGGGCCCTTCTGCATAATGCAGTAACCGATTACCAAAAGACCTTTGAAAGGATAAATAGTGTAAGCATAGGCACCATAGGTTAAGAAGAGGAAACTACTTCCCTACAATTAAAACATAGACACTATCAGGTGGTACTAAATACAGACATCAGGCCCAGCCGCACAAGGTGGCAACGATTGGATAAAATTAGTAACAGGACTTATTGACCTGGCCCACACACAGTTAAGCATATAAGGTGGTCCTAAACCAGACCATCAGGATAGAACTGCATAATGCATTAACTAATTACTCAAGCCACCACCACCCCAGCGTGTCAAAGAATAAAATCAAATATAGGTGCAAATGCTTACAAATTGAGGATACTTTAAATACTCCACTCCTTGGACTAAGTCGAATCTAATAACTTTCTCTGAACTATATCGAACCAGACCATCAGGGTAGAACTGCACAACCACTCTTCAACTTACCTCTAATCACTATAGTCACAAATACAATTTAATTTCAAAATTGATCTAAAAAGCTAGATAAGGTGCAAGACGACAGATCTTTTCGATTTGGCAACTAAAATAAAAATTCAATCCTGGACCATTTGAAGCCCCCCAGAGGCGACGAGGCGCCACCTCCCGAGATCCTTTCCACCTTTTCCTCGACGCCGGACTCCTTACAATGATTTAAATAGTGTGATATGTGCACACTTATTAACCAGACGTACATGGTCGAATGTCCAAACGCGTCTTAAATCCAAAGTCAGTCAGCCAGTCAGTCAGTAATGCCAGCATTTCTGATCATCATCATTCCATTCATGGCAGTCTGCCGTCAGCCGTTGAAGAGTGAGGATCGGGGAGCAGAGCGGAACCGCTGTAAATGAGGGGGGGGGGGTCTGGACATGCCCTTTTCTAACTTGGCCTCGGACAGACATTGTGTGTGAGAACCACACAAATAATTAAATATTGCGTTGTGCTCACAAATTTTAACTCGTCGTACATGGCCGAAAGGCCGCACTCGACGTTAATGCAAACTCAGTCAGTCAGTAAGTCTTGCCAACATATCATTCATTCCATTCCCAGAGTCAGCCGCCAGCCATCAGAGAGAGAGAACATTGTCCGAGCCGCCGCAAGTCCAGAGATAGGAAAGGCTAGCAGGAAGTAGCTGAGGAGGGGTAGGGTAATACGAAATCTGCTGACATAAGTACAAGCGACACGAGTAAAAGCGCCGTGCGCAAGTCGACCTACTCCCCCACTGAAGCTGCTGGGGACCAGCCTATTCAAAGACGTATTAGCTGTTGTTGGAGCAGAAACAGCATGCTTGAGACGAAAGACTGGGAGAAGACCCCCTAGAGCGGAACTCGCCATCGACAGCTACTTCGAAATTGCTGACTGTGTTCCATTTATCTTTTAAAAAACCCTTTCGATCTCAACTTTTTAATTACAAATTTTATCTTTTCGAGCCACCATCTAAAACACAACTATAATTTTATGGAAATAATATCTAAGATCGCTAAATTTTGAAAGGGTAACTTTGTACCCAAGGAATGGTTTACCCTTTTCGAAATCATAAACTATGTACACAAAATTCCAAAATTGAATGAATTAAGTAAAATTGTAACTAGATAGATTATCATAATTAAAATATGTGGCTAATATGTGGCTAACACATAATTGGCCCAGAAGGACAGCCCGACAAAGACAACTGGGCAGAATTTGACTTAAAGTAATTCAATGGAGTATCAACTCATTATTCCGCTGCCGCTTTGCGCCTCCGGACATGCCTTTTGCAACTTGGCCTCGTACGGACATTGTATGTAATAACAACTCATATATTTCAATAGTACTCCTAGCGTACATTTCTTTAAATTGTCGCGCATGGTCAGCTGACCTATATGCGACTAAAATTCAAACTCAGTCAGTCAGTCTTGCCACGCATCTTTGACTTGTGAACAACCATGTCATCTAAGATTGCGAAACTGAGCGAAGCCTTTGTGCATATGTATAGGGTGAGACACCATCTGATCGAGAGGAAAACGGAGAAGTTCACCATTTAACTCAAGATGGCCAAAGATCAAGTGGAAGATGTCCTGCGAGAGGAGATCAACAGGGAAAGAGAATAATAAGACGAGAACCAGCAGCAACAACAGCAGTAGCAGAGAGAAGAGGTACAGGAGTTTAAGATAGAGACAGATGAGTTCTTTGTCTATGTGCTTTAGTCAAGCATATTGTGAGATCTAGCCGTCATGGATATCGTCATCGTTAACATCACAACAGTCCAGGACGACAACCGAACGGCCATTTTCAAGACCATCCAAATGTCTTAGAAAAGAGATACTATTCAATCATTGACAATTTTGTATGGTTGTGGTTGTTTGTGTAGTTCTTTGTCTTCCACAAAGAACTTAAACTAAAAAAAAACTTTTATCCCAGTGGATTTGCTTGGGTATGTGTGTATGTATAAACACTCCCTAACTTTTGTCTAATGTTAAACATATATGTAAAAAAAATAATAATAATAAAAAAAAAAATTAATAATAATAATACAAAAAATAAGAATTGTTTCTTTTAGGTTCGCGCGATTTCTCTGGACTTGTATTCTGTATTACTCCTAGGGATGTTTTCCTTCACGTCCGTGCTTAAAGCATATAAAGCGGTGCGTTCGTCAGTATTTACATTTTTGGCAAAATAAATCAAACCTAAATTCAATCCTGGACCACTTGGAGCCATCCAGAGACGACGAAGCGCACTAATCTTGGACCTTTTCCTCCTTTGCCACTCCCGGACAGTAATGAAGTCTCCATCCCTACCTACACCCAACTCGAAACCTAGTATGTTATTTTGTATTTCTTTTTAAAACCTCTATAGTTTTCAGTTCTGACCAAATCATTTTTAATCTCGTTAATTATTTGCAGCCTGAAATTAATACCGTTGTCAGCTGGCGTTGTCCTGGAGGTGTGCATAAACACACCAAAGGTACAGGGCAAGTAATCCGCTGTGAAAGATATAATGGTGGAGCACTTGGACTGCTTAGACTTTGGAGTGGTTACCGGTTACCGGTTTTATTGACCCTGTATATGTTTTAGGGTTTACTGCTATATTACTCCTCTGGTACACATTGCCTCCATCGTCTGAGTCGAGGTGCACCTTCAATTGAACGGTATGATTTTTTATTTTAACACTTTTCCATGATTTGCTACTCAAAATAGAAATGGAATCCTTTGTCCCAATTGGTATCCATTGACTCTGCCTAACAAGGCTGTGGTAAAGGTTGCACTTTCTATTGTAATCTTTGTCCTTTAGAGATGGTAGGGAATTCTGCTTTGCAGATGTTATATCTTGATAACTCTCCTCTAATGAGGCAACTTTCTTGTTGAGAAACAATTTTGTCAGGTATATGTTCACGTGCTATTAAGTAGTCAGTTGAAACTGGTTTTAAAAAATGGAATTATTAGCTTTACAAATTCTTTAGTATCCGTGCTTGACGGTGTGCCAATTGTAAACCTCAATAGTTCTTAACCTCAATAGTTCTTTTAAAAAGCATCCTGTAGGATACAGTCAAACCAGTTTCATGATAAACTGTGTTGATAATGTTTTTGGTTTCAGTTTGCATTTGTCTGTAGGTAAAAGAAATTCTGATTTTTTCCCCCAAAAGTTAAAACGTTTTAGCAATATACATTTAATTTTACGTTTGCATGTATAGTGTTGAGAATTTAATAATGTCAAAAGTTAACCTGTTTTCAGGTAGTCGATTGTAAACTGACTAAATGAAAAAGGACTAATTTATTTTGAAATTTGTCCAGTATCCCTGTTTCAGGGTGGACCTATTGACATCTTGAAAGAAAATCTTCAAAAGCATGCTGTATTCAACTGTGAGAGCAGAGTTTAGTATTGCACGGTAAGCAGAGTTAATAATGTTTCATTGTTGTTGTTATTGTTTGGCTTGACATGTTCCTTGTACGCAAAAGCTGTGCTATTTTTATAACGACAAAAGCTTCCATGTCGACACGATTTTATGTTCTTGTTGTAATTTGCTTGATTGTTCATTACTAAATCAAACATCTTGTACCACATGATTGTGCATTGCACATGTACCGAAGGTATTCCTTTGGCACACAGACGCTCCAAATCTGGTACAATTTTAAAAACTTTTTCAACAAAGAACTTTACTTTTGGGCAAATAAATAAGATACACAAAACAGGTATACAACCACCTTTCAAATAATAGATCCTACTGTTTGAAACTGTATAATTTTTTTCAGGTTTTGTGCGTTGCACATTTGTTCCTTCGGGACATCTCCCCTTCTGCGACGAAGTTGTAACATGTGGAATTTTAGTCTCTTTGTTCTTTCTGTAGGCGTTCAGCTTTGCCCTTTTTGCATTCCTACGAACGTTTTCAAAGTTGGCTCTCAAGTTAAACTCTACGTGTATATTTAGGCTTTTGTGAAGTTACCTTTTTCATGTTTTTTGCTAATCTAGCTTTAGCTTTCATATTAGTCTTGTTCACCTTCCATTTACTTCCAAGGTAATTTATAAATGAGTTCAACAGTATTTCAAGAGGTTAACACGGTTACTTCCAAGTCATGTTTTTAAGTTATTTTAAGTAGTTAAGAATAATTTGCAATAAATTGTTTAAATAAAATATATGCATACAAAACTATGTTTAAAATATCAAATAAAATATAAAAAATATCACCGAGTTCAACAGATATCGTTA
The DNA here is from genome assembly GCA_029931535.1 of Margaritifera margaritifera. Lineage (NCBI taxonomy): Eukaryota > Metazoa > Mollusca > Bivalvia > Unionida > Margaritiferidae > Margaritifera > Margaritifera margaritifera. The sequence continues at coordinate 185,608 of JAQPZY010001053.1, forward strand.
TTGCAAATTTTGTCATAAAGCATACAGTACAAAGTGGTATGCTGAGAAAAAAAAGCGCAAGAAAGAACATAAAGGTGAAAACTGAGATCACATAATTGAATACAATACACAAAGACACCACAAAGATAAAAAAAAATATTTTAAGATATTTCACAATACAAGAGTTAGGATCTTATCGTTATTCAAGCACAATTTAAAATCGGATACAACTTTGAAAATGTTGGGTGTTCCATATATTGACTTTTATCGTAGATGACTAAAATGTACGAAATCGGAAGGTGACACGGTGAAGATTTCGACATTTTAAATTTCTTTCCTTGTGCTTTGTTTGATCTGTCCGATCCTGAAGAGCTGAAAATAAATGTTTTCACCGGACAACTACTAGATACATGATAGGAAAAGCTGATATCAAAATGATCAAATACCATCCAGGAAAAAGACTGAAGAGCACGATGGAAAAGTTGAATCAGTTAATACTGCAAACTTCATCACTGAGGAGATTTTGAATAACATTTTATTGTTTGCTTTGCTTTTTTTTTTGTCTACTTTTTGGCAGTACTTTATTTTATGGTAGTATGTGTAATTCATCCCTCCAGCTGGCAGTATTTGTAATTGCATAAGACATTTTTGGAAGTAGAAATAAATCGATGAAAATATTCGAAAACAATTGTCTATTTACAAATGTTAACTACGACCATGAAAAGAAATGCGGAAAAAGCCAAACTTGTGGTCAGCCTCAATTTAAATACAAAGCTAATTTATTACTAATTTACAAATTGTCTAATTTATTACTAATCTACAAGTTGTCAAATTTATTACTAATTTACAAATTGTCTAATTTATGACTAATTTACAAATTGTCTAATTCATGACTAATTTACAAAGTGCGTTATACCATTCTTCCTCAGAGGAGTTAAATGTAATATGCATTCGGTGCGTACTGTAATAAGTGAAATAAATGAACAAGCATACGTATGATGGAAATCTGGATAAATATGAAGAATATGTTTCAAGCTCAACTAATCAATAATTTTAGTTCTTAACGGTTATTAACGATTTATTTTCAATCATTCAAAAATATTTAGTCTCTGCAATTTTACCGAAACATATAGAGAACATATAAAAATGAATTCACTACTTTACCTTGTGTGTAATATTATGTTAGACCTTGTGAATCATGATGGCTGTTGTATTATATGTCGGCACACTGACCAGTATACTCATTATATCAACGTAACGCGAGAAATTCCGATTGGACCAGGGCGAAAATGAGGTAACGCGGGAATCGAAAATGAAACAGAAGTTATTTCTTAAAACTTATCACTTTCTTTGACAGAAAGGAAAACAAAATGGCCAGGTATATACCTAGTCATAAAGTGATTCAAAACAAGAAACAATTTTAAAGCATAAAATTTACATTTTGTTCAGGTGAATGACATACATCGACCCAGATATGTACGGTGGGGTGGGTGGGGTCAACGTTTTACTGCTTGAACATTTGGTGCAGTGTAGCACTGTTCCGTCCGCAGTCGACGGGAACTGGAGGCCAAATTTTCAAGAGTATCTTGCATAGTTGTCAGCCCATATTGACACTGTTGTACAGCTGAGTCTGTTATCATTCGTACTCGCTCTGATGCCTTTTTCATTGGATCATGAAGTGCTTATTCGCACGGCTGCCGTTTACTAAATGTTTGAAAGACTGTTTGCACGTCTGCCGTGTACCCAATGTAGCAAGGACTATCTGCAGAATCCGTTAAATACGTTAGAAACGAATCCGAAAAAGTCGGAATGATCTTGCATCAAATCGTCCAATGAACACAGGTGCACGTTGACGTATGTAATTAAGAGTATCGGTTAATAGTAGTCCTTCAATTTAAAACGTCCACCCTGATATTTATAATGTAAGGGTGATACGTCTTACTACTTAAATAAATGGCATTGTGTAGTGTGATCCCCGGTCGACTGACGGGAACTAGAGGCCACATTTTAATTAATATCTCACACACTTGGCAACCCATATTGACACTTTTTCACAAATCAAAGTCTAATTGCTTTAGTCGGACTATACTTACTCTGATGTCTTTTTTCCTAACGGAATCAAATTCTGACACAACTAAGTGGATGCCTTTTCAAGTTCCGTTGACAAACATATCAGTTGGTTGAAATGCGACGGAAGCAGAGGAATGCTGAAGTCGATAAAGTGTCTTAAACAAAACGAAGCTGCATAATTGCTTTTATCAGCATTAGTGTATTTTTCTTTGTTTCGTTAAAGAAATAAACTCCAACTTTAACCGACTTCAGCATTCAGTCAACAGGGGATCACGCTACACAACGCCATTTATTTAAGTAGTAAGATGTAGCACCCAAACATCATAAATATCAGGGTGGACATCTTACATTGTAGGATTATAGTTAATAGATGCATTGCATGAGGGGGGGCCGAAACCTGTAATGACATTGTTACAGGTTTAGCCCCCACCCCCAACCTTCTATCCATTAACTGATACTCTTAAATGCTTTTGTAACGAGCACCTATGACATGAAGGAGTGTCACATTATACCAGTTTTAATTACGAGGATGTGCAAATTTGACCTTAAAGGTAATCAGGAGCGAAAATTAAATCTATTTTTTATAGAAGAAAAGACTAAACATAAGATTTTCTGACAATTTCATTTAATCTAAAACTTAATGTCCATTGTACAAAATGAGAAACTGTCATGTGGATTAGGCTATTTATTCCTGCGATTGCTACACAGGCCTTCTGAAGAGGTATGGTAGCTAAGGAATGCTGAAGTAGGTTGAACTAATAATTTCAGTTTGTGATGTGAAACAAATGTGTGTAGTACAAGTCGTACAGGTCATGTAGGCATTTGGAACCAACTATTTCAGCATTGGGTGTAATTTTTTAGAATTTGATTATATTTACCTTTCAATTGCAATAATTCAGTTTATTTTGCTCTTCATAGATCAATATTCCTTGAAAGAACATTATATACATACCCCAAGAAATGTGTTAAAGTATGTTGATTTTTGGATGAGGTTAGCCAAGAGGTGTGATCCACTCATCATCATTGGTTTTCTGTCCTAAGGCAGGTTCGAGGCATCCATCTTCTCCACACATTCCTTACCTTGCTCTGTTTCTTGTTCGCATACGAGTTATTCTCCATGAGATCGTCCAGTAGCATGTTTCTAGGCTTCCCTCTTGGTCGCTTTCCTTCCATTCTGCCTTCTATGACTATTCTTAACAGGCTTTCACCTCTTAAAATGTGTCTGATCCACTTCTTCTTCCTCTTAAGTATAACATTCAATAAAGTTCTCTTTTCATCTACCAACCTTAGGACCTCTTCATTTGTCTTTCAGTCATTCCAACTTTCTCCATGCGCCTCCATATCCACATCTCAAATGCTTCTAGCCTTTTTTTCTTCCTTTCTCAGCGACCATGTTTCTGAACCATAGAGTGCTACACTCCATACAATGGTTTTGACAATCTTTTTCTTTAGATCTTCGCTCATTTGTTGTGTTAGTAATTCTTTCCTCTTGTTGAATGCATCTTTGGTCATTCCAATACTTGTTTTTACTTCATCTTGGCACCTTTCTTCATCTGAGATCAAAATCTAAATATCTAAACTTTCTCACTTGTTCTACTCTTTCTCTGTCGATTGTAATATTCAGATCTTTACCTCCTTCTCTGCAAACTCTAATGACCTTGGTCTTTTTCACATTGATCTTCATGTTGTATATCTTTCCATATTTGTTCAACGAGTCCATCAACTTTTGCAAACCACTTTCTGATCCTGAAATCATTCCTTGATCATCGGCGAACCTAACATCCTTCAGTAGTTGTCCTCTCACTCTAATTCCTTTTTGCACTTCTTCCATTGCTTCAATCATCATCATCTCTGCCTAAATGGAAAAGAGTAAGGTGAAAGCAAACAACCTTGCCTGACACCATGTTCAATTTGTCCTGGTTCGGAATTACCATCTGACACTCTTACTACTGCTTCCTGTTGTATATATAGTTTGGTAATGAATCTCCTGTCTCTCCAATCCACGCCAATCTTCTTCAGAATTTCCATCAGCTTTTTCCACTCCACCCGGTCAAATGCTTTATCAAAATTGGCAAAGCAGATTAATAGCTCCTCTTCATGTTCTAGCCTTTGTTCACACAGGATTCTCATCACCGCTATTGCTTCTCTCGTTCCGCATCCTTTCCTAAATCCAAACTGAAATAATTAATTATTTTGCCTCTAACCAGTTTATCAATACTTTTAATGTGATTTTGGATGCATGGGAAAGCAGACTGATTGTTCTGTTGTCTGCACATTTTACAGCATTTGGCTTCTTTTATAGCATCACGATTATCGATTTTGTAAAATCCTCAGGCCACTCACCTTTTGTATATATATCTTTGCACAGAACACTCAACTCTTTTTCAGTTTTCTCTCTGAGACTGTTGATAAACTCTGCTGGTATACCGTCTACTCCCTCAATTTTTTCAACTTTGAGCTCCTTGATTGCATTCCTCACTTCCGCTTCTGTTAGTTCAGGTCTGTCCTTGTCAGCTCCAACACTTTCTTCATTTTCGAGATATATGTCCTCCATTCTGAGTTTGCCTTATCATACAATTCTTCAATGTACTCTTTTCATCTGTTGTGAATCTTTTCAACTTCTTGAAGCAAGACACCATCTTTGTCCTTAATCGCTATGCTTTTGTTCACAACCTTTCTAGATTCGGTAAGCTGCTTGACTTTCGCATACATAATATCCATTTTACCAAATTTGTCCAGCATATCCAACTCAGAACATTGCATTTCCCACCATTTTTCTCTTCCTTCTTGGGTTTCTCTCCATAACTTGTTAAGCTCTCTGTATTTCCTTTTACCTTCTAACATATTAAACCTCATTGCTTGCCTTCTTTCTTCCATCTTTTGGATCATTTTCTGAGTTATCCATGGTTTCTTTATTTTATTACTCTTTTTGTATCCGATGGTTTCCACTGCGCTATTTAGAATCGTTTCTTTTAAAATTTTCCACCTTGTGTTAATGTCTTTTTCTTCCATTTCCATGCTTGTTATTCTTTTCTTAACCAATTCTTTAAATTCAACATCATTCTCCTTCAAACGTTTGAGGTTCCATTTTTGTCTAATCTTCCCTTTTCTGTTTTCTTCAGTTTTAGACCAGCTCTTATCTTCACCAGGTTTTGCTCCTATTTAACATCAGCATCAGGATAACTGCTTGAATTCTTTACACTGTTTCTGTATCTTTGCTGAAGTAATATATAATCAAGTTGATACCTTTCTCTATCACCCGGGCTCTTCCATGTGTATCTTCTCCTCTTTCTTGTTGAAAACATGTGTTTGTCACCACCACTATAAACTGGATTGCATGTTGTGCTTTAATGTGAAAATGAAAGCATCGTGTGTTGGAATTTTTTTTTTACTACCCTGCATTTGTAATGATTAGACCCAGTTTAATAATTTGCAGCCATTGTAAAAGTCCATAGTGATAAATAATTTTGTCTGGTAGTTTTGTGATGACAACTAAGGTGCAGGCCATTTAACAGTCAGGAATGAATGGACTTTGGATAAACTATATTAGTATTAACTTTTAGAACAGCAAATAATATTTTATGTAAGATCAGTAAATGCTCCTACATTGCCAGGTTGATGTACACTTTAATCATGGCAGTATCCTGTTAGGGGTGAAACGATTCATCGATATATCGATGCATCAATACTTTTGTCATATCGATACACGTATCGATACAAGAGGTGAAGAATCGATACAAAATGATACTTACCCTATATAAGTTACTTTAATCCTCAGCAGTAATGAATAATTATTAGTAGTTTGCCTTTTTATTCTTTAAACTGAGAATCGATAATGTATTGTATCGTAGGCTGTGTATCGTGAATCGTATCGATACGCGGCATTGGTGTATCGTTTCACCCCTATATCCTGTTCTTTTTCCCCGCTGGGCAAATTAATTCTCACCCACTGTGGGTTCGTGTATTCTTTCAACTCTAATTCAGATCTTGGTCACATAGATGCTTTAAATGCCATGCGAATACTTTTGCATAGGGACCTGCTACATAGGTCTCGTGACACTTGCAAATGTTAGCAGCTACACCCATATTAATAAACATGATAGTACAAGACACTGTGTTCGTCAAACTCATGCATACCATTCAAATATAATTTACCTGGGTAGCATGCATGCATGTGGTACCTGTCACTGAAGCACGCAAAAGTGCTTCAGGCTAACTGATATCAGTATAAACAAAGGTAAAATATCTTGGAACTTATTTCCCCAGGGGCAAATAAGTTCCAGCCACTGTGAACTAATCTGCCCTGAGGCAAACAAGTTACACAGTATAAAAAGCTATATTTGACATGTCTTTCATATCTTGTGCGGTTTATTCCATAGCATCTGTTTAGAACTTTACCACCAAAAGAACCAAGCATTGTTTTCTGCTATAATGGAGCCCCTCCACCGCCACCAAAGGAAACCCTCTTCCCAGGGAAATCTTCCCTTTTGAACACACATAGGAAATAAAGTGTTTGTATATATCTAGATAACAAAATCTGAAGCTTTATGTTTACATATCAGTGTTGCACCTAGGATCCTGCGGGCAGGGGACACTGTCCCTCACCCCCCCAAATTTGATGGACATAGAACATTTTAAAGGGACAAAGGAAAATTGTAGTACATAATGCACTAGAAGTGCTAAAAAAAATGAGATAAATCTTATTTGCTTTGACAGTTTTGCCACCTTAACTTGTCATATTTTCATTGGACACTTACATTATTGCAATAAACGTTTTATCATGTGATCAAGTAACTCATGAAAATCTTATTGTGTTTGAATATCTGGTTAACTGGAAATGAGCTGCACCATGGAATTTTCCATTCCAGATGTTGCTCTAAATTAACTTTAGTGTTCAATCATTATCTACCTGAATTTATTCTAATAAATACCCGTGTTTTCTTAATTACTTTTCCTTTCAAATGAATAAATCATTAATTAAATGACAAATTGTGTATTTGCATAAATTAGTCTTTTTTATCATTAGTTAAGCCTCAGAATAAATTAAGTCTTCCTTGCTGTAGGTGTGACTTTAACCTTGAAAATATGTTACTCTAGTGACGGTCCAAGACTTTGCATTGCAACTCGGCCGACTACCACAAACATTGGATGTTTTTATTGCCAGATACATTGTTTTGATATGGATATTCATGGCCTTCTTAGTTTTTATCACCTTTAGTGACTTTGGCCATTGCTAACGCCAACATAGACATGGATGGACATCCCCTAAAGAAAAGTTGTAGGCTTTTTTTTTCAATTTTTACTTTTTCCTGACAAAAAGGCGCACACAGGGTCAAAATTTTGGGGACATAGAACAAACAATGTGCGGGAAACCCGCAAGCCCATGCTCAGTGTGCAACACTGCATATTAAAGGGGGAATTTTCCCTAGGAAGAGGGTTTCCTTAGGGGGATATTCTATGAGAAAATGGGGTTTGGATCTTTTGAGGTAATGTTAGAAAAATGTGTTTTTAATGAAATAAAGTGTATCACATATTAAAGATATGTAAAACATATTTTATAGCATGGAACTTTGTCCAAAGTCATGGATATGAAACACATGTTGAAGATTTTAATCTGTGCAATTTGTTTACCTGGGGGGAAAAAGTTCAGGGTTTTGTTACCTTAATTTTTGTGACATTTTTTATTTTTTTGCACTTTATTCCATGCTTGGGCCTTTTCCACAATAAGGGAGGGTTACTGGGTTTGCTTCCTGGATGCTCCTTTTTCAGGGACCCCATTTTGTTCCACCAGTCTGAAATGGTATCTCTTACAGAAAGAGATATACTTCCTATCTTCTGAGGAAGGGTGCAGTAAAGAGGTGAAGAATGTAAAGAAGTCTGGGACTTTATTCCAAGATTTTCTTTGTTTCAGAAAGAGGAGGGGAAAGTTTTGACTCATTATTGATCTTTCCCCTTTGAGCAAATTCCTTCTGGAAGAGCAGTTCAAGATGGAGAAAACCGCTTCTGTCTGAACAACTGAGCAGTCTCCATAGATCCCTATCTTTTCAGTCAGTGCTCAAAGAAATTTTTTTTCAAGCACAGTCCCAGGGCTGGTGACTTAAAAAAAATCACAAACCCCTGACTCAAATTCCACAAACCCTGACTCTGATTCCATGTGCCCAAAACGGCCCTATGTTTTTACTATTATTTGTCACACAACATTGCAATTGCTGCACTTTAAATATGACAAGAAATAAACAAAATCGTATTAAATTGACTTGTGTGTTTATTCAGGTATCAAAATATTTCATGTCGAGCAATATTTTCCTCCAGCTCCTGGTGTCAACCATTGTCCAATTGCACTATCAGTGTCCTCTTTACTCATTGGATCAGCAATGTTGATGTTCATTAGCATCTGAAGCATGTCTTTCTCTTGACACTTTTGATGTTGTTCATGAGACTGAACACTCTTTCACATTCTGCTGTAGAGGTGCTCACAACTAACATTATTCCAACAACTTAACAATTTCACCATTTTCAGGTGTGGAGTTCCTAGTGATTATGGCATACACCTCTGTTCTTGGGACCTCTGAATTTTTTGTAGGTCTTCAGCTTTGTCTTTAAGCTGATGTACTGTTTGTGTATTGCATCATGATTTGTAGGAAACAGAGGGGAAAGTGATCCAACAGCTGCTGAACTTCATCACTCCCATGTTTAGATGGTTTACACCTCTCCTCTGGAAACTCTGTGAAGTTAAAAGCTTGAAAGAAGTTCAGGGAGCTCTGATCGAAGTTTAAAACAGAAATAAAGTTGGTGAGCCATCAACGAATAAACACAAGATCTTTAAGATTCATAATTAAAGTCAATGACAACATTGTCAATGTAGGCGCATTTGCTAAAATTAAATTAAATGTTGTTACTTATATAGTTTAACCAAAGTCTATTCAATCCTGATTGTTGAATGCTCTGCACTTTAAATGTCATGAAAAAAACTTTAAGATGAAAAATATTGATCGCTATTGACTTTTACAATTTTGGCAGGGTACTAAACTGGGTCAATAAAAGAGGACGTTGGGTCTATCATAACAAATAACAGGGTAGTACAAATTCTTTTTCAAAACACGTGCAGCTTTCATTGTGACATCACAGTGCATGACATTCAATCCAATTCGTACTGGATCACACCTTTAGGTTGACCTCATCCAAAAATGTCCATGTCAGGGGTCAAGCTAGACTTGAATTTTAGGGAGAAGTGACTTCTCCTTTTGGACAGAATAGGGAGAAGTGAGAGCAGAACAGGGAGATATATATAAATATATGTATCTGTGTCTGTGTGCGCTCTGGTTCTCTTATTTGAACTGTGTCCTGTATTTCTAATTATGCATATTTGCGTTTTAAGCAATACTTTATCTTCAAGTAGAAAATTCTCTATGTTGTATGTATATTATAAACACATTTTGTAAGTGTATGAATGTATCATACTCATATGCAGTGTATTCATACTTAAAAATGTGTATGTTTAGATGGAGAGAAATATGCAATGTATTTTGGCCATATGACTTCAAAATAGCATAGCAGAAACTATACATTTTAATTAATTTTAACTGACAGGAGTACCTAGATTACGGTATTATAATTACAAATTGATAAAATTACTTTGGCAACTGCCACTTAGAGAACACATTTTTGTTTTTTAGTTTCTTCACTAGAAAGTGGCAGAGGAAAACATTTCTAAATAAGTTTGAAACAACCCCATATTAGGCTACAACACGCACATGAGAGCATATGTACATGTGTCTTTAATATTATCGTGTTCATCCATTCAAACCATAGTGGTCACTGATGAGTAATCTCAACTTTACAACTGCATTTTGAGGGAGTTCATTCTAAGTTAAATGTGAATCTTTTGACTCTTTTCTTTTGGTGAAGTTTTTAAAAGTAGATGCATCTATTTTTAGGAACAGGGATTTTCTTGATATGACCACTCACTTTCTAGCTTTGTTACAACAATCCCTTGAAAAGATTGAACATTTATGGTTTTAATATTTGACTACCTACTCGTAATAACGTTGTGTATTGGTTGGATTTTTTTTCCTTTGCTACTTTTTCTCGTATTTTCAACAAAAAAAATTGTGATGTAAGAAAACAACCTTGACCTTAAGTTACAGCACTTATAGATTCCACAACCATTGTCCCATACGTTTCTGACCAACAAATTTTTATTTTTATGCTAAATTTTTTATCACATAATAGTTCCACTTTGCTTTCTACAAATTTTATAATTTCCTTAAATTTTTGTACACAGTGAATTGCGAAAACAGACAGTCTAATGAAGAAGGACTTCCAAGACACAGCGATGTCCGCCATTATTACCCCCATAGCAGATTCACTTACGGTTTCAAGAAAATCATGCAAGCACAGCAGTTAAAATTGTACAAATATACATTTAGAAAGTACTTTCACCAATTCTATTCTTAAAACACAAATTGTTATTTACATACCGGTATAGATGATTTAGTTTCGAAACACAAGTTAAGTTTTCATTATCAAATGATAACTTGCGGAAATCGGGCAGCGATATCTTGCAGGGGGGAAAGAGTTAATTAGCCAGTCAGCTATTAAAACACACCCATGTGAGTGTGCAAGAGTTTGTTTTGTTGATGCAATTGATATGAACACCTGCCAAGGCAAAATGCAATTCATTTCGCCTGGGGCTTAACACTTAATACATGTATATACACTGTACTTGTCTGGGTTGAGGGAGCATCTCAAACGCAATAAACTACTGTCACTCTGTGTAGATCAAACAAGAAAATGACGGGGCAAAGTCGTTTTCGCTTTCCTAATAGAAGAAGGCAAAGTTAACATTTTTTCTGCGACTTATTCGCCCACTTCGCCTGGTAGCGTGACCCCTGCATGTACTTTAACATTGATTTTGCTGCAAGTATTTCTTGGGATGTGTATATAAAGAGGAATCCAAGGAATATGGATGTATGAGGATCGAAATAAAGTGAATAATCAATAATTAAAGGTATGAGCAATCAAATTCTAGAAAATTACACCCATTACTGAAATAGTTGGTACTGAACGCCTACATGACCTGCATGACTTGTTCTTTAGGTCATGTCATTGTACAGCATATGCATCACAATGACAGAGAACACATAATATGTATATCAATAAAATCTGTGGCTACCAACTCTTTGAAATAAAAGGATTAAAACACTATAATAATCTCTGATATTTCAAGGTGAAAAAACATTTTCTTGGACGCTTTCATAAATGGTTAATCCCATAGCTTGGCTTAATTGTCATACAATCTATAGGTGCCGTTTAATATGTGTAACCAGTGTTGCATTACACTAGTGTAAGTGTGAGCAAGTGACAGCTCAATTATTATTCATTAAAGCCATGTGAGCACTAATTAAAGGTAAACCAGGCAATCTGTTCCCCATTCATAGGTCACATGCTTTGCTTTGAACACAAAGTTTACAAGCTTTCAGTAGACGTACGGTAAGTAGACAATTTTTGTAATAGTACAGGGTTTACATGGGGATAAATATTAATAATTTACTAGTCTTCTAACAACTTCAAAATAAAATTACATATTTCATGAGCAATTTTTCTATCTGCAACATTCATTTTACCTCCTATATGTAAGTGTACGAAATGTGAGGAATTTTACGCCGTTTACGATGATGACAAAATAATAAAAATCCATCAAGAATGTCAAAGGTTATTTCAATTTTATTAAATTTGCTCACATGAAAATTGGAGAGCAAGCAGAACAGATCCTTACTGAAAAGTTGATATACACTGTATTTTGTTCCAGTATTTTTATTTCATATTACAGGGCTGAGCAAATTATTTTTTCATCCATTTGTCCAGGACAAGTGGTTTCAAAAAATTCACTTATCCCACCTATCTTTTCACTTTAAAATTTAAATCAGTTGTCAAGATTTGATCAGATGTATGCACTTTAGGCCCTAGAAAGAACAAACAAAATAATGTACAACATTTATTTCTTAAAACAATTTAATTTTTCAAAAACATATATTATACATTTTGTTACATCAGAGGTTTTCAGTTTTTCATTGTCCAGGTATCTTGTATGCCCTATTTCTTGCTCCAATATGGTAGCATCAGTACTTCCATCAGCAAGAATGGAAAGGAATTTACTGTTGTCACTTGCCGCTTCAGTACTGTCTGCCATTTTGATCTCCACATGTTAAAATTCAGTGTGAAATCAAATTTTCAAATAGCCAGTTATCATCATCTCTGTTCATTTCGTCTAAGTCAAGATCACTCTCTGCACTGCGTAAAACATCAATTTTCCCAACAAAATTGTCTATATTTTCATCAAAATCAATATCCACATTACTGCGATTATTTGCCGCTTCATTGCTGTCTGCTATGTTGATCTCTGCATGTTAAAACTTGTATTTGAAATAAAATTTTCAATTAACGAGTTATCATCAACTCCGTTCAGTTTTCTACACAAAATTGTCTTTATTTTCAATGAATTCAGCAAGCACATAACTGCCATAACTTGCGTCTTCGATACTGACTGCCATTTTGGTCTCTGCAATGTAAAAACTCAATTTGTAAATCAAATTTTTACCAGTTGTATGGGTCTTTTAAACTCATTCAGTGACTGCATTTGTGTACCTACCTTTGTTTAATAATAATAATAAAATAATAATAATAGTAATAAACACTTTATTTTATGACGGTATCTCAGTATAATATACTATTCTCCCCTGAGGCCCTCAGGATACATTAAGAATAAAAGCAACAAGTGTATATGATATGCATTAACAGAGCAAACTGGAGAGCATGTATTTCGATATTTAAAATGACAACTTCCCTTCAAGATATTGGTTATACAATTTTGTTTTAAACAGATTTAGATTTGTTTTTGATCTAATGGTTATGGGGAGTTCATTCCATTAAATAGCACCAGAGTAAGCAAATTATTTTTTTAAAGTATTTGATTTTGGAAATGGTATTCTGTATTGATCATTTGTAATTGATCTCAGTTTAGGTCCTTGGTACTGTTCTTCTGACATAAAATGAAACATGCCATGCAAATATTGAGGGCAACATTCATTCCTAACTTTGAACATTAATATTGACTTGTGGGAGGCTAATCTGTATTTAAATTTCAGTCATTTCAATTCCGAGAATAGAATTTTGGAAGGTGTATCAAAATGGTAAATCTAGGATAATTCTTGCTGCTCTTTTTTGAAGTTTGTGGATAGTTTCAATATTGCTATCAATTGTATTTCTCCAAATTGTACAGCGTAGTCCAAAAGAGGAAGAATGAATGCATTGTAGAATAATTTCTGATAGTTCAGTGGTAAAGGACTTTTTATTCTCTGTAAAAGATAAATTCTTGAGCTTACAACAGAGCAAACATGTTTCACTTGCTTGCACCAGTCTAGATTCTTATCAACATGAACTCCAAAAAGTTTTTAAATGTCAACATTTTCAATTAGATTATCTTCAATATACAGCTTGAGATTTGGACTTCTGTTCACTGATCAGATACTTTCAGCTCCAGAGTCTCCAGTCTCTTGCTGCGGAGGTGGAACCTAGCATATGTTCCTTGGTCGCTATCTAAACCTCCTTATAAATCTTTGAATGAGGCTTCCATTGATACTTTTACCCTTAAAAGAGTCTTTCTCCTCTCCCAAGCATTGACAAGGAGAAGGATTGAAATTCATGCTTTGTCAGTGATAAAGGGTTGTTTACATTTCAATGGTAACTATGATTCAGTCTCTCATTGTGCCAACCAGGATTTCTTGCCAAGAAGCTCCAGTTCCTGTTGAAATCTGCAGTCTCAGTTGCAACTTTGCTGTGGATGATCAAGACAAACTCCTTTTCCCAGTTAGAGCTTTGCCGTTCTATCTGCCTAAATCACCAGGAAAAAAGACAGTGTAATAACCATCTTTTTCTGCTTTTAAAAGGTACTTCTGATATCTCTGCAGCCACCATCTTGAGGTGGATTAATTGGACTATTAAAAGACATTGTCAGCCTCTGACTGTTAGTGATCTCTTTCACGAAAATCAAAGCCCATGAGGTCAGGGGTATTGCTGTATCTTGGGCTTTTTTCCAATTATTTCTCTTTGGATGATGTCAGGAAAGCCGCCTTCTGTGATTTTACATTCTTTTAGTGGCACGCCAGAGTGAGGGTATTTATGCTTTGGGCCCAGTTGTATCAGTCCAAGAACAGGGCTCGGGAAAAGCGCTTGTCCTGACCGGGTAAAAATTGGATGGGTCGAGTATATCACCACTGGACTGAGTAGATGCAGAATAGCACCTTGAGAATAAATTTTAGTGCATTTTCTACCCTTAACAAGTGCCGAAGTTCATCATCGTTTAACATTTGGCGTGCTCAGTTATAAATAAACTATGCCTAATCTGCCTACTTGTTGTCAGTCTAGAACATGTCACAAAGGAAACAACGTTGTCTTTTTTACACAGTTTCACACTTAGCCCTTGATTTCCTAATGGTGTTTGCATATACAGTGACACTTTTCAGTAATTTATGCATCATTTTGATGTGGAGAAAGATTCCCTTTCAATGAGCTATCACATCTTTATGAGTCTGACCTCATCTGGTCAGGCAATGTTACAGTTGGCGCAGGTAACTGGTATTTTCAAGACTGAAGCTTTATTGATCCATTGTCATTTCAAAGGAAAGATGCCAGCAGATATTTCTATAAGCATGTATTACGTTTCACAAGAAAAATTTTGCCAGCTTACATTCAAAATGAGTATTTTAAGTGTCTCAGCTGATTCCCACCAACTTTCACACAATTCATGCTGTTGTAATCTACTTATAAAGCAGATAATGTCGAGACCACAACTGATTGGTCGAAATCTAGTTGGAGTAATGATCTAGAAATGTTCCAGTTCTTTTGGCCAATCAGCAATCTTCCTTTTTATGGTTCCCGTGTGTAGCTCTCTAGATTGGATGTTTGACTAAATGCATCATTTAGTATGAAAGTTCACGGAAATTGAGACAGTTGGAATTTTTATTTCAAATGCAAGTTACAGTACAGCTCATGTGATTTTTTGAAACCTCACACTTCGCGGTTGGGATGGAGAGAGAGAGTGGAGAGGATTAAGAAAAAATCCCTCCACCATCTCTCTGCATGTCCTGCACACCAGGCTTTCTCAGTCGCATCCAACGACCACCATGGCGTGGACATGGTCTTGATAATATGGGCATGGTTTATTGTTTATGACTCCTGCAAGCATGCTCTAAAGAGATTCGGAGAGAGAGAGAGGCACTGATTTATCTATATCGTTATCTCTTTTGGGAGGAATTTGTTTGTTTATACTGAAGAAAAAAAAGCATGATCATTCAGTTAATTATAAACATTTGCTAGTTCTAACGAAGATAATGTATGATACATAACACAAAATCAAATTTATGATAATATTAACATAATGACAATGCCTTGCAAACTACATTTTGCGCAATGAATCTAATTATTTCTTTTTCAATACTACGTTATTGGAATATACAGATGCATTCATGTCCTTATTTCTGTTGCAATTTGTGCAATATACTTTTTAAATGATCATATGAAGGCAGTTATATTCATTATGTTCTCCATGCAGTGGAAAGAATGATAAACATCGAACAAATTAATAACAAAATCGCATTCACACCTGATTGAAGTGAAAGAAAATTGCACAAGTTCCGATGGTTACCCCATGCACGAGTTCTCACTAAGATAATGTATGATTTCTTCTGACATCATATCACAGCATTATAGACGGGTAATTGAAACTTGAGAAAGCATAGTTCTGGCGGTTGATGTATGAACATGCAAAAGCAAAAATTATTGTTTAAAAAATTTTTTTTTTTTTTCATCCCTATTTTAATTTAAGCTGTACTATTTTGTATTATCAAAGTAGCATTTTAAAAAAAATCACAAATGGTCACAATGAGATGTCCTAGTTACATGTACCGTATTTTGGTGTGTATAACGCGCACCCCAATTTTCGACCCAAAATGAGTGGAAAAAACGTAGTTCTGCCATATAACGCGCATGTGATATAATACATTTTAAAATCGTGACTACCGGTATTTCGCTCCGTTTTCATAGTGCAACAACAGTCGATCATTTTGGATAGTGAATGAAAATGTGGCAATATTGAAATTGTATCTTTCCGATTTTATGGTTGGCCCTTAAAAGGGCCCTTTAAAGGTTCGTCTAGTTGATAAAGTTCAATCTATTGCATCAAATCCCTTTTTTTTTTTAGTTCTTGTATATAACGCGCACCCCCGACTTAAAATAATAAAATTAGGTGAAAAAACTGCGCGTTATACACACCAAAATATGGTAGGTTGACACATACACTTTTTGAAGATAAATGCTCATGTGCAAACTAATCTAGCACAACAGAAGCCATCAACACGCTGTTCATTTTCTTTGCTCTTGACGTGTTAATTTCATATGCGAATTGATAACCTAAAAGCACAACAGCAGCTCTTCTGCAGGTTTGTTTTTATTTGCCATTATGTTGACAATAAACAATGTACTCTGGGATAAGTGAATCACGCGGTGTAACCACAGGCTATTCCACTGTTTGATTCTCATAAAAGAAAAATCAGTGATAGAAAAACCTGTGAACTAACCAATACAACTAGTGTCAAATTTTTGCATGTATCTGTTTATTGTCTTCCATTCCTTGCATTGGTCAGATTAGTTATTTAAAATGGACAATGGTCTTGCTCCATACTACTTACAAAGATATAATTCGACCTTTTGTTATTAACAATGAGACCAACAGCACTCAATCATTCGGCTCCTTTTCTGTAAGAAAATTAATTCCTGCCTTTTACAATTTACCAACAGAAATTATAAGTAATTCATCTATACAGAATCTGAAAACTTACCTGAACCAGGATAAACATATACACATTTGTTGTATGTAAATACTGGACATCAATTATATACCTGTATATTTATATCACCAGAGTAACTTGAGCATCAGATCAAATTAATGTTTTACTTTTGTCTTTTTCTGTTCATTTTCCTATTGCATACTGTGCATAATACAGAAAAATGAGATGAACCTGTTCCGAAGCATTTCTAGATCATTAACTGTTTTTAGTAAAGTTCCTCTCTCGCTCTCTCTCTTTCATAAAATATGGAATCCAAATCACTACTGTGCAAAGTTATCATGATCAGTTGCACTTAACATTTGAATCATTTTTTTTTTTGTACATGCTTCGATAACAGTATAAGTATTCCCTGATTGCCTAACTTTCTTCACTTAGCGGCCTCATCGTTCACACCATGTCAAAAAGATGTTCCTGCCATGAACGTTTTTCATGATTCTGCTTTATGTTTTGAAGAATTTTTCACCAGTGTGAGTTTAAAAAATAATGCTAAAATGCTTATGAATGTTAATGAAATTTTTTTTGATGCTTGACATGTCAATATTTTTAGACAATCTTCAGAATTAAAATATTAAAAATCAACACGTACAGAAACTGAAATCTGGAAAAGTTTGTAAGTGGTAAGAAAGCTAATACCATACTAGACATTATAGCGTCATGGAGGAAAAAGAAACAAAGAAATTTTCCTGACAGTGGCTGTGAACTCACCTCGTGCTCCAAAGTCAAATGTGTGTGTCCAAGTCACACACTTTTCCCACTCATCCACAATAACTGTAACTGTAAAGCAATATATCACATACAGAAGCATGCCAAACACTATGCAAGGAAATTAGTTTAAATTTTGTTTGTCTCAGTAAGCAAACGCTCCAATAGTCACAAACAGGAAACTGCATACTTTAATATCTGCATAAAATAATTATAAGAAATAGATCAATATTACGATTAGGTTATTGACATATCATTTCCATATGATTTACTATTTTCTCTATTATGATAAAAGTTTTTTTTAATATTTTCCCCTTACAAAAATTTGCAAATAATAGGATACATGTGGAGACAATACATAGATGCAGAATGCCCAAAATTTGTTGGAAATTAAAATGTCTGAAGATCTGAGATTTGACAATTTCCACGTTATTATTCATTTCAGCAATAAGTTGAGTTCAGATTAATTACAAACAATTATCAAACTTCTGTTGTTAATGACAGGACCATAATTGGGGCTGTTAAGTGCAACGCGCCAAGTCAGATGGCTTCTTATGATAAAAACACTTTTCCCAAGCTGAAATTGACATCATCTTTTGATGCTAATCCTCGTCAATATTTTATAACAGTGTTAACAATAGTCACTGCCTTGTTTGCTCTAAACATCCACTGAAGTCAAGTCTGTATTAGGGAGAGATCATTTTCATTTTCTAAAATGGGGGGTGGGGGAGGGGTTAAATGCTTGAATATGATTGAATTGTTCTGATTTGTAGTATAAAAAAAGGACATTATTCCATTCATACAGTCAGGATTTTTCGTAGAATTTCAGCACTGAGAGTTCTATCTGAGAGTCCCAACGGTATTTAGATAGCGTTTTTGAAAATGGAGAGTCCCAATTTCATTTTCAGCATTTCTGAGAGTTGAGGACTCTCCCTATGGGGTCAAACAGAAATCTTGCGAATGGCTTGGAGAATATATGCATAAAAATGGGACTAGAGATTTCATGCAGCCAAAAAGGTTATAATGGAATTGCTATGTTAAGCTTTAGTGATGATGTGCTACTGCCAGCTCAACACCCCTGGGAAATATGCCACTAATGAAATGTTGCAACCTGTGTTCCCCCCCCCATCCATGAATTTCTTTCTGACCTGAAGGACCAGCAGATTTTTTAAAAAGTTCCTGGTCCTCCAGATTTGCTTTTCAATAGGCTGTAACATTTTGAATTGGCCACAAGGACCAGGTACCTTAGCTTTACAATGCTAGTTACAGCATAAGAATGCACACAAGTTGACAACCAGTTATCGAGAAAAAGCACAGCAATTTCTATGCCCACCTAGCTCGGATTGCAAAAATGATTGTTGTGCTAGTAAATCTTCATGTTACTACCCCAGTGATTGTATAGACAAAAGAAAAAAATATTTCAATTTTGATATGGCTTTCCATTTATCTTTTGCTCTTGGCTTGTAGGTTAATATTGAAATTATATTCTCCTGTAAAAACAAGTTCTTGATAACCATTACTTTGGCTTTCTTATTTGTGATCAAATGAAATTGTCAGTGTAGAAAACAATATTTTAAAATCATGCTGGTTCCATCTTGAACTTTCTGCATAAAAATCTAAAGTATTAAATTAAAAAAAAGTGTGCATGTTATAATGAAATCACTTGTCGGCTGCTATTCCTTGTTCCTCTATTTGAAAAAAAAAAAGGAGAAATCAGTAAACTGGAATTGATACAAGAGATGGGCAGAAAACATTGTCTGCAGTGGCTGAGTAACTAATATATAGTCTCATAAACTACCTGAAGACAAAATTGTCTAATGCTATGTCCTCTAACTTCATCTGGCCTCCATTTCTCTGCTTCTTTTGGTCTGCAGCTATATTCCTCCAAAGAATCGTATCTCATGGAAACTAATTAAAAAGATTGTATAACAAAATACATCAAATTTTTAATTTTGTTTAACTTAACATCCTGTGGGCTCGTATATGTAGAATAAGCCCAATGCACTCTCCTGCATACGAGGTGACTAGTGGATGCAGGCAGAATGGTGGCTCAGTGGTTAGCGTGCTGGCATCACAACCAAAAGAGTGGGGGTTTGAATCCCACCATCAGGTCAGCTGCCACGGTGTGTCCTTGGGTAAAGCACTCTACTCCAATGGCCTTTACACTAAATAAACCTACTGTTGCTGTGCTGTATAACACTGAACCAAAGTAATGAACTTACCAGTATGATTTAAAATAGTGTTTTTCCTTTCTTTATACACAAATGAAACATATGAAATATACCATCTAATTGAAAATCAGGCATCATTGTGAAAAATCTTCATAGGAAAAGAAGTGTTTCTTCACTGAACCAGCCTTTGCCCCTCCCACTCCACTTGTTACGGAATTGATGTTTTAAGTATTTTACTACTTTGATATCTGTGGATATATGACCAGCTACAGTAAAGCAAACATTATGTTTTTCTTCGTTAATTTTTAATATTTCTCTTTTGTAGTGAATGGGAAGAGAAGGAATTTGATAATAGAATCAAAAACAATCTTCTAGAAATATTTCCTCACATCAGTGAACAGGCTATCAAGAGAAGGATCACCCATCACAAAAGCACCTGGGAAGTCCCTCTTATCCCGCCACGTCTTCTTCAGCTATGCATCAATGATTTCCTGGACATGGAGAAAAATGAGGAAGATTTGGTTGCGCCAGTGAAGGATACAGTAGATTCATCCCACACACCTGTGTCCGCACCAAAAACCTCAAGTGATAAATATGATGTTCAGCAGATAGATTCAGATGGTTGGTATCTGGTTCAAGTTAAAATTAGCTCAACTGGCCATAAGGTACATGTATGACTCTACATCCGTCATGCATTATGCATCCGTCAACAAGTGCTTTTTTTTTCTTCAACTTCTTCTGAAAAGCAATAAATATAATTCCTGGAAACTCCCAGTTAAACATGGGTTCTGATCCCTTTCGAATGGAGAGTGTGTAATTGATGTATCTAAAAATGTTCTCTATCTTTACATTAAATGTTGCTGCTAGTTAAAGCTGGGTTAGACAAAATGATTTCTTTTATTTTGACACTGAACACAGTGTGTGTTGTGGTTAGGTAGGTTGAAGTGTTTAGATACAGGGGTATCCCTCTAGAATTAGAAGTAAGCTTTTGTACTATCATTGATGTCAGCATCTACACAGATAAAAGTATATACATACAGTACATGCATCATGGATTTTATATTGCTGACTCAATACCATGGACATGGGCAAGGGATTAAGTATCCACTATGTCTGGTGGATGTCCATTCAATATAGTGGAACTCTGTCACTGATTTTATTGCAGTCTTAGTGGGTTTTATGGTACCCTCACTGATTTTATTGCATTCACCAAAAGTTGTCACACTACACAAACAGATGGGAGAAATCCTGATGCTGTAAACCTGATCATGACAGGTGTAAATGTCATATTTTTATCTGTACAAACTATACAGTGGTAATACTGCTTGTGGTATTTATCAGTGACCTATCTAACTATACTTCTAGATGATGTGTGTAATGTAGAGAAACAATTACAATGTTTTGAATTTCTTGGATATTCCCCGCTCCTGCCCCATAACAGAGCTTATATCAGAAAATTGTCTAGATACAATATACATCCCTGTTGATCGCGATATGTACCAGTTCGCATATACACATGCAGATATTTACATACTGTTTTGCATCAAGCAGTAACTTTGATCTTCTTTCTCAGTAAATGATATTTCATGAAAGTGCTTGTTGCACTGGTTATTATTTTTGTCATAGTTTCCCTTTAATTTCTATACTCTTACCAATACCCTTTGGACAAATATTTAAAAGCAGTATACAAAAGAAAAAATGAAAAGCCCCATATTATATTGCAAACGCATAAAACATTAATGTAAAATGGTTGTCATTTATTGAATTTATCCTTTAGATAAGATTTGAAACAAGTTACCAGATTGAATAAATGTCAGCCTTTTCAAAGACATACGTAACAATAATAATTTTTGAAAATGAAGATGAATGTTAAAACTAATACATGTAATTACAACTAATAGAGATTAAAAAAGACCGCTGTACTATTTACAGTCTACAGGTACAATCGGGTACATGGGATAAAAAATGACATGTATCTTGTAATTGATTGTAAAGTTTATTCAGTAAGAATAATATGGCATCGTATATTAAAATAATAAAGAAAAGATACACAATGTATGCTAGAAAATGTTCTTCTGTAGCTTGATCTGTAGACTTAGAAAATTACATTGATCATTTGAGAGTATGATCATTTTTATTTGTGAAGAATTTCTCTACACTGTATTGAAAACTGTGCTCCATCAGTGGTCCTTTATGTCATTGATGAAGTTATTTTCATGAAAAAGGTTACTTTTTCATCCGTCATCAGGCTCTAGCCAAGGAGTGATATTTTAACTTTGAAGTTAGCCGCTACGCATGTTACCATCCTGTCTTGAGTCAACAACAGTTAGTCAGGAAATACATGTACTCACAGTTTCTACCAGACACAGGTTGACACATTAATTGCTGTCTAGATGAAAATGTTTATTTTTGTCACAAAACCAACAGTATAAAACCTAATACGATATTAATTTGTGAAAAATGAAGCTGGACTTGTAATGTGGACTGAGAAACATGATGAGGTTTTCACATAAAATTGCTTTGTAGCAGTATATAAAGCAAACCATATAAAATTAATTTTCAGCTTTACTGGTCATAGACCAGAAGAACTTATGGGATAGTTTTTCATCCATCGTCCATCTGTCCATTACTACAAGTTTGTTATCACTACTCCTAAACTACTTGGAGGATTGCCATGAAATTTTACATATACATTCATCCCATGGTCTAGTTTGTCCTAAATGAAAATGGTGCTGCTCAGAGATCCATTATGGCCGCCACAGTGGCCCTCTTGAAAATCTTGTTATTGCTACTCCACCTGAATCCACATGGGTTTTTCACCAAAAGACTTCTTATGATGTCTAGTTGGTCCTAAATGAAAATGGTTCAGATCTGAGGTCCAATTTGGCGGCCATTGTAGCCATCTTGAAAATCATGTTCTCACTACTACTCCAGAATGGAAAGTCATATTGACATGGTGTTTTCACCAGAAGACTTCTTCTCATGTGTAGTTAGTCCTAAATAAATATGGTGCCAGTCTGAAGTCTTATATGGCTACCACAGTGGCCAGCTTGAAAATCTTGTTATCACTATTTCTCCTGAATGAATGGTCTTATCAGCATGGGGTTTTCATTAAAAAACTTCTTATAATATTTTGTTGATTCTAAATTAAAATGGTGCTGATCTGATGTTCAATATGTGTCCATCTTGAAAATCTTGTTTTTGCTACTCTTAAATAGAAAGTCATTTTGACATCGGGCAGAAGAGTTCTTATAGTGTCTACCTGGTCCTAAATGACAATAACTAACATTCAATATGGCCACTATGGTTGCTATCTTGAAAATATTGTTATTCCTACTCCCTCAAATGGATGGCTATATTAACATAGAGTTTTCACCAATAAACTTATGATACCAAGTTGGTCCTAAATGAAAATGGTGCCAGGCATACTTCCAATATGGCTGCCATGATGGCTGTCTTGAAAATCTTTTTGTCACTGCTCCACTTGAATGGATGATCATTATAACATGGGGGTTTTCATCAAAAGACTTCTACTTTGTCTTAAATGAGAAAGGTGCCAATCTGACATCCAATATATTCACACCAGCAGCTAATTTGACAATCTTGTTATTGCTGAAGAATATCAGAGATGGTTTCAACACTCAGCAGTAAAAAGGAAGAATTGGTCTTATCTTGAATTCCTGGAAATTCTTTTTGTCCAGTAGACATTCAGTCCATTTGAGGGACTCATGTTTATTTGCCTGATTAATCTTTCAACATAACATATAGAATAGAAGTCATACATTACTTAACTTAAATTCAAGCATGTTACGTGATATATTTTGAAAACATGAAGCGCTTTTGTCTAAAGTAGTCACTAAAGCTTTGATAACATACTGTAATGCATTAGCTCAATAGACTTGAATACATTTCTTTTGATACATTTCTTTATGCAGAATAAATCAATAAATTGAGTAGATTTAAAGTCCAATGAGACAATATTGCTGCATTGATCAAAATTAACACACTGACAATATTTGCAACAACCCTACAATTAATCCCAAAGGTTCACCGATAAATAGGAAGTAATATGGATTTACAGCCTTTTGAGCCATAACCTTCGCCACCCCCAACCATTTCGGAGTAGAAAAAGAAGTTCAACCTGTGATACCTGTTTAAAGCCATTAAAAAATACGAAGCCATATATTAAGAGCAATTGCTGCAAGTACAATTAGGGATGGATTTTATTACCTTGACTAACATGTGGCTTAGTAGTTTGGGGTGATATACAAGGGATTATTGATAGAAATGATGTGTTCAGCTCATGCACAAAACAGTACAAGTTAAGCACGAAAAAACTATTATAAAAAGATATTCCACATTTAAATTGAAAATTATCCCAATCTGCAAAAGCTAGAGAATCTTTATTTTACAGCAAATACAAAAATATCGATTGCAGAAAGTCATTTCACAGCTAAGTTTGTATAATAAAAGGTATTTCACCTGGATTTCAAAAGATGATAATGATCATAATCATCATTTTGATATTTGTAACAGCTTTACAGCTTATGATAACAAATTGATTTAATGTCACTTGATCTAACATCGTCGCAAGCCACAGGCAACAATCCGCTACGCTCCTTTATCACCTGTGGCCGCCTGTGCTGAGATTTCTTCATTTCTGAAGAATATGCATAAACCTGTTTCACAAATCACTGTGATCCTGAGGAAAATTTTCTTGCCATTGCGACCCAATATGACCTTTCATGCAGTTTGAATCGGGGTTCGTGGAAAGTCTGGAAAAAGTATGGGAAAAAAAGAGTGCTTTTTCCAGACCTGAAAAAAGTATGGAAAATAAAGATTATGCCCTAAAGGGCTGGAAAAAGAATGGAATTGTGGGTTGCTGTGTTTTATTTTGCTAAAGACTCTCGTCGCCTGGGGCGCCATTTGGTCTAGTGATGGCCCTACTTGTTCAGTGTGTTTGGCAAGACATGTGACCTATCTCCCACTTGTGATTGGTGGATACTGTTTTATATTATGCAGATACCACATACTCATTTATAGTGATACAGACTTTGAATACATGTGCCAGAGGGGTCTGGAAAATATTGCAATCCAGTCTAGAAAAAGTCTGGAAAAGGTCTGGAATTTGTTTTGCCAACAGCTGTATGAACCCTGTGGAATGATCCAAATCAAGGTTTCTCTTGCAAACCCAGTCACTTATTGATTGATAAAACAGGCACTTTCATTGATGTGTAGTGTTGTTTATGACATATTTTTGTTTATGCATACTCACGAAAAACGAGGAAATCTCAACACAGGCAGCCATAGGTGATAAAGGAGCATAATGGATTTTCATCTGTGGCTTGCGACGATGTTGACTTCATAGACAATGTGAAATTTTTTATTTTACCATTCTGTTGTCAATAGCATTGCAACTCTAGTGAATCACATAAAATAAGTCCTTAGAAAAAGGGTAATTGGGTCAAAATATGACAAGTTTGAGGTATACTAGCAACTTAAATGATAATAAAACGATATTTGCTTTGACATTTTGGAAGCACAGTATGGTGGTACATGTCATATGAAATGGAAGAACATACATTACCAAATGGAGTCGTATCTGCATCAACTTAAAATAAGTTTTATTAGTTTAACTCCTAATGAAAATAATTAAATGATTAGGCATTTCACCACTTTCACCCATAAATTTAGTAATATTAAACTTGTTAGAATATCAAACCAGCAGTTAAAAGGAAGTTTTGGAGTTGTTAAAAAAGGAATACAGCAGTGTGTTTTTCTAGTGGAGTCTTCTTATAAACAGTTGGTCTTCGGTAAATCTAAACTTGTATCTAGTACTATGCTCCTCAGAACTTGTGAACGATTTTTGCATTGATGTATATTGGATGCAGAAATGCTATATGAGAATTATTTGAAAAGTTCAGAATATTTTGTGATGACTTCATTGTTCCTTTGAACTTGTCTGTAAAATTTAATGCTGATTGATAGACAAAATAACGTGATGTAAATGTTCAGCAGCTGCAATTATACAGATATATGTGTATGATGTAACATAGGTAAATGACAGCAATATAAAAATGTCTGAGAAGGGGAACAATTCTGCCACTGAGCAAAGAGCAAATTGTAAAATTTTGGAAGCTTTGAGGGCACTCCCTGACTGATATCAAG
Source organism: Margaritifera margaritifera (assembly GCA_029931535.1). Lineage (NCBI taxonomy): Eukaryota > Metazoa > Mollusca > Bivalvia > Unionida > Margaritiferidae > Margaritifera > Margaritifera margaritifera. The sequence continues at coordinate 211,604 of JAQPZY010001053.1, forward strand.
GCTGACTTGGATAAAGTTTATGGGTGTGTGTAATTCTCTGTCAAATCCTACAATTTTAAGGTGGTTTCATCGTTTTAAAGATGGTTGCAAATCTATGGAAGATGACCTTATGTTCTGGAAGACAATTGTCAGTGAATGGTGAGTGGGAAGTGACTGATGTGAAAGGAGCAATTGATGAAGATGCTCAATACATAGAAGATGTTTCTATTATCACAGGCATTAATTTGTTGGCTGTTTGTAATATATTGAATCATTTAAAGCTCAGAAACGTTTGTAGAAGATGGGTCTTGCATTTGTTGTCCGCTGATCAAAAAACAGACTCAGGTTGAAAACGCCATAAAGCTACTTGCCAAACATGAAGAGTCACCAGAGATGTTTGAGTGAGACTGTCACTGGTGTTGAAACATGAATGTACTTCTTTGAACCCAACTCAAGAGAAAACGAGCAGACACCACAAATCACTTGACGTAGTTGGACTGTCAAGAGAGTTTTATACGCAGTATTTTTTAATGCAAAAGGCCCTGTTGTCCAGGTACCCGTATCTGACTGTGTGGGTATAACTGGACATTTACATACCTCTAAAATGTTGCCAAAAGTTGTGTAGCACTAGTGGAACACCTGTCCATGCACCAGTATGCAAGATCTACTCCATAACAATGCACTGGCACATAAATCAGTCATCATGACAGACTTCCTGAAGGAGCACAGCATCCAAACTTTGCCACATCCTCCATACAACTCTGATTTAGCTCAAAGTGATTTTTGGCTGAATCCTGTTATAAAAGGTTCGCTAAGGGGCAGATGATTTGAAAGCTGCCATGTGTTTGAAAGTGCAGTTTTCCACTGTATGTTCAACATACCAAAATGTGAATACAAAATGGCATTTAATAATTGGATTATCATTCTGAGAATGTAGAGGTGAATGGGGAGTACTTTGAGGGGATGCACTGATGTACTGTTGACTAATAAAGAACATGTTGTACAGCACACTAATATATATTCAGAATTTTTTAAATACCCCTAGGATATACAGAAGCTGGACACGGGATGGATATAGGTATGCATATTTCATTGTTGCTAACATGTTAAGCAAAAGATTTCAAAGTGGCTGATGAAATAAAGCAAAGAGGATCACCGCATGTTTCTCATATTCTGTATTTTTATTAAGTGAATAGCCCATGCAGTTATGTTCCAGCTTCATCGTCTTTTTCCTTCTCATATCAACCCACTAATACTTACTTGTCTTTTTTTTTTTTCAAAAGCACAATCTCTCTCGAACGGAAAACAGCTATAAATATTAGGTCGAGGGTAGCATTCTGATTATGTTGGCTTAACCCATGATGAAACTGTAAGTTAAGAAGAAAGCCGAAATCTCCATTCAGCACTGAGGAAAAACAGGTGGTATAAAAAGAACTGTAGAGTTTTCTCATAGCATAGTAAGAACCTATAAACAATAAGCAAAGTCTCATAAAGAAACATAATTTTTTTTACAGATTTCGGCTTCATTCTGAACTTGCCATCCATTGTTGCTTTCTGTTCGCAGCAACATGATCCAAAACACTACCCATAACTTCCATCCATAGTTGCTTTCCATTCACATGAACTCAGAGAAAAAGTGTTGAATTTCTCAAATATGTCATCTAGTGAACGAGCACTGTTAAAATGTTTTGAAAATTGAATAATTTTTTAGTACAGAGATTAGAAGCTTTAACCTAGGAGACGAAAATAGGAAGAGCTTGCCAGTTTGGATATAAGTACATGTAGGTTAATTGCATGGGGGTCAGATTTAACGATCACATGCTCACAAAAAACAAGGTACCATCTATACTTGCGTATAAGCCAATACCAACTGCAAACTGCATAGACCAGATCTGCCGTCACATAATGCGCCAGCAGATCTAGGTCTATGCAGTTTGTAAGGACTAATCAGTAGAACAAACAACATCAACCCTGATCTGCTGGCACATTATGCGACAGCAGATCAGGGTCAATGTTGTTTGCATTTGGACCTGGCTTATACACGAGTATATATGGTAATTGTTCAAAATGCCAGTTTACATTTTTAGCTCTTGCGTACTTTTGTGAGTGCTAAATTATGCAATAAAAATCACTTGTACTACATCTTCAAAAGCTATGTAAATTCAGCAAAATACACATACATAATCCCTAAACATAAAACATAATTTGTTTTGGCATTGATTCCTTTACCATGAGATATGCTGTTTAGTTTGTAGACTAATAATGTGGCCATACACTTACCAACTGGCACCACACAGGGAACTAGAGTACTGCCGTTGTATTTTCAACGGGTAACAGGATCTCTTTCATGCCCAACCAGATCATTCACAGATACCAAAGTATATCTCTAATATTATCATCATTTAGGTCAAATTTGTTATTGCATCTCATCATATGATATACTGTTTATTTTAATTTTTTTTAGGACATCTGATCATAGATATTTGTGTCATATAATCCTGACTATCCCCTAAAAATGGAATGGTTAATCCTAATACAGGACAGCATATGAGATTTTTCGTTTCTCTGTGCGTTGTGGTGGGGGTGGAGTTAGAGTGGAGAGCATGAAGAAAAAAGACCCTGCACCATCACCTCATGCATTCTGACAGAGCTGTCTCTGCTTCATGGAGTAGCAACCGCCAATTGTCGCCGAGTTGAGGTGGTGTTAATAAAGTAGGCTTGGTTTACTGTTTATGAAATTCAGCTGACAGAACATGTTATTTATTATAATTCAAACTTAAGGCTCAGCAAATCACGCTGACAGTTGGTTTGACATGGGTTTTTCAAAATGGTTGGCTTGGTAGCAATATATATTGATACATATTGCAATAATAGTCATTTATATCGCAGTATATTGCAGTATGATTTCAACTGTCAGTACTCACCACTAGTATTAATGTGGTTCTATAGAATAGAACTTGAAATGTTAGATGAAAAGAAATCTTTTTCTCACATAGTTTTCATAATCAAAACAAAGAAAATAGTTTAAATATATGTCATGAAAAATTAGAACATGATAGTCTTGATCTAAGAAAACCTCTATGCTTTCATACATACATTCATTCATTGGAGATCATTTGTTTAGCAATTTGGCTTTTAGAAACACTTGCTCAATTTTTCATCATTATAGCAGAGATCTGTAAAGTATAAGTGGGTTTGACATGACATTTCTCATCAGAAACATAATGTGTGTTAATGAGACGTCTGAAAGAAGAACAGAAAGTGGTTAAAAAATGACCTAACTTACATTGTTGGATGATAAGGGATGATGTCATGAGACCATGACCAAGAAGGAAGGAAAAACTCTTATCTTGGATGTAACTGGGACACAAAAATGCCATCGAAGCAATTTAAAAGTAATAAACCTACAAAACTACAAAATAAAAAGATGTGAAAAATTATGTCAAATTCATTTTTTTAAATTGATGATCGTTCATTTGGATAGCCATCTGATGTATTTCACAATCATTGTGAAAAAGCAAAAATGGCATCCTGTTACAATCGGCAACAAATTAATGGCTACAGTTTCCATATCCTGACCTATATGTTAAATATAAGAACTAAGATTTGTTGTTTGCATTCTCTGTAATTACACAATCACAACATTATTTTGATATATTTCAATGATAATGTTGAAATTGTTCGAAAAAGATCTCATTGATGTCTTGCGTTACATCTTTTGTTCAAGCAAAAAAAATATTTTATTACACAATACACACAAGGAACTATCTCCTTTCATGCAAAAATATGTACACTGTTCTCCCCAGGTCTTCTCAATAGAATCAGGGTAAGTGCATGGCAGCATCACAAAATGTTTTCAAAACCATGTGTTACCATCATAAAAGACCGAGAAAAAAAAAATCAATGTCATATAAAAGAATATATATATATATATATATTTATATAATATTCATCATTTCCCTAAGTTATATCATGTTTTCATGGCCAGTCTTTCAATTTAAATAATGGATATGTCTCTCTTCTTCACTTTCTCATCTTTTTACTGTCACATTAATGTCAAAATCCTAAATGTAAAGTCTTGCTGTGCTGATGGTTACAGGATAATTGAGCACCCTCTGAATCCTGCTCATCAACACACTCTTAATCCTATTCATGGTTGAAATCGGCCTTTCACAGTCTGAAAATGAAAGGAACAAAAAATTTATTAATGGATGTAAGAAAAGATACAAATCTACACAATTCCTAATTAAGTGAGCTACCAAGGACAAAATTCTTGAGTCAAGACAGTGACGTGCTTTCAAATGATGACAGAATAAGTAATATAACACATACATGTATTCCTTTCCATTAAGAACAAAATATTACTATGTTTGTTATGGTTTAATTCCTTCAATGTCAGAGAGCTAAAATATTGTTCAAAAGTTTAATGTGTTTTATTTACCTGCCGTAGACACAGTTAACACCAGTTGCATTTTGTTGGAGAAATATTTCAAATATGAATGAAGGAATAATCCAAAACTTTTTCTTTACGTGTTTTCAAAGCAGTTAAAATGTGAAGATAAAAATAGCTCCTTTTCTTACTTGGATAGACAGATAAAGAGAAATTCTAGGGCAGCACCCTCTTAAATTGAGATTTATTGATCAAACTAGTTGTTTTCTTGCTCAGAGTATATTATGTAAATATAGGAGTAACTCCCGTGGATGAGATGCAATTTTCATTCATGAAATTGTACTTGTTATGGAAAATAACAAAAATCATAACAACTACAACAACAATAAGAACTACCAGAAAAGCAAAATTAATAGATTGTAATAGTGACCTTGAATTTTTATGTGATTTCACCGCAATCACACACCCCACCTCACCCATTGATAAGTAGACCTAAACCAAAAGTTGGTAATATGGAAGACGAGACATTTGATCCAACGATTTCCATTCAAAGATAGGAAATCTTCCTTTCGGTGTTGGACCAAACCTTTCGTTTCTTAGGACCTTTCTTTTCCTTTATGAGAGAGATGATCTTCTTAGCCAGGTCAACATGGGGCATGACAGGCGCTGGGCAATTTTACGTGTGTTGTTTTTACAATGGTATGTTCAATACTGAATGAGCACATAGAATTTTATTAACTTGCAAAGTAATATGTGTCACACCTACCAAGCTGGTAGTTGAAATGACTGAAATATAACGCACACTACCAGTCAACTCGATCATTGCAGGCCAATTGCACAACCTATATCATTGCAAAGACTGAACCCCCATCAAAAGTCACACACTGGCAGTTAGGCCAAGTAAGGTACAAAACATAAGGGTTAAGCAAGTGGGGAATTATCCTGGATTATCGTAATTACATAACTTTGAATGATTTGTAAAAAATGTGTCATTTGAGTGATAGAGCTTGGAATTAGGTGACAGAATGTTTATTTAACCATATACTTTCTGGAGGATAGTGGCAAACATAAAAGCATATCGGCACTGGTGCATAGTATATTGGTGGGTTCAAAAAGCATGCGGGCTGAAGTGATCTTGTATTCAGACCACAATGGTAAATAGCCCTGAACACTGTAACACTTACAAGGCATGAAAAGACGCATTGAAATTTGCAGCTAAAATTGACCCCTCTGTGTATTTTTACCCCTTTGGACTAGATGCTGAAGTCACATATTTTTGGGGTGGGTGTTACAAAGTAAATTAGCATGGGCATAAATGTTTTACAAACAATCTAGTCTCCACATAATGAATCATCAATCTGAATTAATTTTGTTGACTTCCAGAAGGCAAGGTTAGTTAGGAAATCATTGAAGTTAGAATAATATGCCTATATTTGCTTTATTTTCCATACTTACAATGACACTCTTATTCATCTCCAAAAGTGTGAATCTTTCAAATTCTTGTGTGTTTTGCAGATGATTCAATCATAATTCAGGCAGCAGATATCATGGATAGAGACAATCAATCAAGTTTCAACAGTGATGTCATAGTATTGGATTCTGTCCCCAATGCTGGACACATCAGATCAAGTCAGACAGTGGATCTAACATGGCTAGATCCTGAAAATGAGAGCGTAACAGACAGACAGTCACCAGCTCTCTTTGTAGAAGTGCAACCTCAGACCAGCAGAACAGAGATGAAAAAGGGATCTACTGATAGGGATGATTCTTTGCCGAAAATACAGTTTGCTAATAACAGACAGAGTGGTAAATGTGTGCCACGTTCTACTGGTTCACCATCTGTGTTTACTAATACAAAGTTTAATTTTGGTGTTGGTAACCTTTATTACATTAACACTGCAAATTGTCAAAATTCACCTTCTGCAACAATAACAAATGCACAGACAACTACTAGCAAGTCAACACATATTTTATCACTGTCACAATCTACATCACAGCAGTCCACAAATAGTCTCAGTGCAAATCTTACTGGCTCATCTCCTTTCAGGCCATTAGGACCCAGCCAGCTGGTCTGTGTCTCACCAAGTTCATTGACATTTTCCCCTAATGTTGGGTCAGTGATATTAACACCTTTTCCAGGTTCACCAATGTCTTCACACTATTACCTAGAAACTGGAAATATGAGACCTCAAATGACAATCTCTGCGTTTGCTCCACCAGTCTCAGTGTCATCCCAAAAACAGTTTCAAAATAAACTTCCTCCTAATACAAATATAGGACAATCACAAGTATCAAACCCACCCAAAGTAAATACATCTATCAAATCAGATGCATGTAATGAACCACCACCTAGACTACTAAGTAAGACAACCTTACACCATAGAACATCCAACAAACCCAGTTTCTTGTTGGGTCCGTTACCACCATTGGAACCATCTTCTCTCTCTGAAAGTCCTTTATCTGCCCCTGAGCCAGTGAACATGACCAACCCTAGCAGAGGAATTTCAGGAACACAGATAACCCTTAAAGGGGGCCAAAATGTGCAACAGCCTGCAGTTTTGAGAAGTATTCTTCAAGGTAGAGTATACTATGTACTTGTGTAAGTGTTCTGACTGATAGTAGGGGCTTTCCTGGAATCATTTACAGGTACATAAGTGTAATCCATGTGACCATTCTTATAAATATCTGAACTAAATGTTCAGTATGTTTAAACCTGCTTTTCCTACTATAAGTGACAGTCAGCAATAAAAAAAAACAAACGCAGGTGACCATCTTAGAACCCAAGTCTACGCCAGAATATTGTCCCTTAAAAATGAATTGTGAACTAGCAGCTCTTTACAACATCTCACTTGTTAAATATCTTTTGATTGCCAATATTTATTAGATTACATTTCTCAGTTCAGCAGAAGCCTTGAAGGTTAAAAAGTAAAGTTGCGTTAAGCCAAGTATTTGATGAGGGGACAGTATTTGTAACAATTTTGAATAAACTGTTCCCATCTCTGTGTTGTGTTTATGTCATAGTTGCAGAAATAGAATTCTCATTGAAGAGATTATTGTTAAACTGTATTTTGAATTTTGTACTTCACTGTTTTAGCTGAATTGTTTCAGCTATGATGCTCAGAGGCCTGCTATATTTTATGTCTTTTTCACTGTCAAACTACTTTCTCAGTTTGCACGTTAATACTTTCTCAAAAGCTATAATTCAAAAGTACTGTCTTGATTGCATAACACCTGTTCATGTTCACACTGATAATTAAGTTGTAACTAAAAAGTTAAGATGGGAGCTTTTGATAGTGCGAGTTCTTTTTTCTATGACCTTCAGACTATCGGCTTTAAAATATGGGTCTTTTCTTTTCTGTATAAAATCGATTGCTTGGTTTTTACCTCTACTGGTCATAGACCAGAAGAGCTTGTGTGATGGTCTATTTGTTGTCTGTCTGTCCATTAGCACAAGTTTGTTTTCACTGCTCCTTCTAAGCTTCCTGGAAGATTGTAATGAAATTACATGCAAACTCATCCCATATTGTAGTTGGTCCTAAATTAAAATCGTGCCCCTCGGATATCCAATATGACCATCACAGTGGTCATATTGAAAATCGTGTTATTGTTACTTTTCCTCAATGGATGGTCATATTAGCATAGGGTTTTCACAGAAAGACTTCTTATCATGTCTAGTTTTGGTCCCAAACAAAAATTGTGGCAATCAAAATCTTGTTATCACTACTACAGAGGAATGGAAAGTCATATCAACATGGGGTTTTCACCAGAAAACTTCATATAATGCCTAGTTGGTCCTAGGGGAAAATCATGCTGCTCGGATATCAAAGTATGGTAGTCACAGCTGCCATCTCGAAAATCTTGTTATTGCTACCCCTCCTGATTGGACAGTCATATCGACATGGGCATTTTCACTAGATTTCGTATGATCCTAAATGAAAATGGTGCCTATCTGACATGCAATATGTCCACTATGGCTGCTATCTTGAAAATCTTTTTATCACTACTCCTAAATGGAAAGCCATATCGACATGGGGTTTTTATGAGAAGACTTTTCTGATACTGTCTACTCGGTAGTGAATAAAAATGGTGCCAATCTGACATCCATATGAGTCATCTTTCAAGATCTTTTTATCGCTACTCATCCTAAATGGAAAGTTCTGTTGACATCAGGTTTTCACCAGAAGACTTCTTGTGGTGTCTAGTTGGGCCTCAATTAAAATGATGCCAATCTGACATCCAATCTTGAACATCTTGTTATGGCTACTTTTCTAGAATGGTCATATTCACATGAGGTTTTAACCAAGGGACTTCTAATAATGTCTAGTTGGTCCTAAATGAAAATGGTACCAATCTTGCATCCAGTATAGCTGCCACACCTGTGCTGCATATCGATATGATTCACGATACACAGTCTATGATACAATACATTATTGATTCTCAGTTTAAAGAATAAAAAGGCAAACGACTAATAATTATTTATGACTGCTGAAGATTAAAGTAACTTATATAGGGTAAGTATCGTTTTGTATCGATTCTTCACCTCTTGTATCGATATGTGTATCGATATGGCAAAAGTATCGATGCATTGATATATCGATGAATCATTTCACCCTTAGCTGCCACAGCTGCTAATTTGAAAATCTTGTTGTTATTGCTCAAAAATATCAGAGGTTTCAACACTGAATAGTTAAAAAGAAGAAATGATCTTATCTTGAATTCCTGAAATTCTTTTTGATAACTAGAATGTAAGTACCATTGAAGGACTTTTGTTTACATTCCTATTGCTAAGTGGAGCAGATCATGTTATGGTGTTGACTCTCCATCCATCTTTAGTTTCTGCACAAATTTAAGTGCAAGAACATGTACCTTGACTAGAATTTGTGGATGGCCTTAGGGGTGAAATGATACAACTGTGGCTTGTATTGAGAAGTATTGCGATACACAACCTATAATACGATACATTATCAATACACATATCAGCTTGAAGGTCTTGTCATATTTAGAAGGACTGTCAGTGGTAGAGTGGCGCCGTTTCAGATATGTTGACATAATGGTCGTATTTGTAGATTGCAGACAGGCCTAGACTTACCATCTGTTCATATGCTTTTCTCATCCTTGACAGTACAACAGAAATACATATAAAACAGAAATACGTACAAAACAGATTATCTGCTAGTTGGTGGTGATTCTAATTCAACTTTTTTGGCCATTTCAGGCTGCTTCATTTGATGGGATGCAGAACTCATCTTGGTCATTACATCCTTTGTTTTTCATTGCATGAATGCCTTAAAAAAATATCTTATTACCAATTTATGTCTTCACATAAATTTGGAAGGCATTATGATTTTACCATACAAACAGAAGAAATAGTGCATTATCCTGGTGCAAGGAAAATCTTATCTGGAACAGGTCATGGTGCAGGAGCAGAGATCCCTCACATTGTACATCAGCAGATGCAAAACAACTGTCATGGACACAAGCACTCATTTCTGTATGTGAAAAAGGAAAACTGTTGACAAGACCCATTCCTCTTCTACAAATTAGCACAACGTAACTAACTCGTGCGATTCTAAATCTGCCTCCTTGTCGATTCTATGCTAATTTTTTTTTATCCCATCAGCACATTGTCACAGCATATATCAAGATAAAGGAGACATTTCAAACTTGTTCCCAACGTACGATTCAAGTACTTTACTGATCATTTAGTAGCCACTTTTACACGAAGTTTCTCTGTTGCTGGTATCTACTTGGATCTCGTTTGGATGCCTCAACGCATTGAATAAGCTGCATTCATTTACCTGGGACTGGAACAAACAATAACCACCAATCAGAATTGAATGTAGCATATTTCACTGCATGACACACTGGAAGTATAGGCCTCCAAATCTTGTGTTAATTTGTAGAAGGGGAGTGTGTGTTGTCGATAGGTTCTCATTTTTACTGACTGAAATGAGTGCCTGTACCTGCGATGGCTCACTCTAGTGAATTCTCAATTAAAAGAATCAGAAAGCAAATGACTAATAATTTTTCATGACTGCTGGAGATTTAAAATAACTTGTATAGGGTATCCTTTCTTTATATAAGTGTATCAATATAGCAAAATTATTGATGCGTCGATGAATCATTTCACCCCTAGATGGCTTGGATTTGGTGTTCAAAAAAAGGCCAAAGGTCAGAAAATTGGTTTCTGCACAATAATTTTGCTTCCAGACCAGATACCTTTATCACACATTTGTTATGGCTTGTACATGCGGTTAGAACAAAATTTATTGATTTGGCAGTCAAAGGTCATGGTCATGGTAACTTTAAGAAAATTGGTTTACATTACAACTTTGCTTGTAAACCAAGTATCTTTGCTGATCTTTGTCTTTATTATTCTTTTTTTTATTGACCCCCAGAATCATAACAATTTGCATTTATTTGTTGGTTTTTAGTTCTACTAGACATAGACCAGATGAACCAATGGGTTGGCCTGTTGTCCATCATCCATCCGTCATTCTGTTAGCACAAGTTTGTTATCGCTACTCCTAAACTTATTGCATTTTGCCATGAAACCTTACACACACATTCATCACAAGGTCTGTTTGGTCGTAAATGAAAATGATGCTGCTGAGACATCCAGTATGGCCACCACAGTGACCATATGAAAATCTTGTTATTGCTACTTCTCCTGAATGGATTGTTATATCAACATGGTGTTTTCACTAAAATACCTCATATGATGTCTAGTTGGTACTAAATGAAAATGGCGCTGATCTGACATCCAGTATGAAAATCTTGTTGCTATTCCTTCTGAATGGAAAGTCATATTGGCATCAGGGTTTTCACCAGAAGAATTCTTATGATGTCTAGTCAATCCTAAATGAAAATGGTTCTGTTCAGACATCCAACATGGCTGCCATCTTGAAAATCCAGTTATCGCTACTCATGAACGGAGGGTAATATCAGCATGGGGTTTTCACTAAAAGACTTCTTATAATGTCTAGTTGGTCCTAAATGAACAGTGCAACATAATATCCAATATGGTCATCATGGCAGCCATCTTGAAATATTTTGTTATCGCTACTCCACCTGAATGGAAGGTTTTTTACATCAGTTTTCACCAGAAGAGTTCTTACGTCTTACCACTGGTCTAGGGGAAGGGATTGGATCAGTAATTCCCCTTTCTCTATGTTTCCATTCAGTCCATATGGGGAAACAATTTTAAGTTTTGAGGACCAGTCCAGGGGATGGGATTGGATCGATACCTTTCCCTTCTCAATGTTCTCGTTCAATCCCTATGGAGCTTGGGAACACAAACCACCCAGGGGTGAGTCAGACGTCTCCTTTTCCGACCATAATACCACTGATGACTTTGCCATGGTTCAATGGATCGGCAGATTGGGCACATCCTAGACCTTTCCCCGCCTCCGATCTTGTTATCGAGGGAACGGGAGGAGGGCTGCTTCTTGTTGCCGAGAAGGAATCACCAATCCCTTTTTCCATTGAGAGAGGATCAACAGGCTAGTCCCATCGCTCCATGTGAGAAGAAAATGTACAATGAACCCCTCTTCAGAAAGTCCTTTTCTTCTAAGAGGAAGATGAGATGAAATAGTCCTGCCATGCCCTGAGAATGAGGACATTACAATGAATTCTCATTTTTGTGGATGCAGGCAAGTTCCCTGAAGATCCTGTTGTACCAGGATCTTCTCATCTGTTGGATTATCCTTCATTTCACCCAACAGATCAGGTGACAGTTGAGGAAGATATGTGGATTTTTAATTAGGTGATAAATGAGGTTTACTGTCTAATTCCCCTGGATTTGTGTCTCAAAATATTCAGGTTCATCAAAGGCTAGCAACCTCTGCAGTTTGGAGAGGCTGTCTGGGGCACAGCCCAAGTTGGACCTGCTGTTGCTTCCTTATTCAGTGATGGTGATAGAGCTGACTTGGATATTGTCTAGAGGCCAAGAAGTAGCCAGACTGCAGATGGGGTTGTCAGTCCCCTCTTCTGTGCTTCAGTCCCAGGTTTCAGCCAATAGCTACAGGGTCCATTATCCCCCTTGGCTCACACCAGGGACCAGGGCCATCTCCCTGTCAAGGCTCTTGTGGCTTTGGAACTGATGTGACCATACCCTCGCATGCCAATCTGTTTACAGCACCTTCCTTCAATCTGTTGATGCAGCAATCATTATCTGCAGCTGCATTGCAGAGATTAGAGGCTGTTGCCAAGATGTTTATGGCACTTTCTGTTGAGCTCCTTCACCTCCATAGGGATGCTGCTTTGGAGACATCAAAGGTCTTGCTGGAACACAGGAAAAGCATTTTGTAGGCTACATCTTGATGCAGGCACTTTATTTGGTGGGCTAATCTATACAGTGGCCTCACAAGATTTGAAAGATCAGCAACATTAGTCACTGGCCCAGCTAAACCAGAGAAGAAATACCCTCATCCTCAAATGTCCACAGCTCCCCCTCATAAGTGATTTGAACAGGGAAACCATCAGAACTGAAATCAGTCCAAGTTTAAAACTCCTTTCTGCCCGACTTTCTCGTGACGAGGTGGCCAAAGGGGCCATGGGAGGAAGTCTGTGGACCTCTCCTCCTTCCTTAAGGAGGGTGCAACTGTCACTAACGAGTCACACTCTCTCCTGATCAGTAAGTCTTCCTGACATTCCAATAGGTGCCTGATTTAGCCTTTTTTTCACAGTTTCAATTCATGCTCAAGAACCTCACTCCTTCATTTACACTGATGCCTCAAGTTCGGACTGGCTGGGAGGGGTCACCTTGAGCCCAAGGGAGTAGTCCTGCAGGACCTATGGTCACGAGAGTAATCTTCATTTGATATCAACAATCTAGCACTTCAAGGGTGTGTCAACCACCTAAGAGACATTGCTGCATTAAGGTCACTCTAAACAACACATTGGTTGTAGCATACCTTCGATGTAAAAGGGGCACCCATTGGACAAATTCAGAGATCATTCCCATAGTCTGCCACATTCTGAGCAAGAGGAATATTCTCGTGGACAGCTTGTCCAGACAGAGGCAGGCAGTCCTCATGGAATGGTCTCTACATCAGTTGGTAGCATAGAAACTTTTTCATCTGTGGGGAAGGCCAGTGGTAGACTTGTTCACAAGGCTGAACAACAAGCTCCATCTTGATGTCTCTCCAGTGCCAAACCAGATGGCATGGCCAGTGGACGCCTTAAGTCTGGGGTGATATCAATTGTATGCTTATGCCTTTCGGAATAATCCCTCAGGTTCTTCAAAGAGTCAGGACTTCCAAGTCACAGCTTATTTTGATAGCTCCTCTGTGGCCCCAGCGATCATGGTTCAGCAATCTCCTTGACTTGTTGGTCAACGATCCCAGGAAATTACTGCTAAAGGGTGATCTGATGTCACACCACAGACAGTCCCTCATGCACATCACTCTACAAATTCTTTACCTTCACACCAGGTATATATCAAAAGATCTATCTGCCAGGACCAGTTTATGAGCAAGGTTGCTAAATGCATTGCTTATTCTGAATGGTAATTGACTTCCAATGTTTATGATGCCTAGTGGAGAATTTTATGTAATTGGTACATTATTACATACATTGATCCTGTCTGCCTCCATTTAAATGCAGTTGCAGATTTTCTTTTTCTTTTCGAGGAAAGAGGTTGCTCAATATCCTCCAATAGCAGAGCAGTCCTATCTAATACTCTTAAATTCTCTATGAGCTTCAATGTATGGTCAGACCCACATCTTTCAGAACTGATCAGATACTTTGAACTCCAGAGAGGTACCTCTTGTTTGGTTGCTATCTAAACCTCCTTATGAACCTTTCAGTTAAGACTTCTCAGAGAACCTTACCCATAAAATAGTGAAATTTATGCCTTGTCTGTGGAAAAATGCTGTTTATGTTTTTGTGGTAACTATGATTTGGTCTCTTTTCTTTGCCAATCTGGGTTTCTGGACAAGAATCATCTACCGTCTTTAGCTCCTCTTCCTGTTGAAATCCCCAGTCTCAGTCGTTTATCTGTGCTGTGGATGATCAAGATACTCTTTTGCTCAATTAGAATGTTATGGTTGTATTTATCTAAACGAGAAAAGAAAGGGTCATAACTGTCTTTTTCTCTCTCTGAAAGGTACTTCTGATATTTTGGCAGCCACCATCTCAAGGTGGATTATTTTGGACTATAAAAAGAGCTTATCAGTCTCACACAGAGAGAGATATCTCTTTCATGAAAATTAAACAAGCACAATGTTGGGTTATTGCTGAATGTTGAGCTCTTTTGAATCCTTCTTCTTTCAATAATGTCGTGTCAATTATGATACTAAACAGGTGCAATCATCTTGAGAAGTACTTCATGCCATTATGACAAGTAGGTCACATTAACCTTTCTATAATCAGGTGATTATGTTAAGTGTTTGTAATGAACTCCATGTTGTAGGCATCATGTAACGTACAGGTCCATCCACTGAATTATGAGGGGCCCCAATGTAAATGAATGGAAGGTGAGCTGTCGGACAGTTCCATCCCTTTTAAAGAAAACTACAGAGAGTACTCCAATTGCAACCTGAGCTTGTACTCCTTTCCTTTCAGCTTTTCTTTGCCATCTGCTTCATCATATAAAGACTAATATCCAGTTCTATTACTTTTTAAATTATCCCAGGGAATACTACTTTAAATTATCCCAGGGAATACTACTTTGAATTATCACGGGGAATACAGCTTTTCTTTGCCATCTGCTTCATCATATAAAGACTAATATCCAGTTCTATTACTTTTTATATTATCCCAGGGAATACTACTTTGAATTATCACAGGGAATACAGCTTTTTGAATTATCTAAGGGAATACTACTTTGAATTATTCCAGTAAATATTACTTTGAATTGTCTCTGGGAATACTACTTTGAATTATCCCAGGGAATACAACTTTTTGAATTATCCAAGGAAATACTGCTTTGAATTATTGCAGGGAATTCTACTTTGAATTATTCCAGGGAATACTCCTTTTTGAATTATCCCAGGGAATACAACTTTTTGAATTATCCCAAGGAATACTTCTTTGAATTATTGCAGGGAATACTACATTGAATTATCACAGGGAATACTACTTTTTGAATTATCCCAAAGAATACTACTTTGAATTATCCCAAGGAATACTACTTTGAATTATCCCAAGGAATACTACTTTGAATTATCCCAAGGAATACTACTTTGAATTATTGCAGGGAATACTACTTTGAATTATCCCAAGGAATACTACTTTGAATTATCCCAAGGAATACTACTTTGAATTATCCCAAGGAATACTACTTTGAATTATCCCAAGGAATACTACTTTGAATTATCCCAAGGAATACTACTTTGAATTATCCCAAGGAATACTACTTTGAATTATCCCAAGGAATACTACTTTGAATTATCCCAAGGAATACTACTTTGAATTATCCCAAGGAATACTACCGTATTTACCGCATATCTTGGGACAAGATAAAATAAATGATTTTTTTTCCTGTCCCATAACTTATGGTTAAACTTTTTTCCAACTAGATCATATGTCCCAGAACTTAAGAACCGAAACAAATTGTGTTTAATTTGCTGCCCCCCCACCAGCACTTCATGTTACAATAAGGTAGGTAAATTTAACGTTTATTTGATAATAAACTGAAAGAAACTAACCTTGTACTGTTCTTTTTTATTCCTCTTTTTTGTTCTTCATAAGCAATTTATGTATAAAAGACACAAACGTATCCACTATCACTAACTTATCCACTAACACGACATGGTCTGGTAATGTAGAGTACCGGTCGTGTGTATAGATTATGTCCGGTAACAACATTGACACATTATTTTATTGACGTGAATATAGATAAACAAATCATGTTTGGCTGTCCTAAGAAGTTTGAATACCGGTATATTATCAAACTGAAAATTGGATCCAGCAAAATCACAAACAATAGAAAGAGAGAGAGACCGAGAAATAACCGATTGCTTGAAGGCATCAGCAATTCACGCATGATCCGGTGTATGGTGCAAAATAACCAAGAGTGTATTATATCCAGGTTAACAATGTAATAATATTTCGCAAATAAAAATCATTATTAGTAAATACATTGACTGTGAGTGAAAATGACAACATTTTTGCTAGCATGGGTTACCCTTGTACAAAAAAAATATTCTTAAAGACAATTAATGCTGTGTATGATGTTGCACCCATGTATTTACCCTGCAAACATCAATTATAATGACAGGTGGCAAACAATAGATGCTTGGGTGGTGAATAAACACACCTGGTAGAGACTTCGGCTATCAAATACAAAGATTATTTTATTACAAAGCAAGCCGACCCCGGAAGCCGACTTTGGATTCTTTCAAGTATGCAGATTTTTTATATACAGAGTAGGCCGACCTAGGGAAGCCGACTCTGGTTTCTTTTTACCGGTATTCACAGCAATTTCGAAAATAAATTGAAACAATGGAACAGTTTGAATGGAAAACTTATCACACATTGTTACAATAAAAGTGACTCCTCACATTCATTGTTACCGTACTATTTTAGCATATATAAAGGGGAATACAAATAAAACAAAATAAACCACATTATACATCTCAGCCGTGATGGATAAGTTTGTAGTAAGCAAGCAGACCCTGGAAGCCGACTTTGGATTCTTTTAAGTGTGCAGATTTTTTATATACAAAGTCGGTCGAGCAAGGGAAGCCGGCTTTGATTTCTTTTTAGCAGTATTCACTGAACCGGCGTCAATTGTGCGGCATGATCACAGGAAGTTCAAATAAATTCTGTCAGCTTAATATAGGACTCTACTTGGCACTGAACAATGAACAAGTATCAACTTTGCGGCTCGATCAAAGGGTTACGAAAACAAAGTGAGCTCGATCAAAGGGTTGGGAAAACAAAGTGAGGCTGCCTTTACAAGCTAAAGGGTTTGCACTGGCAGATAACTGAGGAAATATTACTTGGGAATTAGATCTGGCTTATGAAAAAGGCAAATATAAATCAACTCAAAACTTTTACTGCATCAAACAGTGTTTATACAGTAAAACAAATTATAATACAAGTACAGGTTGCTCCGACTTGCACGTATTTTGTACGTAGTGCAAACATCTAGTCTCCTATATTGCCCATATATTTATCAAAATTTGTTCTTCAAAAGTTTGCAGTTAAGAAGAAAAGTGTAAACAAACAACACTGACAGCGGTTTTTATTTTATTTATGTAATAAAATATAAGTTTGAGTGCATTTTTTTACCAGCTAAGCTATCGATATTATGATTCAAAAGGTGTCCCACAACTTACGACTCGAAAAAAACGATCTGTCCCAGAACATACAGTGCACAAAAAAATTACTTTAAAAATAAATTTATGGTGTCCCAAGATATACGGTATCCCAAGATATACGGTAAATACGGTACTTTGAATTATAGCATACACATAACTCGGATTGATATGAGATATTATCTGCAAATATTAAAATGTGGCATCCAAATGTCATTACCATGTAATTTGCATGTTCACTGTGCTGAACACCAAGTATGGTCTGCCCAGAGTGGTTTCTTGGGCTTAGTCAAACAAGAAACCAGTTACTGAATTCAATGCAATAACTACCCAGGTCATTTAGATATTCATTTTGGGAGTAAATACCTGAGGTAAATTGTCAATTCTTTTATATCAGAACCACCACTTCATTGAATGAATGAGGAGTGTTTTTAGTCTGCATTAGCAGGGTTTCATCCCAAATTAACAGACCTAACTTGGATATCTATATGGTTTCTGTGAGAAGACTAATTTTTGTTAACCCACATTAGTTGGAAGAGAAACCTAGCACTCACATTTCCACCATTGGTGGTGGCATCATCATCAACAGTTAAGGTTTTGGTTAAACTATTTCAACAATTTTTTGGTTGTGGGCTTAACTTGCTGCGCCTGGTGTTCTTGAAATTATTTAGGATCTACAAGAGTTAAAAGAGTTTAAAACTTTTGCTTTTTGTGAGAATAAAGCTTTAAATTATAGGGGAGACATTTTTTAATAAATGTCAATTTTGATTTTCCAGGAAATTCACATGTAAATAATGGAGTTGCTACCTTCGGAGTCAGTGCTATTGATGCTATGAAGAAAACGTTAGCTCCAGAAAAGACTTTGTTACATGAAAAGTTAGTGCAGATGCATATTCCAAAAGATGTTGCTACTAAATCTGTTGTAACTTCCAAAACCACAACTATCACTGCTGCAGACATGGGTGTGGAACAAAGACATCACACTAAACCGGCTGTAGGCCCTACTGGTGGTGCTTTCACAGATGCAGATACAGCTATGGGAACATCAATAGGACAGACATGTCTGACTAAAACAGCCGTAGATCCTTCTTGTACGGGTATCACTGCAGTAGCCACATGTAAATCTACACCAAGTGCTACTAGAGCTGCTGCAGGCACAGATTTAGGAAAAACACATGAAATTAAAACAGCTGTAAGCCACAGTGGCACTGCTGTCAATGCAACAGCCATGGCTACATCTACTACATGTGCTGTAACAGCCACAACTGTCAATACTACAGTCACAGGTGTTAGACAACAGAACAAAGTAGCTTTAAATGCTACTAGTGCTGCCATTACTGCTGCAGCTGTGGAACATATTGCTCAAACTAAAATGGCCCCAAAGACAGCTATGACAGTTGGAGAAATAGTGGTTCAAAACCAAACAAACTTGGTTGGCACAAGTGGCAGTGCTACAGCTGCCAGACAAACAATTTACGAGGGAACCACTGTAAAAGGTACATCTTTTGTAGCAAATGTTGCATATAAAACAGGGGCAAAATATGTGATTGCTGCTGCATTGGGAAATACACCTGGTGTACAGCCAGGCCACAATTTTCCAACTTTTGCTACAGGTGCTGGTGGAAATACTTTGCCTGATCCTAAGTGTAGACCATTGCCTGCAGCTGCAGAAACTTCCATCCCAGCTAATAATCATGCCATGCAGCCAGCATTGGTAAAGTAAGTATAGTAGATGTTTTTAGTTCGACTGGTCATAGACCGGAAGAGCTTATGATATGGCCTGTTGTTCATCATCTGTCCAATAACACAAGTTTATTATTGCTACTTCTTCTAAAACTACTTGGAGGATTTCCATAAAACTTTACACACACATTCTTGCAAAGGTCTAGTTGGTCCTAAATGACAAAGGTGCTGCTTGGATATTTAATATGACCACCATGGTGGCCATCTTGAAAATCATGTTACCAATACTCCTTCTGATTGGATGGACATATTAACATGTGGTTTTTACCAAACACTTTTATGATGTCTACTTGGCCATCTTGAAAATATTGTTATCGCTACTACTCCTGAACGGTTAGTCATATTGACATGAGGTTTTTACCAGAAGACCTCTTATGATGTCTAGCTGGTCCTAGATGAAATGGTGCTGATTTCACATCCAGTATGGCAGCCTATACAGTCATCTTGAAATTCTTGTTCAGCCAGTAGTCATATTGACAAGGGGTTTTCACCCAAAAACTTCTTATGATGTCTAGTTGGTCCTAAATTTAAATTGGTGTCAGTCTAACATCCAGTATGGCCATCAGTGACCATCTTGAAATTTTTTTTATTGCTACTTGTCTTGAATAGATGGTTATATTGACAAAAAACTTAATATGATGTTTAGATGGTCCTAAATAAGAATGCTAATCTGACATCCAGGATGGTCATATTGACATTCAGATTTCATCAGAAGATTTCTTATGGTGTTTAGTTGGTCTTGTTATCAATACTTATTAATGAATGGTCATATCAACATGGGGTTTTCACTAATAGACTTCTGATGGTGTTTAGTTGGTCCTAAATGAAAATGGTGCCAAATTGACATCCAAGATGGCCACCAATGGCCAGCTTGACAATCTTGTTATCACTACTTATACTGAATGAATGGTTCTATTGACATGGGGTTTTCACTAAAAGACTTCTTATATTGTCTAGTTGGCCGCATGAAAATGTTTCCCCACAGACAGTAAGACTACTTACAATGTCTAGTTGGTTCTAAATGAAAATGGTGCTAATCAGATCTTAAATTTCATGAGCATGGTGGCCATCATGAAAATCTCCAGAACTGATAGTCATAGTGACATGGGTTTATTGCTAAAATTTCTCTTATAATATGCAGCTGGTCCTAGTTGGTATAACTGCCATGGTAGCCATGTTGAAAATCATGTTGTAGCTACTTCTCATGAACTGGTGATCAAATTGAAAATCTTATCACTGCTCTTGAAGGGATGGTTGTATCAACATGGGGTTTTCACTAAAACACTTCTGTATATGTAGTGGTCCTAAATGAAAAAGATGCCAGTGTGACCTCCCAAAATTTAATAAAGTTTGTAACAGTTGCTTCTTGTAAACAGAGGGCCATACCAACATTCAAAAAAACTTCGCTTCTTCCGTTGTACCTATATTAAAATAAATCTAATCTAGCCTCCAAAATTGTTTCCTGGACTGCCATCCTGAAAATCTTCATACGGCTACTTCTCCTGAATGGATGGTCTTATTGACAAGGGGTTTTCACTAAAACACCATTTAAACAATATGTAATTGTTTCTGAATGAAACTGACCTTCATCTGACCTTCAACATAGTACCATAGTGGCCATCTTGAAAATCTTGTTATCACTGCTCTTCTTGCATGAATGATGGTACATGTATTGACATGGGGTTTTCACAAAAACACTTCTTGCAATATGTAATTGGTTCTGAATGAATATGGTGCAGAATTGACAACCAACATATCTGCACTTTTGTGAAGGAGTTTTGAAACCAGATTTAATTGGCTACGGGGTCAATTCAGATGTCATTGCTTACAGTTTTGGACTTCATTGAGCTTACGAACACAGTACTTGTACATATCCAACTGAATTTTGACTAGGTTTTTGTATTTTGTTGCATTCCAATGAACAAGTTGATATTCTCTTTGACATTGATTTTGAAGTCAAAGGTCTTGACATTGGGTTTTTAGCTTTACTGGCTTGTGAGCATGATAACACAAGCATCATGAATGGATTTTTTTATCAAACCCAATTTGTGGATATATCTGATGAATACCTTGAATGATTCCACTTAAGTAACTTTGTTTTGTTTTTGTTGTCCAAAAAATAATAATAGATTTAAGCAAGCTTAGCATTCGAGTATATCATGAAATTGTCTGAGACCGGTTCATTTATTTTCTATACACCATGTGAGTATATCAGGACATTGTCTGAGACTGGTTCATTGATTTTCTATACACCATGTGAGTATATCAGGACATTGTCTGAGACTGGTTCATTGATTTTGTATACACCATGTGGGTATATCATGACATTGTCTGAGACCAGTTCATTGGTTTTCTATACACCATCTGAGTATATCATGACATTGTCTGAGACCAGTTCATTGATTTTCTATACACCATGTGAGTATATCATGACATCATCTGAGACCAGTTCATTGATTTTCTATACACCATTTGAGTATATCATGACATCATCCAAGACCAGTTCATTGATTTTCTATACACCATGTGAGTATATCGTGACATCATCTGAGACCAGTTCATTGATTTTCTATACACCTTTTGAGTATATCATGACATCATCCGAGACCAGTTCATTGATTTTCTATACACCATGTGAGGTTCAGTGGCAAAGGCCATGACAGAGAATTTTGCACTTACAGGTATCTTGTGAACATGTTAACTCAGACATATAGGAAAAATACTTTGTTGCCAAATTTGGTATATTGGAGTTGCTCAAGAATCTCTTGGATGGTTTCAGTACTCACCAGTTAAAAAGAATTAAAGGACAGAAGAAATGGGATTTTTACTTTGATTCCTGGAAATTCTTCTCAGCCATTAGGGCATCAGTCCCATTTCCCATTGAGGAACTCGTGTTTGTTTACTTGGTTGTAAGACATATGTTGTTTGATCGTTTGTTTGCTGCTTATTGCACATCAGCAAGTGATTGTTGCCACCCATGAGGATTTATTGCTGCACTGAGCTTAGGAAATTAGATATCTAAACTTATATCGCCAGATTCTTTACAGGTTTAATTGGAAATAAGCATTTTGATGGTGTGATTTTGTAGGATGTATTTCAAACAAAACAAAGCTTTATTTAATACTTTTCAGCCAACTTGTCTTGGGAAAGCGGACCCCAAGATTGAGCTTTTCCTCAGTAAATTTTGAGGATTTGGGTTGAGTTTATTTTTAGCTCTACATGGCCATAGACTAGAAGAGCTTATGGGATGGTCTGTTATATGGGATGGTCTGTCATCCATCTGTCTGTTAGCACAAGTTTGTTATCGCTACTCCTTCTAAACCACTTGGAGGATTGCGATGAAACTTTACATGTACATTCATCGCATGGTCTAGTTGGTCCTAGATGAAGATGGTGCTGCTGAGACATCCAGTAAGGCTGCCACAGTGGCCATCTTGAAAATCTTGTTATGGCTGCTCCTCCTGAATGGATGGTCATATCAACACTGGGTTTTCACTAAAACAATTCTTATGATGTCAAGTTGGTCCTAAATGAAAATGGTACTATCTGACATCCGATATGGCCACCATCTTGCAAATCTTATTATTGCTACTCCTCCAGAATGGATCATCATATCCAATTGGGGTTTTCACTGAAAGACTTCTTATAATGTCTAGCTGGTCCTAAATAAAAATGGTGCTGATCTGACATCCAATATGGCCACCAGGGCAGCCATCTTAAAAATCTTGTTATCACAACTCTACTTGAACAGAAAGTCATATTGACTTCTTATGATGTCCAGTTTGGTCCTAATTGAAAATGGTGCTGATCTGATGTCCAGTGTGGCTGCCACAACAGCCATCTTGAAAATCTTGTTATGGCTACTCCTCTCCAAATGGATGTCTCTATCAACATGGGGTTTTCATCAATAGATTTCTTATAACTAGTTGGTCCTAAATGAAAATAGTGCCAGTTGTACATCCAATATGGCTGCCACAAAGACTGTCTTAAAAATCTTGTCACTACTCCCCCTGAATTGATTGATGATCATTATGACATGGGGTTTTCACCAAAAGACTTCTGATGATGTCTGCTTTGTCCTAAATGAAAATGGTGCCAAGATCATATCCAATATGTGTACCACAGCTGCTAATTTGAAAAGCTTGTTATTGCTGAAGAATATCAGAGATGGTTGGAACACTTGACAGTTAATAGGAAGAAATGGTCTTGTCTTGAATACCTGGAAATTCTTTTTGCATAGTAGAGTGTCAGTCCCTTCAAAGGACTCTTGTTAACATTTTCCTACTTAGTTGTGTTATAATCATTCTTGGACTTTTCTTCCATGCTTAGAAACACTTGGCTAAGCCTGTTTTAAGGTGTTTGCCTAGTGGCTTTAGTCAGTTTTGTCCTTTGTCCATCATGCGTCATCTGTTCAAAATCGATATTTACAACTTCTTCTTAAAAACTGCTCAACTGAATTTGATAAAATTTGAATGAAAGCATCCTGGTATGAAGGTCTTTAAAGTTTGTTCATATATATGCCCACCATTGCTAAGAATAGAAAAATCTTTAAATGATTTATTCTCAAAAACCTCTGAACAGAATTTGACCAAATTTAATGGAAAGCATCCTGGCATGAAAATCTTTAAAAAAAAATTCAATTGATGCAAATCCGCCATCAATATGGCCACCATTACTAACATTACTA
This sequence comes from Margaritifera margaritifera, assembly GCA_029931535.1. Lineage (NCBI taxonomy): Eukaryota > Metazoa > Mollusca > Bivalvia > Unionida > Margaritiferidae > Margaritifera > Margaritifera margaritifera. The sequence goes on from JAQPZY010001053.1 coordinate 235,668, forward strand.
TAAATTGAAAAACCTTTAAAAGATTTCTTTTCAGAAAATGTGTAACAGAATATGACCAAATTTGATTGAAAGCATCCTGGCCGGAAGCTGTTTCAAAAATGTGTTCAAATTATGCCAATCTCCCACCAGATATGACCACCATTAGTAAAACAGAAAAACCTTTTAATGACTTCCTCTCAAAAACCAGTCAACAGAATTTGATTAAATTTGAAAGTAAGTATCCTGGCATGAACATCTTTCACATTTGTTTAAATTTTGCCAATCTGCCATTAAATATGGCTGCCATTGCTAAAAATTAAAAGACCTTTAACAACTTCATCTAAAACACCACATGGCAGAATTATAATCAAATTTGACAGAAAATAACCCAGCTTGAACACCTTTCAGATTTATACATGTGCTGTTCCACCATCAGATATGGCTGCCATTAGTAAAACAAGAAAAACATTTAAACGGCTTTATCGAAAAATAAGTGCTAAAGAGGATTTGATCAACTTTTACACAAAGTGTCCTGGCATAGGGCCTTTCGATATTGGACAAATGATGCTGATGGGCCGTCAGATATGGATTAAGATACAAAAACTAGAGAAATCTTAAAACATTTGTTTCCATAAAGTATGAAATCAACAGCACTGGAATAAATTGTAACAGAAAGCATCCCACTGACCCAGATTTCTTGTTAGAGTAAAGTAGCCTGTGACAAGGACTATTCAAGGACTATTCAGAATTATAGGTTTAGGGTTATGTGGAGTTCTTCTTGCAAAACAAAATTTTAAAATGTAAATTATTTTTAGACTTCAAGATGCATACATTTCAGTAGAACAGGTTATAAAAAATAGCAAAATAATACACATTAGAGATCATATCGAATGATTTATAATTTAAACTGATGAAATACAGAATCGCAATATAACAAGTAACACTCGATAATAATTTGATAATCTGATTATTTATAAGACTAGTTTGTGGTTACCAATGGATAGTGTGCTGGACTCCTACACATGACTACTTGGTTTGGTTCCCAGACCAGGCTGGGTTGATTGCCTTGTTGGTTCCTTAGTCAAGACACTGTCCTCTGATTGCCCAGCAAAAACTGAATAAAGTCACTTGGCAAAACACCTTAAAACAGGCTTAGCCAATCCAAACCAGAAATTTTGTATATCTCTGATGCACACGAATAATTTTTTTACTAATGAAAAAAACGGTGTGGCAATTTAGTAAATAATGTGCCATGTAGCCTTTAGACTGAAGAACTTGAAGCATCTCTGATGCGCACCAATAAGTTTTTTTACTAAGGAAAAAAAGCTGTGTGGGATTTTACTAATAATGTGCCATGTAGCCTTTAGGCTGAAGAACTCCAAGTGTTTCTGATGCATACCAGATGTAGCCATTAGGCTAAAAATGTGCCATGTACAGCCACCTTTAGGCTGAAGAACTCCAAGCATTTCTGATGCATACCAGATGAAGAGTTCAAAGCACTGATGCACACCAGTAATTGTATCGAAGTACCCAGTATCAGAATTTCTTGGCGTATTTAATTATGACCAGGAAAAAGATTTTATTTTAAGAACATTTTTCTTGTAAAAAAACATTTTTCTTGTAAAAACAATGTCCAAGTTTATAAATTTATTTGCAGAGAATTATTACTAAAAACTTTACCACAGTGTTGCACCTAGGAACCCAAGGGCAATGGACACTGAGTTCCTCACCGTCCATATTTTGGGGACAAAGCATTTTAAAGGGACACTTTCATTATTGCAATAAATATTTTGTCATGTGCTCAAGTAATTCATGAGAACATTAACATGTTTTGAATATCTGCTTAACCTGAAATGAGCTATACCATGGGATTTTCCATTCTGGATCTTGCTCTTAGTTAACTTTAGTGTTCACTTATTATCTACCAGCATTTATTGTAATAAATACACATTTTCTGAATTGCTTTTCTTTTGAAATTAATAAATAATTTATTAAATGGCATTGTGTATTTGCATAAACTAATGGCTGTCAAAGACTTTATATTGCAACTCAGTCAACTACCACAAACCTTGAATGTTTTCATTGCCAGATACATTGTTTTAAAATGGATATTCATTGACCAAAAAAATGATAGGGATCCAATACCCAAGGTGCAACACTGACCACGTTTGTAATTCTTTAATATTTTGAAGCCAGTTTGATAAATTTTGTTAAGTAGAGTTTGGGAGTTGCAAGTGTTGCCATATTAATGTGCCCAAAACCTTTGTTGTTTATATATTATCACATTTATTGTGCAATATTTTAAGCAATTTCATATTTTAATTACAGTAATATGTTACCTTCGCTACTGCATTGCTTACCTTTTCCAGGACGTAAGTCCCCACGTCCAAGCTAAAAAATTTCTTCCTCTGATTAGTATGGAATTTTCTAGAAAACTAGAACAGAAGGAATACACTCCCAGTCTGATTCTTATGTATTAGGCCCATATGGAATCCTTTTCTGCTTTTCCTTGGATGTAGTACATGATAGACGTACAAATTAGCTCCACAAAAAATTGCCCTTATTGCTGTTTTTAAAATGTAGTCCTTGAGACAGTTGAGTGTTTACTGAGCTCTCTGTTGGTTTTAGGTGTTTTTTGTGTATTGCTAATTTAGAGGTGCTTTACGAAATTGTGTTTATATTCTTTGTGCTGGTGATGGGGTAAGAATATTCAACCCATTTTTTACTTTTTTTGTTGTTGTATAAAATATTTCTTTTTCAGCATATAATGTTGCAATATGTGGGAAAGTGGGGCATAAGAAGGCACCTTGAGACTCATGCCACATGCTTAGCATGCACTGGATCTGTACAGACAGACAGGTGTCTTTGGAGCAACAAAGTGTGTGACTTAGCAGAAAGATGCCTCTTGTCTTCTGTGGACATACCCCCCAGGGGGAATAATAATGCAAATAATAATAACAATAATAATGAGACTTACATGGTTAGGAAATCTTGTAAGACCCAAGGACCCCTGACGCTTGATATACGATGTCATAAGTGCTGATGAGGGATCGGTCCTGGTTCCCTCTCAAGGGAGGAAAAAAACAAGAGAGTCGTGCCCTCCTGTTATGGTGAAGGTGATGAGTGAATTTTGCCTTTCTAAGACGTAGTGCGACGATTTCATTCAAATATTTCTGATGTGAGCACCTCCATCAGATCGTTGTCACTTGACCAGTCTTTGTCTGGTGACTGGTCATTGGGCACAGGGGACAGATTAAGTCGATATCCCCTTTGTTTCTTAGCCACCAAGCAATCCTAATGAGGATAGGGAGCCTGCCTGTACTTGTCTGACTAGGGAAGGGGATTGGCTTAACTCACCCCTTACTTCCCTATGTTCCCTTTTAATCCCAACAGGATATGAAGACACCCCTTGCCATGAAGTGAGTCTTCCTTCCCCTTCATAGTGCCAGGAACAACCATACATTGGCCACAAGGCAAGACAGATGTAACAGGTCATGAACCTGTTTCGTCTTCTCTGGCCAGGGCAACATCGATCTAGAAAGGATGAGAAGTGTTCTCATTCATCTAGAAGATCTCCTATCAAGGGTAGAGGGCAGTCTCATTGCCCCCACCCCATCCCCATGAGGGGAAGCGGGACAAGGATATCACTATTCACATGTCTCCCTCTCTGCAGATAGACAATGTAGAGAAAGTTCTGCCTTCCCTGCAGGAGCGAGCATAGGACGATGATGTTCTTTCTGTGTTAGTGGACTCAAAACAGTTTGCTGAGGAACCGGTGGAGACGGCCCCTCACCCTTCTTTTGGGACCCCAACCTCCCACATCCTGGCACAGGCATTGGAGGAGGAAGAAATCTGGACATTTGACAAAGTGGTAAATGAAGTTTACTGCCTACTTCCCTCTGATTTGTGCCCAATGCCTTCGGGGTTAGAGCATAAAGGATTCTCTCCAGTCTGTAGAGAATCTTGGGGGCTGCATCGTGTCCAGACCTTCTGTTACCATTCTGTGATGGTATGGGAACTTTCACAGAAGTTTTCCAGGGGACAAGAGTTTGTCATGCAGCAAAAGGGTGGTCTGTACCCCTCTCAATGCTGTAACTGCTGGTCTTAGCATCCAGCTATAAGGTCCACTCACCAGCTTGGCTCCTTAAGCCCCCCCCCCCCTCATTTGACGCTGTTGTGACACAAATGGAGATTTCAGTGTGGACCTGGGCTTACCTCCTGATTAAGTCCCTAGAGGTATTGGAGCATAATGCCTGTATGCTCATCACCATTGCCTTGCATACAATCTGTTTTTGGCAGCCTCCATCAGTCATTGAGTAATCAACTCTAGCGGCACATCAGTGCTTGCTGGAGGCTGTAACAAAGACGTCAAGGCATGCTCTTTCCAATCAAAAAGAATGATCACTCCAAATGCCCCTTAGGAACTACTGCTAAGTTTTTCAAGCAGCCGCAGCCCCAGCAGCTTAAAAAATGGCTGCAATTCAAAGCTCCTTCATGCCCATTGTTTCCTAGATGAAGCGGCTGGAAGGTCAAAGAAAGAAAGTTTTCAGACTCCTCCCTTTTTCCCAAGGAGGGAGGGGAAAGGCCCTAGAGACTCGAGCCCTTTCCTCTCTGTGTATCCCTCTTTCTGATGTACCTGTAGGTACCAAGCTAGATCCTTTTTTCAGGGGTCTCATTGGGCATCAAGGATGATGCGTGGGTATTTTCTACCTTAAAGGAGGACTTCCAGCTTTGTTCCCAGGACCATCATCCTCTATCACAGACCCCCATCCTCTTTCACCAGTCAAGCCTGGTGCATTTAATGGAAGAGGTACACACCCTTTTGCAGAAGGGCATGGGGTAGAGGATAGAAAAAGACCAGTCTCCAGCTTTCTATTCCCAGATTCTTCTGGTATCCAAAAAGGCGGAAAATTATAGCTTCTCATCGACCTTTTTGCCTTAAAAAGCTTCCTTCAGGAAGAATGCTTCAAGAATGAGACTGCTGCCTCAGTCCAGAATGGCTTAAGACCCTGTGACTGTGACATCTCCATTGATCTTTAGGATGCTTACTTCCACATCCTCATCTTTCCTCCACACAGGAAATACCTCCAGATTTGTCTTGACCAGGAGGTATTTCAATTTCGAGCTCTGCCGTTTGGCCTAGCCTCTGCTCCCAGAGCTTTTGTCAGGTGATAGGGGTAGTTACAGCTCACCTGAGGTTCCTAGGGATACCTATCCTCTAGTACTTCAACAATTGGTTGATGCACAATGTCATTAGAGATTCTCTTCTGAAAGACATGCCCCTCTGTTGCTCCACAATGACCTGTCTGGGACTTATTTCAAACCTAGAGAAATTGGATCTTGTCCCTTATCAGAATTTTGTTTATGTAGGACCTCACTGGGCTCCGAATTTCACGAACACCTGAGTTAATGGTCAAATTGGGACTGGTTTCTGACTGGAGTCCCAATTCACACACCTGAATCCCACTCCTATCTATACACCATCGTGTCAGATTAGGGGTGGAATGCTCACTGGTAGCCAGAAGAAGAAGTAAACATAAACAATTTGGAAATGCGGGCAGTATTTTTAAGCCCACAGGGATGTGTCAACCTAATGAGCCATTCCATCATGATCTCCTCTGACAACACGTCGCTAGTAGCATACCTCAGACAGCAAGGAGGTACCCATGTTCCTTTTCTGTGCATGGAGGTTTTGAACCTTCTCCATTGGGCAGCCTCAGAGGGGAGCACTCTCTGCATCCACTTCATTCCAGGGAAGAAGAATATTCTGGCGGACAGTCAGCTCAGAGGGGGCTGTGTGGGCCTCATGGAAAGGTCTCTGTACCAATTGTATAAATTTGTTGTAGAATTTGCCGCAGCAGAGGTGCCCCATTTGCCAGTCTTCGAAGCAGATAGATAAGCAATCGTTTCCAACACGGCTTCAGTTTTCCAAAATACAGTTGCATGTGTCTCCATTGTAGGTATACCCAAGTGTTTTGTAGATGTTTTACAATAGCAACGCAGACTAGAATCATGGCTGGGGTGGTTGTATTTTGGTTTTTCAATCTATATACTTTGAGCATGTGTGCATCCTTCTGCAAAATAGCTGCAATTCTAGATTGGTATAACAATGATGCAGTACCACTGTTGGGGGTCATAGAAACAATACAGATATGGAGAGTGTTTGGCAAACCATTGGTGGCTGCATGGGAGTGAACATTGGAGAGAACTGCTTTTGTTACAGCTCCGGCGGCATATATATCAACTCCTGTGGCTTCTGCATGCAATACCTGGCTATTGGAAAGAAGACTCCACAGGTACAAATTGTTGACAGATATGTCAGATACTGGCTGTAGCTTGGTTTGAAGATTGTTGGGTTGGTCTGCTGGTAAATAGTTGATGTCTGCGATATCCGGCACATGGTTGCCATGGTAGATGCTTTGTAGCAGTGCATACATATTGGTGTGCTCTCCCACAGATTGGATACCTATGTTGCGGGCAGTCGCATATGAGTTCATTGGAATGTGTGTTGTCATTTCGCTCTCGAGTAGTGTGGAAGTAGAAACATCTTTATGGTTTCCATATATATGGGTGATGTCGTTTATCCAATTCATTTAGACTACTCCTGCATTTTGGTGGCATGTTTGGTTGTGCGTTTGATGATGGTGAAAAAAAGAATAGGTACCCTATTGTTGTTAGTCTCCGCAAGCTTCCTGTAGCCTTCCAACCGAGGTAGTTGAAAAAGTAGTTGAAATGTGATGACAATCAGGAATGGATTTTAGGCAAAATTCATGGGGATGTAGAAGGCTTGGACCTAGATAAATAACAATAATATTAAAAATTTCCAAAGCCCCATTCTCATACAACTTCTTCACAGTGGCCCATAGATTCTCCACCTTTACACCTGGCTCATCTCAAATGATCAATCCACCAGGATCAGGTTTTTTTCAAGCAGGGTTGCCAACTGCATCGTTGGGATAGAAGAAAGTCAACTTTCAAGGATAGCAATGCAAAGTGGAGAATCTTTGTTGGTCCATTAGGAAACACATTGATCCTAGCTGTCCCCCTCTGAGTGCAATGGCCAACTTTCTTAGAATATTCTGTGTCCACCATTAAGGGCTATTGGTCAGCCATGTCTTACAGGTTTATGTTCTTTTGGGGTCCCGCTGTCGGGTCGGATCCTCATCTTTAAGATCTCATAGATATTTTGAGGTTCAGAGACCGGGATCGCATTCACTAATGTTTAGATGGAACCAATTGTGCATTTTGTGGGCATTGTCAAAACCCCTTATAAACCATCAAGTGAAGGTTCCTTCAAGAACCTTACCTGTAAAACTGTTTTCATCTTCTCCCTGGAGTCTGCGAGGAAAAGGAGCGAGCTTCATGCCTTGCCTGTGGAAAAAGGGTTGTTTATGATTCAGTAGTAATTATGAATGGGTTTCTCTTCTTTGCCAAATTGGGTTTCTGACTAAGAATAAGCTCCCATCTGTAGCTCCACACCCTATTGAGATCCACAGTCTCAGTTGTATCTGTGCTGGGGATGAGCAAGACAAGATTCTTTGCCCATTTAGAACTTTAAGGTTCTCTTTGGCTGCTTCTAAAGGGAGAAGAAAGGGTTGGAAGCATCTTTTCTTACCTATCAAGGGGTTTGCTGATATTTTGGCATCCACCATTTCCAGGTGGATTATCCTGTCAAGAGAACTTATCAGTCCCTCACTGAGAGAGACCGTTCCTTCATGAGAATTAAAGCCTGTGAAGTGTGGCTAATGCTCCTTTCTTCCAGCCTATCTATATCACTCTTCATTAGAGGGTGTTATGAGAGCCAATATTGCAGAAATTCCCTCCTCCCGCCCCGCTCTGATTTCCTAAGAGTACTCTAGGTCCAAGTTGAAGAAGAAGAGGATTCCTTATGGGTCTATGACACAGGAAACAAACGGGGACTGTGTTCCTTCTGTTCTAGTGTTTTAAAACATTTCATATTAATTGGAGGAAGGAATGTTTTAGCTTGGACGTGGGGATTTGCATCTAGGAAAAGGTAAGCAATGCAATAGTGGCAGGTAAGTATTACATAACTAAAATTAGTTCCCCCCAAACCTCACCCCCTACATATTCATTGCCAATGGTCAGAAATTGTTTTACATGTATATTTTGTATTTTATTTCCCTTTAAAAAAAATAAAAATCCAATATGCTCTCCTAAAACATTTCCCAATTTACTTATTAGGAGCAAAAAAACCCTTGGCCGTGGAAAAATTGAGAAATTTGGTAGAGGGTGATTAAATGGTGGGACTTGAACCTGAAACCTTCTGGTCACATGTCTAGCACCTTTACCATTGAGCCACCGTAGCTTCCTTGGGTGGGGATCTCAATGCTTTCCAAGTTATGAGTCCAGGGTGGGACTGTGTGTGGAGGGTGGGGGTTAAGGATAGACCCAGGAATCCATTCTGTATGTACGTATGTAGTAGAGTTTTATGGCACCTTAGCTCAATAGTGGGTATATGGTATGAACTGAAGGTGAAGTTCAAACAGTGTAAAATTAGATTGCACACAAATTTAGGAAGATAAACCCTTCTAAATAAATGTAAACATCAATTACAAGAAGATAAAATATAAAACTTAAAGATGTTATGATTCTGTAAAATGTATGTAAAGTAAAAGATAAACATAACACATCTAAAATCCTTAAAGCATATGATCAAAATTTGTTGTATAAACCACATTTCCACAAAAAGTACCAAGATTTTGTCAGATGGTTCATCATCATACATTTTCGTCATGTAGTTCACATCAAAATATTTGTCTCACAAGGTGGAAGTCAGCACACTCTACAAAAATATGTTCCACTGTCAGTGGACACTGGGGTGGTATGCACTCTGGTCGAACTTCACCATTCAGAAGGTATGCATGTGTCAGGTTTGTCTGGTCAATACGAGTCTGGCACAGTTCCGCCTCATCTCTCTGATTCGTTCTGTACAAGGGATGCCACTCTATTCTGACTGCACAGATTAATTCTTGTTTAGTAATGTATTAAACAAGTACAAGTTATGAAGATGGTTGATGGGGAAACTTTAAATCAATGCATAAATCTTTAATCACTTTTAACTCGTAATAGTAGTGATAATTTTTTTAAACTGAAAATTATGCATATTGGCCTACAAAACATTAGAAAATGTGTTGGGAGGTTCTTATTGGGGACTGGAATGCTAATTATGTCAAATACGGTAACTTTTTCTATTGCTGTCCTAGGCATTTTGCAAGCAAGATATCATGTTGTACAGAATATATGTTTCATTTGTTATTATTTCAGGGGTAATCATCTTGAACCACAGATTACTCAACAAACGACACCATCCAACATTCCTGCTACTTCTACCACTACTGCAGTAGCTGCCCCAAAAGACCCATATGAAGGAATTTTACAGGAAGTTGTAAGTTTTAGTACATGCTGTGTAGCCTGGAAGGCTGCAACATTTACACGTGTAAATGGCTTAGTTTCATTTACTGCCTGTAAATGTGTACAAAATTGGTAAATGTGTAAACGATCATGCATGCGGCTGTCATTGACACAGGAACAACCATTTCCCAAAGAATTATATATTATCACATTTTTGCATAAGAGGTTTGTTTAGTATAATTTTTATGTTCATTCTTTTTTTAAAGCATGTATCTATCATTTTCACATAGAATATGGCATCGCTAGTGGAAAAAGGAGATAATGAGAATTAGTTACAGCGCACATCACACAACATTTCACATCAGGTTCATTTACTAATAATGCTGATACAAATTTCTTTAAACTACAGTGTTTACCTTTAAACGACATGTTTGTTAACAGAACCTCTGATTAGTACCATTTAAGTAAAAGAGGGGAAAAAAAAGAAACAGTTTAAAGTTTGTAAGCCACTGCATAGTTTCCTGATCATTGTAGGTCCTACAAAAGCATCCCATGCGCATGTCTAGGCAGTACATCCAGATCCATTATCGATCTTTTGATCATGTACAGTAGGAAACAAAATCACTATAATCCTAGGGATGTTTTACTTAAATTGTCAGATATATTCAACAAAGACATGTCTTACACACTGAATCGGTCATAAGACGAGGTGAAGAATGTACAGCTAATGAAACAATCACAAGTTGAGCAAGGTACAGCATGCACATTATAATACTAGTAGCTGTCAGCTGCTCAGTAAGATTAGCTTGTAGATGGGGGGGAAAGTCCAGTTTCTAATCGTTTTGATTAAAAGGCATAGTTTCAGTTATTGTAAATGTGTACACATTTAGATATTTTGGTAAACGTTGCAGCCTTAGTAGCCTACGTCATATACACACTTACAAGTCGAGTCCAACTGCAAACTGCACAGACCTAGCTTTTCCATCGCAGGCCAGGAATTAAAAAAATATATTTCCTTGTAGCTAGGACTAGTAGATTTAGAAATGTACTAGTCCTTCCCACAAAACAATGTCAGACATGTACTGTATTTGCCGGCCTATAAGTTGATGCGGAGTATAAGTCGAATTCGCTAATTTCGTCAAGTTTCAATCCTTCATCCATATATAAGTCGATGCGGAGTATAAGACGAAGCCAGATCAACACCTTGGCTTCGTCACTTTCGCTAGTAACTTCCGGTTTCATGAATATTAATGGTATCACTATGCTATTCCAGATTAATTGGGAAAATGATTTAAGATGGCCTGTACATGTATTATTTATAGGTATTATTTATTGGTACATTGTATGCAACGATTTTCACATACAAAAAATTACATTAACATACGGTAAAGCAATTTCAATGACATAATCCATATATAAGTTGATTCGGAGTATAAGACGAAGCCCAGACTTCCAGGTCAAAAAGTATCGACTTAAAGGCCGGCAAATACGGTATCTAGATTAACAATACTTTTATTACTTAAATATCACAATCATTCAGAATTAAGAAATAAAAATCTTGCTTTAAAAAACCACCAAGATTACGTGAAAATATTCACTACATGTTCACAAGAAAAAGAATGACTGATTCTCCAGAAATTGACTGTAAAAAAGATGACCCAGTAAAAAAATATTTGAGCCTCGTCATCCGGAAAAAAACAAATAACTTAATAAGAGAAAAAGACAAATGCCTATTTCACACTGGTCATTACTCATCGTAACTCCACAGTCAGATGATTTAATACAGTACCTGTTGTGCTACAGTGACAGTAGGGTGAGGGTGAGAAGTTCTCTCATAGCAGTATAGGCATTGTGTGGTTTTCACAACAGGTATGACCCTTTGAACAAAATGTGTCTCCATAATGCTGATCCTTTAAAGATAGAATGGTTAAATCATAATAGGGATTCTCATGGCCATTGGACTACAGTGGCAGTTTGACAAGTTCAAATGTCTGGTTTACAGTCTTTTAGTCCCAATTTCTGAGAAGATCATCTTCCAATTGATTTCTTGTCGGTAGGGGTAATATAAGGTTGTTTAAGTTTCATATGCCAGTTAGTAAACAGCTACCCTATGCTGACACTGCTTGGTTTTGGTGAATTCCAATTTTTCAATAGGCAATGTACTCCGACCTCGCACCTTAACATAAACATTAAAATATCTAAAATGGGGTAGGTGAGAGGAAGCTCGACTAACAGTCTTTGAAAATCAACTTTACCTTATAAATCTGACAAAACCGGTAAAGATTTATATAGCCTCATTTTGAAATACAATTTGCAGTGTTGCACATAGGATCCCAAGGTCAGGGGACACTGTGTCACCCTATCTCCAAATCTGGGGACACACACCATTTTAGAGGGACAAATGCAAATAATAGTACATAAATGCACTAATAGTGCTATAAAAATGAGATAATCTTGTTTGCTCTTACAGGTTTTCCACATTAACTTTGTGGTTTCCACTGTACTATCATATTTTCCTTGAACACTTACATTATTGCAATAAAAGTTTATCATGTGCTGAAGTGACTCATGAAAACATTAACATATTTGAATATCTGGTTAACCTGAAATGAGCTGCACCATGGAATTTTCCATTCCGGATCTTTCTCTCGTTTAACTTTAGTGTACACTCATTATCTACCAGCATTTATTATAATAAATACCTATGTTTTCTGAATTTATTTTCTTTTCAAACTAACAAATAATTATATAAAAAAAATTGTATTTGCATAAAAAATGACACGAAATTAAATAAAGATTCTATGAAAAATATTTTGAATCGCAACCAGTGTTGAACTCAGTGTGCAAGTTTAATGATATTTATGCACAAGAAATACTTCTTGTAGTTTTGGAAAAAATAGTTTCCTGTTTGATTGTGCAAATGCAGTAAAAACACATGTACATGATCGTAAAACACATGCACAGTCTGATGAATTTATGTGCTTAGTAAATGATGATGGGAAGAACTACACAGGTTACTGTTCATGTTCAGATGTACCAGCACTGCAGAGTAATTCTGTGATAAACAATCTTACTGCAGCATTTGGTTGTATTACTGAAAGTTACAGTACTTGTACTTCAAAACATTACCTTTCTTAAAACTTACTACGATCAAAATATAACAACTTTTGGGCTAGTTACGAAGGCTATAAGGATAGGTAAGTTAAATGTGCGGCATATTCTTCCAAAATTAGATAATATTAAGCTCATATTACAACAAAAGAGATCTGTTGACATTCTTGGAATATGTGAAACCTTCCTAACTAACTCAGAAAGTTGGCTCAGAATTAGATCTTGAAGGATTTGAATTTGAAAGAAAAGATTGCTCTGACCGTGGTTATTTTCCTTGTCCCACCTTCTGGAACCATTTTTCTTTACTATTACTATCAACAATATGACAGCCATCGATCTAATCGGTTGCCAAATCAATATTGGAAAGAAACAGGCAGCTATCACAAAAATGCACATTAGTTGTTATGTAGGTTGGAATATGGCCCATTTACCCAACATAGAATTCTCTGAACACCAAACTAAAACTAGAACATGAGTAAACATGCTGGAAGTTTGCCTTGTTAAACCAAAAATGTGGAAGAACAGAGAAAATCCATTATGCCATCCAACATGAACATACCAAGTCTTCCAAATCAAATAATATGGTCACAAAAGCATTTAGTCTGAGAATAACTAGAGCCATATGAATGCAAATCAGCACTGACATATTTTCTCCCTTCTCAGCAATGCCTCTAGATTTAGTACAATTTCTACATCCAGTAATCATTCCTTCAGACAAATGTCCAACAACTGCAATGCTATTTCTTCTGCCATGTCCAATACTGCATCTGTGGTGAATGTTCTTGGTGGAATTGACACACTTTTCAGTAGAAACGTTGTAACATTCGCATCAAAATTCTTGTATATGGCACACCAACTACTCCAACTGACCTGACTTAGGGAACTATATGACATCACATAAGAGGTCATTGTATTAAATGTAATGCTATTTACTTGCAGCATACAGTATGTAGGTGAAACTAAAAGGGAATTTCAAATGAGAATAAAAGAACGCCTTAGGGATATCTGCAGTAAGAAGGATACTCCAGTCTCTAAACACTTTAACCTACCTGACCACAACATAGACTGTGTTCTTATCTTATAATGGAAATCATCCTATCTGATCCTGAGCTCTCTAGTAGCAACATTAAGCAGAAAGATAGAGATCTTTATTGGATACTCTGTTTAAATGGGAGTCCAGGCATTTTTACTTTTATTTCCTTCAAGAAGCTTACCTTTAAAACAGTCTTTTTTTGTTCCTAGCATCAGTGAGAAGTAGTGAAAATCATGCCTTGTCAGTAGAAAAGTTTTGTTTACACTTCAATGGTAACTATGATTAAATCTCTGTTCTTTGCCATCCTTGGTTTTTGTGGCCAAAAATAAGCTACCTTTGGTAACTCCTGTTCCTGTTGAAATCCCCAGTCTCATTTCTATCTGTACTGGGAATGATCAAGATAGACTCCTTTGCCCCTGTTAGAACTTTACGTTTCTATCTGTGTAAAGCAAAATGAAAAGAAAGAGTCATAACTGTCTTTTTCTCCCTTTCAAAGGTACATCTTATAATTTGACAGCCACCATCTCTAGGTGGATTGTGCGGACTGATAGAGATATTTCTTTCATGAAAATCAAAGCCCATGTGGTCAGGGCTGTTGCTTGCATCTTGGGACTTTTTGAATCATTCTTTGAATGATGTCATGAAAGCTGCCTTCTGGTGGTCTCACTCCACGTTCTTGTCATTGTACTTTCGATCAATGTCGCTATTAAAATAAACCCCCTTGGGATGCACAACTAATTTTAATTATGTATTATTTATCTGGTATTTTTACTTACCTGCCCAGAGCCATCGTCACTCCCCACTCTGATGTCCTTACATTCAAGGTCAAAGGATGATATCCTGTTTGTCAGAAGTTGACAAAGGAATCAGACTGGAATCCTATTTTTTTTATTCGAGACAATTGCTAATTAAGGAGAGAATAATCTCTTTGGACTGGGGACTAGTGCCAGGAAAAGATATAGCAATGGAATAATATCAGGTGAGTATTACATAATTCAAAATAGTTTTACCGCCATAAAAAAACTTAATTTTAAGTACTCTGGTGCCATGGCCTGGAACTCTTTACCATTATCTGTTTAGGTTGACAATAATTTAAATCTAAAGACAGACATGATGTAATTGGATAATTCTTGTTTGATTTTGTCTTCTATTCTGACTGTCTATTTGTTCCTTTACTTGTACATTTTAATAGACATGGTGTTTTTGGCTAAATATTAGGTTACTCTAAATGTCTGTACATGTATCTTTTGTTAGTTTATTAGAGGGCCTAAGGAAGACTAGCTTTTAAGTAATTGTGTTACCATCTTTAACTAAGGGTTATTATTATTATTATTATTATTATTATTATTATTATTATTATTATTATTATTAATAGCTCTACTTGCCTTTGACAAAAGAGCTTATGGGATGGTCTGTCATCCATCCATCCGTTAGCACAAGTTTGTTTTCGCTACTCCTAAACTACTTGGAGGATTGCCATGAAATTTTACAAACACATTCATCCCATAGTCTAGTTGGTCCTAAATGAAAAGGGTGCTGCTCAGACATCCATTATGGCCACCACAGTGGCCATCATGAAAAATCTTGTTATTGCCACTCCTCCAGAACAGAAAGTCATGTTGACATGGGGTTTTCACCAGAATTCTTATGTTGTCTAGGTGTTCCTAAATTAAAATGGTACTGATCTCTTGAAAATCTTGTTATCGCTACTTCTCCTGAATGGATGGTCATATCAACATGGGGTTTTCACAAAAAGACTTCTTGTTATGTCTAGTTGATCCTAAATGAAAATGGTGCTGATCTGAGGTCCAGTATGGCCACAACAGCAACCATCTTGAAAATCTTCTTGTTGCTACACCTGAACATACAGTTATACCGACAATGAGTTTTCACCAGAATTCTTACGATCACTAGTTGGTCCTAAATGAAAATGGTGCTGCTCGCACATCCAATATGGCTGCCACAGCAGTCATCTTGAAAATCTTGTTATCACTACTCCTGAATGAATGGTCACAACAGCATGGGGTTCTCACTGAAAGACTTCTTATGGTGTTTAGTTGGTTGTAAATGAAAATGGTGGCAATTTGACCTCTGTTATGGCCACCACAATGGCCATCAGGAAAATCTTAATATCACTACTCCTAGATGACTGGTCATATAGACATTGTGCTTTCACCAGAAGACTTTTTATGATGTCTACTTGGTCCTAGATAGATATGGTGTGAATCTGATATCCAATATGGCTGTCATGGCACGAATCTTGAAAATCTTGTTATTTTGCTCCAAAAATATGGAAAGTCATATCAACATGGGGTTTTCACTCAGAAACTTCTTTTAATATCCTGTTGGTCCTAAATTAAATGGTGCTGGTGTGATGTTCAATATGGCCACCATGGTGGCCATCTTCAAAATCTTGTTATTGCTACTCCTAGTAAATGGAAAGTAATTTTGACATGGGCTTTCAACAGAGTTCTTATGGTGTCTAATGGATCCTATATGAAAATAACTAACCCTCGATATGGCCACCATTGTGGCTATCTTGAAAATATTGTTATATGTATCTCTACTCCTCCCAAATGGATGGCTATGTTAACATGGGATTTTCACCAGTAGTCTTATGATACCTAGTTGGTCCTAAATGAAACTGGTGCCAGTAGTACATCCAATATGACTGCCACGACAGCTAGCTGTCTTGAAAATCTTGCTGTCACTACTCCTCCTGAATGGATGGTCATATTGACATGGGGTTTTTACCAAAATACTTTTAATGATGTCTCGTTGATCCTAAATAAAAATGGTGCCAATCTGACATCCAATATGTCCACCAAAGCAGCTAATTTGAAAATCTTGTTATCGCTGAAGAATATCGGACTGAGATAGTTTCAACACTAAGCATTTAAAAGGAAGAAATGGTCTTATCTTGAATTTCTGTAAATTCTTTTCACCTTCAAGGGACTCTTGTTTATCAACTTGTAACCAAAATATATGCAGAAATGTACAGCAGTTTTGCACTGACGATATAGCAATATGTGGCTCTGAAGGGACATAGTAAGGAATTTTATAGCAAGAAATGTTATAAGAGTAAGAATAAACACTGAAAGCAAAAAAAAGCAAATTAAAATGCAGGTATATCATTGTGAAGTTTATTCTCCACATTTCTACATATAAAAACAAATTCTCTAACAATACATGTATGTTAACTCAGCAGGGAAATATGTGATGTTTTCAGGTGATAGATTGTATTTGAATCCGACAGGTAAGAATTAATATATCAATATTTGAATGAAGGTGGAGACTTTAGCACGGTCACTGACTTGTTGGTAAGACTATATTTGTGATAATCAGATGATGCATTACCCTTAGTAAAAGGTCTATTGCAACCATTGCCAAAATATTAATTGAGATTCTCGAGAATATAATTTGGTCTTTCCAGAGTCATTATTTTGGAAGAAAAATAATCAAAGATGATGAGGTACATCTTTTTTGCTTTAAGATGAATCATGCACATGCTGCCACATGCATAGGCCCTTGTTTTTATTTTCATCCTTTAGTGTCGGGTGTATTGTCATACTCTTTATCTGTCCATCAGTCCATGTCTCCATAACTCTGCAGCCTAAATCACTGAGAGGGAATTCCATCCTCCAATTAATATGGAATGTTCTATGACACTTGAACAGGAAGAACACAGTCCCAGTCCGACTCCCTCATCAGAGGCCCATCGGGGTTTCTCTGCCCTTTTTTTGTTTGACATTTGTACACAGTAAAACATGTGCAATTCGCTCATACTGGGGGGGGGGGGGGGGCTAGTAGAGCAGACCTGCCAACCCTTACGATTTGACTGTAAATCTGAAATTACCCTTAAATTAGAGAGATATGGAATAATAGCAAAAACTACAAAATACAATCATCGCAGTCAAATCCGGATATTGGTTTGTCTGGGTTTTGTTCCAGATCCGGGTTTTCATATTAAATTCAGTGGAAGTGGTCAGGGAACCAGATTACTGCCACCATGTGAAGTTTGAAACAAAACACAATAAGGATTACGTCGAGTCAAGAGATTTAGCAAGAAGCCATTAATCTTCATGGGGTTTGGAACTGCAGTTCTGAAACTGAACTGGAGGTCACGTAGGTCTAAGTGTACTTTACAAATGTTTTATTTGAACATGTTGCCTTCACTGCATCAGATCACACTTCTGAACTTTTCACACGCATGTTTTCCAGTTCAACAATAGTGGAACATGATATTTCGTTGCACCTTACTGAAACTTTGTCTGACTTATGGAAAAATATTGACTGTCTTGCTGAGAAGGTGTTGTTAGGGTTGGCAGGCGTGAGTAGACGGCCTAAAGAAATAAAAAAAAATCATGGAGATTTGTGATGGCAAGCCATTGAGGTTTTTCTAAATTTTGATTATTTAGAGGATTTGTCTAGCAGAGTGTCGAAACCAGAAGGCAGAGATTTTAAAAACAAGACAATTGTAGTATTTCATTCCAGGACTGATTTCCAGTATAGGTCTTCCTGCAGCATTTCTCTTGTGGTTTCACAGATCTTAGACTCATTTATTCTATTACAAAGTAAATTTGGTTGGACATTGCACTTGCTTTAAATTTTATTGGACTTTCCGAGGGACTTTGTACTCAAGCAAAGTAGACTTAATTTTCCCAGCTTACGAATCACAATGCAACTGTACCACCTTTCAGTATGAATTCATGCAGTATCTTTTCTCCCAGAACTATTAGCAGTTAATTTAAAGTGGCAGCTTATGTACTGTGCTGTATATAGTATTTATCATTGTATTTTGAGGGTATTTGGAGGATATGCCTTGCAAAAAAGATGCAGTTCAACCATTGTGCTTCTTTGTAAACTAGAAAATACAAAATGCTGTTACAATTCCCCAAAAATGTAAGAGACTTAATTTCATACAGGAAATCTTTTCTGTTCCAGATGGTGATGTTTCCAGATGTTGATCCTTCTTATGTGCTAGAGTTTTTGAGGGGCCAACAAAATGGTTTTCTTCTCAATGCTGTCTGCAACTACCTTTTGGAGACCAACTACCCAAAGGTCAAGAACTCTACAGAAACTCCAGCTCCATGTACAGCAACTGTGGTGCCAACCGTATGTGAATTTCAGTGTTCATATTTTGTACTTCTTACATCTTTACATCTCAACGAGTCATTTTTTAAAAGCCCACCTTTTGACAGCATATTTAGCTAGGACCCTGTCTCTCTGTATGCACAGTTGTACCGCATGTACCTTTGCCAGATTTTGTGGATAGCTTGCACTTGCTGTAAGGAAAAAGCCTTTTGATTTCAAGGTCAAAAGGTGAAATGTCAGAGTCACTGACTGAAAGAAGAAAAACAGTTTCCATACAATAACATTAGTTCTACATCACATACATGGACCAAACTTTGTGGATAGCTTGCACTTCATGTAAGGAGTAAGCTTTATTGATTTTGAGATCAGAATGTCAAAGGTCAGGGTTGCTGCAACTAAAAGTAGAAAAATTGTTTCCACACAATAACATTAGTTCTACATTCAGACCTGGACCAACCTTAGGTTGAGGTTGAGTTTTTGCATTTAGCATGACCAGCTAGGTTTTTTGTAGGCTGTATATATACTGTAAAAGCCTTATATCTTCAGATACCCTAAATTTTCAGATGCCCCTAAGATTTTCTCAGAACAGTTATTTTTTATGTACCCAAATATTACAGACACTTTAAGTCAGGAATTTTTTTGACTGATCCTAATTTTTGGACACACAATGTTTTATTCTAATGTAAAAAAAATAATATCCAACCTGATATCAAAAATATAAATTTAAAACAAAAAAGTCCTTATTTTCCAGCACAAAATGTTTGTTTGATTATGAATCCAGTGGCCCAGTGCCTAGATTTCAAGTCTGTTTCAAGGTATTTTTCGTTGATAAGTTCCCTGGTGTATGTACATATATTTTCAACAAAAATTGGTATCTGAAGATCCTTCAGTGTCAACACCCATTCCAAAATGTTATTACCCATTCCAAAATGTTATTATCTGTGGTAGCTTCATATGTTATAGGACGACCAGGCCTTTGCTGATGTACCTTTTCAGTCAGCTGTTCTTCAAAATTAAATTTCATGCAGCATCAGAGTGTTGATTTAGGCATTTTGAATTTGTGTGAAGTAGGCCTCACACCATGTAGACTTGTGTGAAGTAGGCCTTGCATGATGTAGCTGTGTGTGAAGTAGGCCTTGCTCCATGTGGAATTGTGTGAAGTAGGTCTTGCACCATGAAGACTTGTGTGAAGTAGGCCTCACACCATTAGATTTAAATGAAGTAGACCTTGCACCATGAAGACTTGTGTGAAGGAGGCCTCACACCATTAGACTTATGTGAAGTTGACCTTGCACCATGATTTGTGTGAAGTAGACCCTGCACAATGTTGACGTGTGTGAAGTAGGTGTTGCGCCTTATGGACTTGTGTGAAGTAAGCCTCACCCCATGTAGCTGAGCATGTTCAGTGGCCTTTTTCTTATGCATGGAAAATTGTTTGTAATGGCTGCAAATGTTTGTGAGTGTTTTTTCATTGCTTCCAAGTGCATTTTGATCAGCATTTCGAGCATGCACTATAATTCCCTATAGTATTTGCTTACCCTTTCATTTGTACCGCCCTACCAATTTTAGAAATGAAAAGAGTCAAGGATATACAAAATGCACAAAACTTAGTCATTTCATTCATCTGTTTATAATTTCTAACCTGATTATTGCCAGGTGACCCCTAACATTGTCATCGTGTTTGCGTTTAAAACCAAATGGTCGCTGTCATTGCAAACAACCAGACAGACTGCTCACTGTCCTTTTCTGGTTTCTAGAACAGTTCATTTTCAGGAAAAAATATTTGCAATGTCTAGTTTTAATTTTCAAAAAAGAATTGAACAAAATAAAGTGTAACTCTTACATACATGTGTTCTAAGGCATGTAACTCCCAAAGTTATGGAAATTTAAGGAATTCTTCTGAGCTTATCGAAGACTGTGAACTGCATTACATCTGTTGTCAGAAAAAAATAGACTGGGCCACGCAAATACAGCGCTGTGTTAATAAATAAACTCCCGCTTAGTTTGAAACGTGCAGAAGATGATCGTGTTAGGGAACCCCTGGTGACAGTCAGGTTAGAAATTATAAACTGATGAATGAAATGACTAAGTTCTATGCATTTTTTTGTCCTTGATGCTTTTAGTTTTTAAAATTGGTAGGGGAGTACAAACAAATTGGAGCATAAGCGAATACTATAAACCATTCCTTGAGAGCACTACCTGCAACGAGATTGTGCTCTTTATTTCCACACATCTTCATTTCATCCACACTACTCCCACCACTATGGGCAATTAGATTTTGATCTTTCTTCATTGAATTCACACTACTCCCACTTCTATGGGCAATTACATTTTGATCTTTCTCTCCTTTTTTCCCCCAAGTTCTACTAAGAGCTTTCCTGGCAAATAGATTGTTATCTTTCATTTTTCCTCTACTATTCAAGAGCCTTCCCAACAACTTGATTTTGTTTGCTTTTGTAAGCCATTTCCACAGTGCCTTCACATTCATTTCTTTTGCCTGTTCTCAATTTTGCCTGTTTGTTTATGCTATCACAGGACTTAGTCTTCGCTGGTTGTTTTCGAGGATAATTGACTGGTCACTCAGTGGGTTCTGTTGGCAAATGACCCTCTAACCAAACCTTAGGAAGAGCCTCTTCTGAAGTGTTGTAACATAAAACAAACTTGTCCATTGCGTACACTAGGTCAGCGTGTATTAACCAACGAATTCCACCTTTTTTCTGCCTTTTATAGTTTTCTCATCATTATTCTTAGTTTAACAATGAAGGTTTTGTTTCTACATAAAGAATAATAAATGTGTTTGATATAATGAAAGTTACACGGCAGTGAATGGATAGGAAGATGATGAGTTTCATTGTCAAGCTGTGTCCCTTGCAAAACCATTAAGTTCAGCTCATTGACCTCAAAGAGTGCCAACAAGTCATACCCATCACACCCCACATTTCAATTAAAATCATTACCTGTAGTGCTATACAATGGCTACTGCTTATGATGATTGGTTGAAATTATGGAATATCTGAGAAATAGTGGATGAAACAGTGATTATCTCATAATGAATGTAAACAAGTCGATTCATGAATTAGTTTCACAAATATGGATTTATTAGTTTCAGGTAAGAAAATCTGATCATTCTTTAATGCATCGGAAAATGATCTTGTTTTTATTTTTGTTATACAGCACACACACATATATTACTCAGATGATGAGCATGTACCTCATGTAAGCTCATGTCCAATGTCAGGTTTTGTACACAGTCTACATCTAGTAGAGTAATTTATGCTTTAGACAAACTTTTCATCCATTCATAATGTAAATTTAGATAGATGAACAAAAGTGTCAATTGTATAAACTTAGTTTATTAGTGGCAAATGCAATAAAAAGTGCATAAACGAATGCTGGTATTTTACTTTACTCTGGTAGAAATAAGTGGTTAACGTTGAAAAATGCATGACCCTTTTTTTGGGATGGCAATTTTGGGAATTATATTTCATTTCCCATAATATTCAGCCATTAAAAATAAAATTGTATGGGACAAACATATTGGGCTTATATGGTACTGTTATATGTAGATTCATGAAACTTGGTGAGGGATTCATCTTGATGAGTACTACACCCTAATCACAAAAGTAGGTCACTGTGACCTATATTTCATGCTTCACTGACTTTGGTAAAATGTGTGTTTTAAGAGTGTTTCTCAAGCTCTGTTCATGCTAGAATCATCAACTAGATGATTGTATGCATCTCTGTTAGTACCACACCCCTACAACAAAAGAATGTCACTGTGATTTTAATTTCATATTTTACTGCGTTAGGTTAAGTTTTTGTGTTTAGCTTATAATCAAATAGCCTCATGACCACACAGGTTTTTGGCATGTTATGTACATACTATCCTACCTAGAATCCTGAAACTTGGTGAGTGTCACATCTTGATAATTCAACATCCTTTTTGACAAAAGAGGTCTCTGTGACTTATATTTCATGCTTCAATGACTTTATTGAAATGTTTTGTAAAAGTTCATTTATTGGGTGCTATTTATGTTCAGATCATGAAATTAGAGAATTGGATGCATCTCTGTTGCTGCTACACCCTTGAAAGCAAAGAAGGTCACTGTGATCTACATTATATGCATAACATGTGTTATGTATTTGTGTTGATGATCACATTAATTGATTCGTACTAGTCCTATATATATCCTAGCATACTCAGAAGGCCCTATCTGACAAATGCATTTGGAAGTAGGAATAAATATGTTTTTTAATGACTATATATAGCATGTTTCGATTGTGTCATCACTTTACATATGCATGGTCTAGTCATGTGACGTTACCTCAAACATTTCAGTCATTACCTTTGATTATATAGTACAGTGGCACTGAGCCATTCGATTCATATTTTAATCATTTATATTTACTAA
Organism: Margaritifera margaritifera; assembly: GCA_029931535.1. NCBI lineage: Eukaryota > Metazoa > Mollusca > Bivalvia > Unionida > Margaritiferidae > Margaritifera > Margaritifera margaritifera. Next base: position 258,669 of record JAQPZY010001053.1, read on the forward strand.
TGACATAATCTACATACTAGACTACACTATAATGTTTGTTATAAGAAGCCAATCGCTTGTCTGACATCCATGTCGGTGACCATTCTGTCATACTGAATTGTTCCAAAAATAGCTCCATTGAGCAACGCAATTGAATATTGTGATATGTTACCCTCAGCAGGTTAACTGTGTATTGTACATGTGAATGGGTATAGGAATTAGATGAGTAGACTGCATGCTACATGCTTTTCATGTGAGGCCTTACCTGTAACAGTTAATCAAGGTAATTATGGATGCATGACTTATATTTTTACTGCTGGCTGTCACTCCCATGTTACTTGAAGCCTGTGACTCTCACCCTGTAAACTCTCTGGGTGGATAACGATAATGGCTTGTCATGCAGATTTTAATAAAAATTATTTTTAAAAAGTTACACCAAAACAACATTAGTCAGTGTTATTTTTCTTCAATTCATTATAGTACCTTTACTTTGATATGATAGAAAGGAATGTTGTTTTTCATTCTTTTATGTCTTTCATGCCCTGTCACAATAGGTTGGTAAGTAGGCAGGTAAGTGGTTTCACAACATGTCAGCAAAATGCTGGCTATATAGTGCCAAATAAAACTTTAAATTTTAAATTGATTACACGTTCTAATATAAAGATAAAAGATTGCAAAAAAATCTTTAGGTTGGTAAGGGGCCAGGATCACTTTTTAGCAGGATAATGTTTACATGGCTACTGGAGACTAGTAAATGTAGAGTTGAGCTATGTAATCATTGATTACATTCTGATTTTATGTACATACTTCTACCTTAAAAGCTTTGTATTAAAATGGTAATAATAAAAATATATATATTTTTCATTCTTTACAGATTGATTACTATAGAGATTATAAATCTGTTGAAAATCATCATAACAGGAACTACAGCTGGCAGTGCACAGAACTATTAACTACAGAATTTAAATGGGTAAGTTTAACAGAAAAATATTTGTGTTAAATAAATGATGATGATTACAATAGTAATGATGTAAAAAAAAGTAACAATATTTCATGTGTGGATGTTTCCATCTCTAGCGTAGGAAATATGGGGATTTTCATCCAACAGATTCTTACTTATGCCCATGTTTTTAGCTCACCTGGCCATAAGGCCTAGGCCTAGTGAGCTTATGGTATGGCCATGTGTCTGTTGTCAGTCCTTGTCTGTGGGCATTTGCTTGTTGGCACTCAGGAGGCCATGTTTTTGATCTGATTTTGATATAAAAAAAACTTACAATATAGGTTTATATCATTAGTATTTTGAACAAGTTCGAATATGAGTGAGATCAATGCATAATAATGAGGTGATCTTACATATGATTGACTAAACTTAGTACTACTCAGGATTACACATTTCTGATCCAAATTTTTTAAAGAGGTGATCTTGCATCTAATTGGCTGAGCTCCATACTACTTTGGAAGATATAATTCTGATCCGATTTTGATCAAACTTGGTATATGGACTTAAATTATCAAGATCTTGCATGAGTTCGATAATGAGTGAGATACATAATAATGAGGTAATCCTTCATCTGATTGGCTTAGGTTGTTACCACCCTTGGCGCCATATTTCTGGTCTGAGTGTGGAATGTGAGCTGAAGTCATTAGGACCTCGGATGAGTTTGATAATGAGTGAGATCCATGTATGTTAATGAGGTGCTTGCATCTGACTGGTTTAGCATGTTAATGAAGTGATCCTACATCTGATAGGCTGAGCTTGTTGCCACTCTGGAAGCCATATTTTTGATAAAATTTTTATCAGAAGTTTAATATAGGCTATTTGCCCAAGATCTTGCATGCGTTTGATAATGCACGTGATCCGTGGATATTAATGAGGTGATCTTGTAAGTGATTGGCTGAATTTATTACCCACTCATGAGACTATTTCTGATCCGATTTTTCAAACTTTATAAATATGCTCAAATCATCAAGATCTTCGGTAAGTACAATTATGAGTGAGATCAATGCATATTAATGACTTGATTATGCATCTGATTGGCTAAGCTTTAACACTTGAACAACTCTATATCTGATCAGATTTTTGTCAAACTCAGTAAACAGGCTTATATCATCAAGATATATTATGTGTTGTATTATGAGCAAGATGTACACATATTAATGAGGTGATCTTGCATCTGATTGGCTGAGTTTTTTACCACAAGAAAGACAGTATTTCCTACATAATTTGAAATAAACTTGGTATATAGGCTATTATTGTGAAGATGTTGCATGCTTTTTATTATGAGTCAAGACCTAGACAAATTTATAAGGTGATCTTGCATATGATTGGCTGACTTTTTTTTATCTCTCCACCAATCCCTTTTTTTTTTTATAGGACTCTTAATCAAACTGGGAAAATAGACATTTATCATTAAGAGTTTGGTTAATTATGATTACGAGTAAAATCCACACATAATAATGATGTGATTTTGAATCAGAGTTGGATAACAAATAAGATCTACACATATTAATGAGATAAACTTGTATCTGCTAGGCTAAGTGTGTTATCACTATGGAGACCAAATTTCAGTCAGATATTGCTCAAAGTTGGTAAATACTGTCTATACTCGCATATAAGCTGGGTCCAAATGCAAATAACATAGAGCCTAATCTGCCATCACATAATGCGCTGGCAGATCAGGGTCTGTGTTGTTTGTTCTACTGATTAGTCCTTACAAACTGCATAGACCCAGATCTGCCAGTGGACTATGCGATGGGAGATCTGGGTCTGTGCAGTTTGCAGTTGGAATCTGTTTATTCGCGAGTATAGATGGTAAGCTTAAATTGTCTTTGTCTTAGACAGGTTTGATAATAAGTGAGATCTGTGCATATTAATGAGATATCTTGCATCTCTTTTGGCTTACCTTCTTACTACTGTAGACCTAGAGCAGGGGTGTCAAACATACGGCCCATGGGCCTGATACAGCCCGCCAGACTCGTTATTTGTTATTATTATTTATTATTATTTATTATTGTTTATATCATATCTGGCCCGCCATTCCAAATGAATTTGACACCCTTGACCTAGAGACTATACTTATTATCTGATTTCTAAAATAACTTGGTAAATTGGTTTATATTATACCATCCATCTTTGTTTCCATTACTCTATCTCCATAACTCGTTAATTGATTGTCCCTATGATGCCCATGTGCAAGAAGGCCATTAGTTTTGGCTTTTTGCATGGCATCTTGAGAAAAGGGTGAAAAGTACAATTTCAAATAGAGTTATGTCTTTTTAGCACTTTAATGAATGAAAGTCTTGGGAAACTAAATGAGCTGGGACAACCTTAATTATTTTTTTACATAATCTTTTCTTGCACTATAAAATTTAGGACTGGAAATAATAGTAATTTTTTCATATTCTGTTAGTTTTTGGACACCTGAATTTTTTTTTCTTCAACTTTGTGATTGGCATATTCTATTGATCATAATGTTTCTGACTTGCTGGTTTTCAGTTTTCTACTCCCATTATTGAATATGTTGATATAAATTGTCTGAGCAATCCATAAAGATATTTATATTTCATCTGTTGTCTCAGATTTTTATAGTTTCATTAGACATTGACAAGCATGTAGCATTACCACAATTTTCTGCCGAAATCATTGAAAACTTCTCCCTTTTTACACTAGTGTACTATTGTAGCTTATACATTAAGACTGTCACCAGTCACCTGTAATCACAGCGTTTTCTGCATTGAAAATGTAAATACCTAACAGATTAAACTGAGATACAAGTATTTCATTATACAGTTAGCACCAGGTATGGTTCATCGCTTGCATTGAGTGAACTTGTTTACATCAATGTATGGTTCATCACTTGCATTGAGTGACCTTGTTTACATCAAGGTATGGTTCATCGTTTGCATTGAGTGATCTTGTTTACATCAATGTATGGTTCATTGCTTGCATTGAGTGACCTTGTTTACATCAATGTATGGTTCATCACTTGCATTGAGTGATCTTGTTTACATCAATGTATGGTTCATCACTTGCATTGAGTGACATTGTTTACATCAATGTATGGTTCATCACTTGCATTGAGTGATCTTGTTTACATCAATGTATGGTTCATCACTTGCATTGAGTGATTTTGTTTACATCATGGTGTCGTGACATGTGCATTGAGTGACCTTGTTTTACATTTTGGTGTCGTGACGTGTGATTGAGGGACCTTGTTTACATCATGGTATCATGACATGTGCATTGAGTGACCTTGTTTACATTGTGGTGTTGTGATATGCATTTAACCTTTTTAACTCATGCTGAATGAAGTACACCTCTTGGTTTCAGAATCATAGGCACCACTAGACTGAACTTAATTAATACATGTAAAAAGAAACAATAGAAAAGTCACAGAACTAATGCTTTGAAAATATTTGAAGTAATAGAACAGCAGTAGTGTATTTCGATGTAATTAACAATAAGTATTGACATAAATATTCAGCTATGGTAATTGTGCTAATTTCTACTTGTCTTATTAAGTGGGCGTACATTACTCAACAGCCTATGATTCGTTGATCTTACATCCATTGATCTTATATCAGTTTTTGGAGGTCAATTAGAGTTCTGCAATAATGAATCATATGTTTTCCCTCTATATCATGCAGAAATTTTCCACCTATGGGGTGGGTCATGGGGCAGGTAGAAAGTCTAAATGATAGTTTCAAGAGAGGGAATATTTAAAACATGTGGTAATTTGTGATGGCAGCCCATCAAAGTTACTCTAGTTTTCCAGCTCGACTGGTCATAGGCCAGAAGAGCTTATGGGTTGGCCTGTTGTTCATTGTCCATGTGTCTGTTAGTACAAGTTTTTTATTGCTACTTCTCCTAAACTACTTTGAGGATTACCATGAAACTTCACACACACATTCATCCCAAGGTATGGTTGGTCCTAAATGAAAATCTTATGGCTACTCCTCCTGAATGGATGGTCATATCAACATGGGGTTGTCACTAAAAGACTTTATGATGTCTAGTTGCACCACTCCCTTGATAACTCGTGCCTTGATAACTTGAGAGCCTGCTTACAATGTGGGGTCAGGCATGGATCCCATGTTTTAAAATTAGAAAATACAAAAAAAATGTGCCCCTATTTGTTGAACACAAAGAAAATTGCGATCAAACTTGGTAAAAAAAAACTAGATATATGGCTCGTTTTCATCATCAAAAACGGTGGTTTGTACCCGGAAATTTGAATCAACATCATGAAATTCTCAGCTTTTAATAAACAGTCATATATTTTGTTAAATTTTCTTTGCAAACAACATTCTCAGTACACTGTAAATAACAATATTCAATGAAATTTCAATCAATGAAAATGTCACTAATGCCTACTGGTGGCAACACTTTAATAAATAAATACCAATTAAATAAGTTTTGTTAAGTGAAATTCGTGTTTTAGTTCTATCTTTTAATTCTGTGTCAGTGTAATCATCATAAATGCAAGATGCCTCCTTGTGAAAAATCTCAATCTACCATTACAGCTATGTCCTCGAGTGTTTCTGTGAGAACCTAATTAAGTGCCGACCATGTTTCGATCTGACTTCTGGAAGCATTTGTTGTATTGTTACACATTTAAAAGCATTGTATTGTTACACTCAGTTATCAAATCAAATAAAGGGGGTGGAGTAAAAGAAAAGTTAAAAGGCATGCAAATCCTACCTGCATAAGAGTTAGTGGTCACAGTGTTAGGTCAGCTCATTTCAATTGATCAGTTGAACACTGTTATAAATATTATTATGTAAGTAATATAATTAAACTACCTTAAATTAGCCTACTCGTTCACAAATGTGATCAAAGATAGTAAGGCAACCAAAAATGAAATGAGTACTTTGTGAATAAAAAGACATGAGTACTTGGTGAATAAAAACTTTGTTTCACAGATACAGTTTATTATGGAGAGGTGAGTTCCAGAGATTGGATTTCTTATGATATCTAGTTGGTCCTGAATGAAAACAGTGCCTTACAGATGTCCATTATGGTTCTCACAAAGAACATATTGAAAATCTTCTTGTCACTAATTCTCTTAAATGGTTGATCATATGGGCATGGGGTTTTCACCACAAGTCTTCTAATTGTGCCATGTTTGTCCTAAATGAAAATGGTGTGAATCTTACATCAAATATGGGTGCCACAGCAGCTAATATGAAAATGTTATCGCTCAAGAACATCAGAGATGGTTTCAACACTCAGGAATTAAAAGGAAGAAATGGTCTTATCTTGAAATCCAGGAAATTCTTTTTGGACTGTAGAGCAGGAGTCCCTTTGAGAAATTCGTTTTGTTTGTATTGCAGATGGCGGCCAGTACCATTCAGAATGTGATGAAACTGTTCCGACATTGTTATGCCCCAACTCACAAAGCCCTAAAGCAGGTGTGGAAGACAGCCATGGAGAAGGTTCCAGCAGGTGAGCAAATCTTGTTCAGAGTGGTCTGGTGTAGCACATTTGTAGCAAATAGCCAGACATATGTATAACTTTCCCAGAAGTAACACTGTTGCCGTGTTCAACTTCTACACCAGTTCCTGCATTCAGCTGAATTTTTGGTACAATATTAATGGATGCTAAAGGTTTGTATCTAATATGCTAGGATTTTGGTCTTGCCTGTCATAATAGGTACAGTGTTGCATCTTGAGCGCATGTTTGTGTAATTAATGCGTGTTTGTGACAGCTTCATGCATAATCTTTTCTCATGTGTAATTTATGGTATCCATAGTTAGTGTAAAAATTTATTGTTAATGCAGCTTTCATTTTTGTAATGTACATGTTAGTGGGAAACAAGACATAGTTACTTTTCCAGTGATGGCAGTGGCATCAACAGTTAAATTTTTGGTACAAAATTTTTTGTTTGCATATATTTCCTAAATCCTTTGAGAGATTCTCATTATACTTGGAATGAATCATTATGAAACCAAAACAGTTCATTATACAATATGCTTATCTGCCCCATTTATGTTGGGTCAAGGTCACAGCATTAGAAAAGTTGCCTTAAGGTTTTGGTTAAAGTTGTTTTATTTGCTTACATTTCCTAAACCCCTTGATACATTCTCATTATGCTTGGTATGAATAATTAGCAAGCTATTCAGTTTGTTCTATGACCATAGAGGCAAGATCACAGTTACAGATTTGTGTTAAGGTTTTGGTGAAAGTTTTTTCATTTGCTAATATTACCTAAACTCATCAGTGGATTTTCTTCTTGCTTGGGATGAATCATTGTCAAGCTAAGACAATTCATTCTGCGACATGCTTACTCAAGCTTTTGATCATGGGGTCAAGGTCATATTTTTACAGCAATGCTTTGACTTTAAACCACATGATGTACTTTTGCAGTGTTCTGGTTAGCAGCTAGTTTAAAAACCCATGACCTTTATAGCTCTGCTGGTCATAGACCAGGAGAGTTTATGGGCTGGCCTAATGTCAGTCATCCGTCCGTTAACACAAGTTTGTTAGCACTACACCTAAAATACTTTTAGGATTGGCATGAAACTGAACACACATAGTCATCACAGGGTCTAATTGGTTGCAAGTAAAAATGGTGCCACTCGGACAGCCAATATGGTCGCCAAAGTACTCATCTTGAAAATCTTGTTATTGCTACTCCTCCTAAATGGATGGTCATATCAACATAGGGTTTTCACTAAAAGACTTCTTATACTGTCTGGTTGGTTCTAAATGAATGATGCCAATCTGACATCCAGTATGGCCTCTATGATGGCCATGTTGAAAATCTTGTGATCACTACTCCTCCTGAATGGATGGTTATATGGATATAGGTTTTTCACCTAAAAACTTCTTACAGTGTCTAGTTGGTGCGAAATGAAAATAGTGCCGATCTGACATCCAGTATGGGCTGTTACAATGGTTATCTTGAAAATCTTGTTATCACTGAGTAATATTAGAGATGGTTTCAACACTCAGCTGTTAAAAAGATGAAATGGTCTTATCTTAGATTCCTGGAAATTCTTTTTGGTCGGTAGAGCATCAGTTCCTTTGAGGGACTCATATAAATTATAACACTGTAGCCATCTACTTTTATAGCATGGACATTTTCTGTTATATTGTTGTATTGACCCAGCCTTGTACTTTTAATTGGAGCTGGCTACTGCAAAAGAGACTGCTTTTGGAATCTTCCTTGATCTGCTTAATATTTTGCATTATTGATCAACTTTTGTGAGAGTTGTGCGTTGGAGGGGGAGTTGGGGAGATTCTGTTAATCTGTAACTGAAAAAGTATTGGAACATGTGGCCCACTTGCTAATTTCCGGTTTTAAATTTTGTATGCTCCCATCATATATGTAGGGGTGATGCACATGTGTTTTACATGTAGGTTCTTTTGACTACATGTCTGAAAACTTCCTTGCGAATCTTTTTTTTTAGAATTTTGTGAAAATTGTTTACAAAAAATGAAGTTAATAATATAGTGAAACCTGTCGATAAGGACATTAAAGGAATAGACCTTTTTTAAAAATCCTTTTTGGACAAGGAAGCTGACTATAAATATACACATGAACATATGCATTTTCCTTGACAAAAATAAACCATGGACTTGAACAGCAAGACTTGATTATACACTCTGATTTTGCCCTGTAGACTTAAAATATTCATGTTGTTGGCAATGATGCAGATTAAGACATAAGCCAACAAATTATGAATGAAGGTCAGTACAGAATAAAAAGAGCATATTTATTTAAATATTTTTCTTTATGTTGCCCTTATGGTAAAGTTTCAAGATAACATGACTGATGTAAACTGTCTGATTTCTTGTGTGGACTGGTATAGGTGACTTGCAAGCTTTGTGGCCACATGCCAAAATAACTTTTCAGAGAGATATCAGATAGTGCACATAGAATAAATCAAACTTTTAAGTCAGTTTTATAATACCGTTATGAACAGTATCAAAATCTTCTTGGAGGTTATCAAATTAAGGAAGTGCAGTTTATTTAAAACATATGACTTTGTGTTTTAAGGGTTTTCTTTGTATTGCATAACTTTTCTTAATACCTAAACTTACTTGGCACTATATAGCCTGGATTGTGCCGATGTGCCTTTAAACCTTATACATACACATAGTGCCCATCTGTTCGCACTTTTTGTAACTACCAAAGCTCTGCAACCCCTGCATATAATTCAGTGCCATTTGGTAGTTTAATTGCCTATTACATGTAGATGTGCCTTGTAAAGATTTTGTCTTTTTATGTCCAATTGAGGTGGAATTGTTGCTCTTTTTTCATCAGGGAGATCCATGTAGCCAGCATAGTTCAGGAACCATTCAGCATATTTTAATGCAATTTGGTGTGTACATTATCTCAAAGACCTATATGTGCCTTTTTGTTCACACAATCGGGAGAAAGGAATCTACTGTTGGCTGCCTAGTCACATTGGTATTAAGGGCAATGAAAGGGCAGATAAATCAGCCAAAGCTCCCCTGCAGTTACATTTTTCTGAATGGAGGGTTCCATATTCTGATTTAAAATATTATATAAATCAGCATTTTCTTCATACTTGGCTGAATATGTGGAATGAAAACTCCACAAACAAGTATCCCTAATATAGAACAAATCACAGAGATGATGTGTTATTGTGTCAGTTGCGTATCAGACACACATGCCTGACTTGTGCATAGCTCCTGAAGGGTGAACCTTGACCAGAGTGATACCCTGCCAGTGTCCACTGACAGTGGAACACATTCTTGTTGAGTGTGTCAACTTCCACCATGTAGCAGTATTTTGATGTGAACACGAATAGACTTTATGATGTACCACCTGAAAAATTCTTAGACCTTTTGAGGGAATACAGTTTATATATATAAAAAAATTGACCACATGTTTTAAGGATTTTACATGTTCTACTTTTAACTTTTATTTTATATATCTTTTACAGAATTGTTACAGCTTCACATTTTTTTTTTTTTCTTGTACTTCATGTTTACATTAATTTGGAAGGGTTTATCTTACTCAAGTTTTTATGCAATTCTTCATTTTTACATTTTTAGAACTTTTCTTTTAATTGGCACCGTATAGCCATTATTGTGCTGAAGTGCCATTAAATGCATATACATACATACATACATATGTGCCTTTTATGCATTTTGTCTCCTCAACTCCATTTCGGATATAGTTATAACCCTTGACAACCTCATATCTTCACATGAGAAGTTGCTTGTAACAAGCTTAATTCATGAGTCATTCAACATATTCTGATACAATATGGTATGAATACGGTCTTATTAGACCATGATGTTCCTTTTATGGGTTTTGTCTTGTCAACTCCACTTTGGATAGAGTTGTGGCCCTTGACAATTAACTTCATATCTGAAATGTGGTATGTTGCTTGTAACTGGCATAGCTGAAGAATCCATATTATGATGCAATTTGGTATGAACATGGTCTCATAGACTTACAGGTGCCTTTTGTGGGTTTAGTCTTGTCTTCACATTGAAACATTGAACATTGCTTGCAATCAGCATAGCTCAATAACCATTGAATGTTTTCTGATTAAATTTGGTATGAACATTGTCTATTTAGATCTAGATGTGCCATTTATGGAATATGTCTTATCTTCACCATTTTGGACAGAGTTATGGCCCTTGTCAATCAACTTCGTATCTGTTCATGGGATGTTGCTTGTTATCAGCATATATCAAGAACCATTTAGAATATTCTGATCCAATTTGATGTGATCATTGTTTCTTAGACCTACACGTGTCTTTTATGCATTTTTTTCTTGTCTGCTCCATTTTTGATCGAGTTATGGCCCTTGTCAATTAACTTCATATCTTTACATGGGATGTTGCTTCTATTGAAGATTTTAAGGAGTTGGATTTCAAGCATTCCATGTCCTTATTTTGAGGAGTCATGGTCCCTGAATGGTCATTTCCTAATTCTAACTCTGGTTTCACCACAAAAGTTCCTCTGCTTAAGGCACTGCAGACCGTTTTGTAGTAAGTGGGGCCTGTTGCAATGTACCCATTGTTAATAGTTCTTGTATCCGTAAGGCCATGCAGAGTGTATTGTAGTGAGTGGGGCTTATTGCAATATACCTATCGCTAATAGTTCTTGTATCCATTAAGGCCATGCAGAGCATATTGTACTGAGTGGGGCCAATTGCAATGCACCCATTGCTAATTGTGCTTGTGTCCATTGTGTGCAGTGATATTTGGCATTTATATCACAGAATTTGTCCCCAGGTAGCCTTTGAGACAGGTTTTGCAGATCTTTGTCAATAGGTTACTTTTGGTAAGGACAAAACCTATTGATGAGGGACTCCAGATACCAAAGGTCAAGGTCACGAAGCCTGTCAGAGGTCAGATGTTGCATTCATTATGCAAATCCTATGATTCTACTCAGCCTGCAGTAGGTATATAATGTGGCATTCATCCGTGTAAGTCATGTTAATCCAGGGAATATTAGGACCCTGCTTGACAAAGTCATTGGAGCTCTTTAGTAATCACATCCATCTGTCTATCAGACTGTCCATCCATCCATGAACAGTTTGATTTCTGTAAGATAACAAATGGGAATTTTTTGATTTTAATCAAATTTGGTATGCAGCTTTATATGAATGAGATCTCAACCGATTTAGATTTCCAGACTTCTGTAATCATTTAAAAGAGTTACATGCCCTGATTACCTGTATCCCCCTTACATTTCCTCAATGTAACTTTACAAAGGATTGTTGTTTTTAAAACCATTTGGTCTGCATCTCTATATTGATAGGACCTTGTATTAGTTCAATTTCCTGTGTTCCATGAAATCATTTGTAGAAGTTATCCCCCCTGCATTGCAGTTCCTCCAGACTTTGGTTTCTCCTGCAAAACTTTATCAATGTTTATTGGATTTCAATCAGATTTGATACAGGGCTTTATATTTATGAGACCTTGAATGAGTTTGATTTCCAGCATTCACATTTGCTGGAGTTGTGCCCCCGAATTGTCTGTCCTGCTGACTTTGGTTTCCACAGCATAACTTTCTCAAGGTGTGTTGGATTTCAGTCAGATTTTTGTATGACCTTGAATAAGTTCAAATTTCCAACCTTCCACAACATCATTTATAGGAGTTATGTCCCCTGATAGTTTGTCCTCCTGGCTTTAGTTTCCATGACATAAGTTTATGAAGGTTTGTTGGAGTTCAACCAAATTTGGTATGGGGCTATATATTAAGGAGACCTTGAATGATTTTGATTTTCCAGATTCCAAGCCGTCATTTACAAGAGTTCTGCTCCCTGATTGCTTTTCTGCCTGACTTTGGTTTCTGCAGTATTTCGTTACCAAGGATTTGATGTGCACCTTTATACTGATGAGACTTTAAATTACTTTAATTTTCAGCCTTCGATTTTACCATTTAGAATAGTTATGACCCCTGATTGCCCATCCTCCTTTGGAATGAGTTGGATTTCTAGCAGTCCATGTTATCATTTAGAGGAGATTTTTGTCATATGATTGCCCATTCTCCTTCCTGACTTTGGTTTCCTAACAAAAGTTCCTCCATTTAAAACCCAGCTGAGGAAATTTTAGTGAGCAGGGCCTTTGCATTGCACTAGTCACTGTTAGCTCTAATTGTCAGAATTCCTACCATAGCCTCAGAATATATTGTTAAAGAACCTCTCATGTCTTTCCTTTCAGTGCTCAAAGAAATTTTGTTTCAGACACAGGCCCAGGGCAAGTGACTTAAAAAAAATCACAAGCCCAGACTAAAATTCCACTAGCCCCGACTTCAATTCCATGTATTTTGTTACTATCATTTTTGACGTGATGTTGAAATTGCTGTGCTTTAAATATGAAAAGAAATAAACAAAAATCATATTAAATTGACTCGTGTGTTTATTCACCTCTCAAAATATTTCACATAAAGCAATGTTTTTCTCCAGGTCCTGATGTCGACCATTGTCCAGTCGCTCCAGTGCTCAAAGAAGTTTTGAGACACAGGCCCAGGGCAAGTCTCTTTAACAAAAATCACTTGCCCTGATTTAAAATCCACTTGCTTCAGAACAATATATTTGTTCCTATTATTTTGACACTCATCCCATCCAGAAAAATTAAATGATTGGTCCCTTATACTTGTGATATTGGTTACTGAACCCTGGTTCATATTCTGCTGAAGAGGTGCTCAAAACCATTGAGGTTTCCAACAATTTCACAATTTCTGTGTGCTCAAGTAGTAAATTCTGAATAATTATTGTATACAACTCTGTTCTTGTGATTTCTGACTGTATGCCTTCAGGTTTTTGATGTACAGTCTGTATTTCATCACGATCTATATGTAGGGATAAGTATTCGGGGAGAAATTTCATTTTCTGAACACTGGAAAAATCTCCATGTTTCTCGATCAAAGTTGAAAATAGAAATGAAGTCAGAGGGACATTGATCTTTTTGTTTTTACAAATATCAATCAGTAAAAAAGTAGCTTCAAGTTCATACTTAGTTCGTGCGATAGTACTTGGATGTGACACAATTACAGAAAACACTCCATATCAATAAAATCAGTGTCTACCAACTCTTTGAACTAAATGGATTTAAATATAATGTAATGATCTCAGTTTCTTTAGGGATAAAAACATTGTCTTTGAGGCTTTTATAAGTTGCTAATCTCCAAGCTTAGCTTAATTGTCAAACAATCGCATAAGTACTGCTCGATATATTTAACCAACAATGCATAACGAAGTCTATGTGAGCAAGGGACAGCTTATTATTATTCATGCTGACAAATGGGCTCTAATTATAGGTAACCAATGAAATACAGAGAACAGAAATAGTATTCATAGGTCACGTGCTTTGCTTTCTGCACTCAAAGTTTATAGCTTTTGATACAATTAAGCAGATAATCTTCATAATGTGGAGGGATTTACAGATGGGGTCCAGCAGGGAGCTGAGTATTAATAGTTTACCAGTGTCTTTCAAGAACTTCAAAATAAAAATGCAGTATGTTATCTGTGCACTCGAAGTATCTATTAAGCAATTCTATAACACTTTTGTTTTTTGGACAGGCTCGATGACCAAATCACTTATGAGAGGGGCCCGATTTAGATTTAGAGGGGCCCCGAGCGTCAGGTTATCGGATGTTTTTTTTTATAGCTCTGCCTTGAATCATTATTTTTTAGCTGTATATTTTGTTTGGTTACAGTTTTCCAGCACTGCAGTGATTCAGGACTTTTTATATATTTTTCTTTTTTTTCAGGACATTCCCCAGCAGGAGTACAGTTCACAGCTGGTATTGAAACAGGTACATTGGTTTAATAATATTTGGATGGTATATTGTTATAGTGTCATTCCTTGGCTGGTCAGTTTCACACAATCAGGGTAACAGTTTTGTTTGACAAGTAAACAGCATTTGAGGTACAGGATTAAAAATAAAAGAATCTGATTATTAGAATGGTATTTAACAAAAAAGAAATAGTTGTGCTTAATTTTCTAGCAAGATCATCAGAAATTGTTTAAATTGATGCTTCATATTTATCTTTCATCACGCATGAATAACTGCTACTGTCTTCACAGAAAATGGACGAGCACATATCACAGTTAGACTGCTGAAAAATTCTAGAAAGAGCAAGATCATTTCCAGCCTTGATCCGCAGCTTCAGCAAGAAGTGGACTTTGTCAAGTTGAAAAACCTTGAAGAGTTAGAGGTTGGTTTCTTCATCCTCATTTACATTATTTTCTGTAAAGCTATAAACTTATATATATATATATATATATATATATATATATATATATATATATATATATATATACAGAAAAATAAAGGCTTATATGGGCATTTGTCACATCTGCTTCTGGTCTTTTCCATGTCTTGTTCAAGTTTATCAGAGGAAAAAAGTTGAAAAAGAGATAGTGGGCTTTCTGACATTACATGGTAACCATATAAAAACATATTAAAGTGAAACCCTGCTATAACATGCTTTATTATAGCACATATTCGGATATAGCACGATGATGGTATGGCAAAAATTTCACCTATTTCTTGAAGTACTACAAAGTTTTAGTGCCGAAATAAACAAGAGTTTGATTTAATAATATGGCAAGATGTGTTGTATTCTTGAAGAAAAGAAAAAAAAATCTTGCTTATTTTTGAAAAGATGTTAGCTCCTTAACAAGCTGATAATTGTTAATCTAATTATTATTGAACCATCAACAATAAAGCCATTAAGTTTTCTTTGTGTTTGTCTTCAATGCATCCTGTGTTGCTCAGTCCAGGGTAAACAATAGCCAACAGATGTTTGCTTAGTCATCTGGCATCCTCAGCCATGCACCAAACAATGCAGAGGTCTTAAAACTCTCTCACCCGAATTTATAAATCAATTAGTTTACCCACTTATTTCAGGTGCAAACAATAGACCACAAATGCCTGCTCAATCAACCATCATACACACCTGCTGAAACAAGTTTATTACATGAATTGTCAGGAGCAGTTTTAGTCATTGCCACCCCACCCCACCCCCAATCTAATCCAAACAGCAGCTCCAGATCATTCATATACACAACCCACTCGAATGGTAAAGTTAAATACATATAGCTTGCACTGCTGTGGACCATTGACTGGAACAGAACCATTTAAGTTGTAGAGAATGGTGGGATTTGCTATTATAATCAAACATACAACTCCCTGTTTTTCATCTGCTGTAGAATCATAGTTATAAATAAAGATTAAATGGAGTTTATTAATTAATTTATTTTTTCTCTGTCATTTAGAGAAAAAGTCAACTGTATTTATTGAGATCACTCTTTACCCATGAAATCAAATGGTTTACTCCCATACTGGTCCAGGCAATTATACAAAACTGTTAAAGCGTTAATCTAAAGTACATTACGAGGTTAATACCTTTGACCTCCTGTATGAATTTTCAATTAAAGTAATTTTCATGCCTAAATACTAGGGTCATTTTAGAAATTCCCAATGTCTGTTATACAGTACAGCTCATGCAATTTTTCGATACCCCACGCTTTGTAGTGCAGGTGGAGAGGATTAGGAAAAAAACATTCACCATATCTCCGTGCATCCTGATGGAGTTTCCGTGTCTTGTTGTGGAGAATAGCTATGCACACCATGCTATATTGTGGAGTTACATCCGATGACCACTGCAGAGTGGACAAGGTCTTGATAAAATAGGCGTGGTTTACTGTTTATGGCCCCTGCAAGCATGCTCTAAAGAGGTTGAGAAAGGAAGAAAGAGAGAGAGAAAGGCACTGATTTATCTACATCGTTATCTCTTTCGGGAGCAATTTGCTTACTTTTTTATACTGAAAAAATGCTATCATTGAGTTAATTATAAACATTTACTAGACTAAGTTCTAACAAACATAATGCATGATATATAATGCCAAATCAAATTTTAGATATTAACAGAATGACAGTACCTCACAAACTTTATTAATGCTACATTTTCTGCAATGAATCTAAAACAAATTTTCAATACTATGTTATTGGAATCTACAGATGCATTCATGTCCTTATTTCTGTTTCAGTTCATGCAATATACTTTTTTAATGATCATATGAAAGTCAGTGATATTGTACTCCCTGCAGAAAAAAGAACGATAAACGTTGAACAAATTTATAACAAAATTGCATTCATACCTGACTGAAGCAAAACAAAATCACACAGGTTCCGATGGTTACTCAATGCATGAGTTCACATTAACATAATGTACAATCTCTGACATCCAATCGCAGCATTATGGAGTGGTAATTAAAACTTGAGAAAGCATAGTTCTGGCAGTTGCTGCATGAACACACAAAAACAAAAATTTTTGTTAAAAGCTAACTGACCATATACTGTTTCGGAAATATAAAGACAATAACAAAGTGAAGTTCGTTCTCATAGTGAATTTCTATATGTCGTGAAGAAAATAAGATGCATTTACTTAATAACAGATCTGTGTGCATGGGCAGGGGCACTACATACATGTATGTTAGGTAAATGGACAAAGTCGCAGGACAAAATGTCACAAATACACATAGGACAGAAAGTCACATTTTGAATTATTGTAGTAACGGTGGACATGTAGGACAAAAAGTCACACTCAGAATTTTGTAATGTTGCTAGGTGCATAGGATAAAAAATCACAACTGCATGTAGGACATAGTTTATAAATCGTCAAGTCAGTGAGTAAGTTTGTTCAGATTTCTTTGAATAAAGTAAAAGCGTAAAATTATTTAAAAAGAAGTCGATCAACCTTTTCTAAATGTACATGTATTGAATATACAAGACTTGTGAAATTATTTTTTTATTGTCCAAAATAAAGATAACTGATTCTTCAAATGGTATCCGATTGAATTCACTCATGACGTCTCAGTCTTTCCATGGGTGTTCTTCATTCATTGGCTGTTCAAATGTCTGTTGGTAATCTCGACCAGCTCCTCCATGGTAGAGTTGCCATTGGTGTGCCTGATGAGGCGTGGTGGTGATTTGTATGTATTTATCTCTCCACAGCGGAGCGTTATCGAGGACTGACAGTGGAAGGGACTAAGTCCCCCAGTATGAAGCATGGGGAATCGAATTATCATGAGCTGTACTGTATGCATTTTATTGTCGGTTTTAAAATCAGACCCTTTGAATACGTGTAGCAGATATGAATGTTTTGGAAATACAGTCTTTCCTAAGTTAGTGTGAGTGTATTTGCAAGAAATTAAGTATTTGGATTCACATGTAATCTAGCAGAAATTTTTTAGAAATTAGGCTTCTTTGTGCATATTTTTGATGGAATTACTATTATGGATACCATGAGATCGGCTGGTGAGTACACTTAAGTTGCCAGTTTTCTTATACACATATATGTATGTACCAATGAATGGTTCTCTGCCAGATTTTTAAAAAAAATATGTAATTGTTTTAAGTATTTCTCGTTTAAAATACATCAAGTTTGTAACCGCCACTACTGAAGTCCGTAGTTTTGAGCCCAACACTGACCCCCCCCCCCACTTCCCTCCCCCTGTATTGTATACCTAAGAGGATACACATGCATATTTTCTTCAGTTAACTGACTTGGTTGGATATAGCATGGTATGGTACATAGCACGATAGCACTTTGTGGACCCCGACCATCGTGTTATAGTGGGGTTTCACTGTATTAGTAGTTACCAATGGATATGGGAGCTGTCGTGTGCCACAGATAAACAAACATTGTCCACTCATTAGACAAACCATATCATAAACAGACATTAAGTAGAAATTTAAAATAATTTAATGAAAACTAGATGATGCAGTTGATGTTTGTCTATCTGTGGCACACGACAGCTCCCCTAAACGTTCAGTCCTTTATAAAAAAAAATGGATACTTCCGTAACTCTAGGATCAACATGGCAGATTTCATGTACACAGAACACTCTTTTTCAGCATGTATTGAATGAATGGTGTTGAAATCATTAGTGAGCAAAATGAGTTCAGGGCTGAGCAAATTTTTTTTTAACCACTAGTCCAGGACAAGTGGTTTCAGAAAATTCACTAGTCCCACCTTACTCTTCACTAGTCCCACCTTACTTTTCACTGGTCCCAAAATGGTAATCACTTGCCGAGATTTGATGAGATGTATGTACTTAATCCATGGAAAAACCAAACGAAATAATAGACAACATAATTATTTCTTAAAAGAATTTAATTTTTCAAAAACATTGGTTGTTATACATTTGGCTTCTTCAGGTTTATGTATATAAGTTTTAGCTGATGGATTTGAAAAAATGTCCATGTACAGTGTATATGTCTGCTACCTGCACCAGCACTAAGCCAGCAGTTGATAGCTGTGTCTGGGTTGAAGTCCTCAAGCTCTGGTCCATTTGCAGAAATGTTCATTAGCATTTGTAAACTCTTTTGGTTTAAGGAATTCCTTAAAGAAGTCTTGACTAAGTTCATTGAACTAAATCCTCGTTCACACTCAGCAGTCGATGGGCTTATAACAAATATGATTTCTAATAGTTTGCATTATTGACTGAGACTAGGTGGAGTATTCACTAAGAGTGTTCCAAGAATTCTCTTTCTCTTAGTAGTGTCATATTTGACATTTTTGCCATCACAGATTGTTGCTTATGTCTCTTTGGAGAAATAGCTACCGCACACTCAGTATCAGTCTTACGTTTTATCCCTCCACTTTCAAACAAATTTTCCTTCTCCGAATCGCCGTTATTACCTTCCTTGCGAAAATAATTTAGCAAACTCATTTTATCCACAGAGTAACTATCAGCTTGCTTGACAACTACTTCTAAAGTGATCATAACATACATTTTCTCTTTTAATTACGAATAGAGACAGCTCATTAATTAGCGTAATTGTTTCGCTTCAAACGCAATATCGCAAGTTAATCATCTGTACAATCAATTAAAAGTTAAAGTCATTTAATCAGTTCATAAAAGAAACCAACACTGATGTCGGTACAGTACCTTTCATTAATTTAATTACACTGACTCGCTGGATTAAAATCATAGTGAGCCGCTCGTGATAATCTGGCTTGAGTAAACTCAATGCAACAAAGCCGCTTAAAACACTACTAATTGATCATACTGGCTTTCTTTTGTTTAATGTGTTTTGATTTGCCGATAATTTGGTCGCTTAGCCCAATATGCAGTCAAGCGGTAACAGGATGTAAATGTATACACGAAGAGGGGTAGAATCAAATATTCAGTATGCCCGGAGGGCATGATTGGCCAAATAAAGGTAGATATAGTGATTAAAGCACAAAAATAAGGACTAGCCCGACTTTTTAAAAAGCACTTGTCCCGGACTAGCGACTTGGAAAATTTTACTTGCCGACTTCAAAAATGACTAGTCCGGGACGTCGGGCTATGGGATTTGCTCAGCCCTGGAGTTAGGTAAATTTTATCTACAATTTGCTACATTCATGTGAAAATTTACTGAGCTACAAATGCAGATATAATTCGCGATGCAGAGATGAACGAACTATATCATCCACAATTATCATTATATTTGAACCAAATTCTGTTTGAAGCTTCATATCAACAACAACTCGGATGAGTTGATGATGAGCACATTCTGTGCATATTTCATAGAGTTGTGGCCCTCAATGGTTGTAGCATAAGCACCATCTTGTGAATATTCAAGCTTTTACATTTATTAATTAGGTTTCAATCAGATTTACTTCATCTCAACAACAGCTCAGATGAGTTAGATGATAAGGCTCTACTTCAGAGTTTCTCACTTTTGCATAGGTTTAAAAAATTAAAAAAAAGGTATTTATCAGATTTTCCTCATTGGTACTGTCTATACTCTCGTATAAGCCAGATCCAAATGCAAACAACATAGTCCCTGATCTGCTGTCACATAATATGCAGGCAGATCAGGGTCTATGTTGTTTGTTCTTCTGATTAGTCCTTACAAACTGCAAAGACCAAGATCTGCTGGCGCATTATGCAACAGCAGATCTTGGTCTATGCAGTTTGCAGTTGATATAGGATTATACGTGAGTATATACGGTAGTCCTTATTAAAACAGAAATGTGTTATATCACATGAGTTTTACAGAATCTAACATTTTTGTCAAGATATAGATGTTACTTTTCTGGTGGTGTAGTCATCATCAACAGTTTAAGTTTGGGGTTTTTCTTGGGTTTTTTCATGTGCGTATATTTCTTAAATCCCTTGATAGAATGAACATGAAGCTAAGAATTCATTCTGTGACATGCTTAGTTGCCCCATTGACCTTAGGATCAAAGTTAACAATCAGAGAAAATTTGTGTTCAAGTTTGGTTAAAATTGTTTAATTTACTTATATTTCCTAAACTCATGGATGGATTTTGTTCATACTAGGAATGAATCATTATGAAGCTAAGACAGTTCATTCTGCTACATGCTTCCACTCTCCTTAGTCAAGGTCACGGTCATAGAAATTTTGTGTTACAGTTTTGTTTAAAGATTTTTCCATTTTTATTTCCTAAACCCCTTGATGGATTTTGTTCATATTTTGGATGACTAATTATGAAGCTAAAACAATTTATTCCATGATGTGATCACTTGCCCCATTCACCTTGCAATCAAGGTCATATTCATAGAAAATTTGCTTTAAAGTTTTGGTGGAAGTTTTTCATTTGTTTATATTTCCTAAAGCCCTTGATTTTGTTCATACTTTGGATGAATCATTATGAAGCTAAGATAATTCATTCTGCGACACACTTTCTCACCCCTTTGACCTTGGGATCAAGACCACAGACATACAAAATTTTTGTTTAGGTTTAAAGTTTTTTAATTTGCGTATAATTACTTCCCCTTGATGGATTTTATTCATACTTGGAATGAATCATTATGAAGCTAAGACAATTCGTTCATCGGCTTGCTCACTTGTACCATTTGCCTTGGGGTCAAGGTTAGAGTCAGAACATTTGTGTTAAGGTTTGGGATAGATTTTTTCCATTAGTTGCTAAATCCATTGATGGACTTGGTTCATACTTTAGATGAATCATTATGAAGCTAAGACCAATCATTTTGTGATATGCTTGCTCAACCTTTTGTCCTTGGGATTTAGGTCACATGTTTTACAGGAGTGATTCAGTCGTGGGCTTGACAAGCAGGAACTGGCCTTTGATATCTGAATGATGGGTGTGAATTTGGGTTTGAGAGCACACAGATAGACCTTACTTCTTATGTGCAAATGACTGCTAGCTCTGATTGGCTGTTTTAACTTTCTGAACATCAGAATTCAAGGTCAGCAACCTGCATCACAACTGAAATAGCACACACATACATTTTTTCGTACTTAGATGCAAGTTTTGGCCATTTTTTACTTTTTTTTGTTGGCAATTTTCAGTTAAGACTATGTACAAAAAACCTAGTACCTAACAAGGAATCTGTTGGTATTTAAAGCGTTATTTTTGATGTCCTAATTTTCACAAACATTTGCTGACAGTTTGTAACTGTGCTATTACTTCAGGGTTCATACAATCTTGACAAGTGCTTGAATTTTGGTGGTTACATTGAAAAATGCTTGAATTTGAGGTCAGCTCCAAAAAGTACTAGAAAAGTGCATGAAAATACTCAGTAGTTCTTGAAAAGTGCTTAAATTTCAAGACTTAACACATTTCATTGAAAAACATTAATTTACTGATATAAATACATGTATCATAAAAGAAAAATAAAAGATCCATTACAAAAATTAGAAGCTCTATCTTCCTGGAACTTTATTGCTGTGTTGGGTCACTTCCACTTGGGTTGCTTTTATGTGCTCATTAGCACATAGCCTCATTAGGGATTGTAACTGTCCCTTGATGTAAAATGAATTGGTGTTGTGTTCATTAGGTATTGTAACTGTCCCTTGATGTAAAATGAATTAATGTTGTGTTCATTAGGTATTGTAACTGTCCCTTGATGTAAAATTAATTGATGTTGTGTTTATTAGGTACTGTAACTGTCCCTTGTTGTAAAATGAATTGATGTTGTTTTCATTAGGGATTGTAACTGTCCCTTGTTGTAAAATGAATTGATGTTGTGTTCATTAGGGATTGTAACTTTCCCTTGTTGTAAAATGAATTGATGTTGTGTTCATTAGGGATTGTAACTGTCCCTTGATGTAAAATGAATTGATGTTGTGTTCATTAGGGATTGTAACTGTCCCTTGATGTAAAATGAATAGATGTTGTGTTCATTAGGGATTGTAACTGTCCCTTGATGTAAAATGAATTGATGTTGTGTTCATTAAGGATTGTAACTGTCCCTTGATGTAAAATGAATTGATGTTGTGTTCATTAGGGATTGTAACTCTCCCTTGTTGTAAAATTAATAGATGTTGTGTTCATTAGGGATTGTAACTGTCCCTTGTTGTAAAATGAATTGATGTTGTGTTCATTGGACCATTAAGACTGATAAACTTAAGTTGGTCAAGACCTCTGCGATGGGAATCGTATTTTCAAATGGGATGGTTACGCTGTATATATATGGATACGGTCAGGTGATAAATTAAGTGCTGTGTTTTGTGTTTGTCAAAAGATTTTGGATCATCGGTAGCTGAGGTTACTTTAGCTCTGTAAACTCCAAAGTTTTATTGATGCTGGGGACAATACAGTGACTTAGACATTGATCAAAAAAGTCTCAAAATGGTACGTTTCTGGCCCTGTTGAACCTAAAATTGCTCAAAACTAGTAGAAAATTTATTATAGAATACAGAATCATTATTTATTCAGTTAAAATGGACGAAGAAATACAATGGAACTAGCACAAAATGTTGGATTGCTATGATCTGATAACTCTGCTGAAAATGTCCGTGCATTTGACTTTAGATCTAAAGTACCCATAGTCATTATAACTAGGAACTTACGGCTGTTCGAGTAAAACATACTTGGGACCCAGGGAAGGCACTTTAAGTGTGAAGAAGTCACCCATAGATGCAATTTAGAATTTTCTATCATTTTTTATCAACTCGTTTAATGTTCAGAGTATCCTGGCACATATTTTAAAAAAAAACTGCCTTCCCTGGGTACCATGTACAAAGTATGTATAAATGGAAGAGCCCTTACAGACCTACAGTAACCTCAGCTATATCAATTAGTGAAAGAGCTCTGAAGTCTCATGGCAAGAGTGAAAAGCATGAAAAGAAGGAAATATTGACAATAGGAATGAACTGAGACAAGTTTTTGCTTAAACTTGAAAAACTCGAGTCTGAACTCTGGCAATGAGACTGCTGCATCCCAGACTGATATAGATGAGATGACTTCACCTATGCCCGCATGCCCCAAAGTCCATTAAACTTCAATGTCTTCTCCTAGGCCTAGTTTAACAAATGATATTTCAGAGTTATTGTTTGAGAATGAAAAACCTAATTCTGAAATAATGTGGACTACACATACCATACTCAACATTCTGCCAAAGTTTATACACAGTAAATTATAGTGCTTGAAAACTAAAGTTTTGTTTGTGAAAAGTCTTTGAAAAGTGCTTAAATTTCCTGATGAAATATCTGTATGAACCTTGTATTCACACTGTCAGCGAATTTTTCTGAAAAAAAGGGCATCTAATAAAAATTTAAATACCCACAATTCCCTGGTTGTTGCTAGTTACTTTGGTCGTATTATCAACCAAGCCTTGCCAGTGATTTTTTAAAAATGACAATACTTGCATCAAAAGAGTTAAAAATGTATATGTGTGCTATTCCAGTTGTGACATTGGTTGCTGACCCCGGAAGTAAATTTATTAAAAAGTGAGCTGATAATGATTTTTGTTTGTTTAATTTTAAAATTTTGTTAGTAATGCCTACACTGTACAAGTTCATTTCTGTATGTGAAGAACAGGCAAAGTTAGTGTATTTTGCGTTATTTCAAGTAAATTTCCTAAGCACGCTTAAGGAATCATTTGCATCAGCTGTCTGCTTCAGACAACACATGGTTTTCTTAATGGTGATCAGAAAGAAATGTCTATCTCAATAGATGAAAGACATGCAAGTGTTATGTTAACTTTCTCTACATTGTGAGAGTTGTAGAGCAGCAACTTTGCCCCATGTCTTCCCATCTTTCGGCAGTGCCCCAAACCCCGATGCAGAACCTGAACATATTCTGCACATATTTTTTAGTGCGCTATAGTATGGCCTTTTGTCCATCATCTGTCATCCATCCATCAACACTTGTTTGTGAAATGATATGGCCTTTTGTCCATCGTTCATCTGTCCATCAACACTGGCTTGTGAACACTCTACAGGCTTCATTTCTGATCAGTTTTTATTCAGATTTGATATGTAAGCTTATATTATCAAGATCTCAGATGAGTTCTGTTATGAGCAACATCCAGGCATATTGATGAGGTGATCTTGCATATGTTTTGCTGAGCTTGTGGATACTCAAGAAGCCATGTTTCTGATGTTTTGATCAAATTTGGTATGTAAGCTTATGTCATCAAGATCTCAGATGAGTTCGATTATGTATGGCATCCGTGCATATTGAGATGATCTTGCATCTGATTGGCTGAGCTTGTGAACTTTCAAAAGGCCATATTTCTAGTTTTATCATTGTGATCTTAGATGGGTTCAGTTTTGAGTTCAATTTTGAGAAATATCCATGCATTTTATTGAGGTGAAATTATATTGGCTGAGCTTCTGAACAATCTAGTGGCCATATTTTTTTATAATCATATATTGATCAGATTAAGTATATACCGTATATACTCGCATATAAGTTGATACCAACTGCAAACTGCATAGACCCAGATCTGCCATTGCATAATGCGCTGGCAGATATGGGTCTATGCAGTTTGTAAGGACTAATCATTAGAACAAACAACATAGACCCTGGTCTGCTGGCGCATTATGCAACAGCATATCTGGGTCTATGCAGTTTGCAGTTGGTATTGGCTTATACGCGAGTATATACGGTAAGCTTATATCATCAAGATCTCCGGTGAGTTTGATTATGAGTGTCATCCATGGATATTAATGAGGTGATCTTGCCTCAGATTGGCTGAGCTCACGAACACCCTAGAAACAATTTTCAGATAAACTTGGTTATGTAAGTTTATATCAAAACCTCAGGTGATTTCAGTTATGAGCAACATCCACACATTAATCAGGGTGATCTTGTAACTGATTGGTTGAGATTGTGAACTCCCCAGAGGCCATTTTTCTGATTTTGATCAGATTTAACATGCAAGTTTTATATCAAGCTCTCAGATGAGGTCAGTTATGAGTGAGACCCACATGTATTAATATAGATCCAGGCTGGGAATCAAACCCCAAACCTTGGACCTCATGTTTGGATTTATGATCCTTGATCATCTTGGCATAGATATTGCTCATGCACAACCTTGTGAACAGTAGCTTCCACAGTTACTATTAGATTTGAACCAAAATTTGCTGTGGAGTTTCATCACGACAAAAACTTGTATGTGTTCAGTGATGAGCACACTTTGCACTTGTCTCTTAGAGGTAAAAAGTTAAAAAGGAGATAGTGGTCTTTAGGACATTACAGGGCATCCGTATAGAAACATATTACTACCGTACATTGATCATGAAAACTGTATCATCTTGAGTTAGTTTGTGATCTGCTGATGTCACATACGCATGAATTCTATGATCAGACATTTGGCTTGTATTGCCCCTGATTTGCATAGAACAGGCATTTCAGTGGCTTGTATTGCCCTTGATTGACTTAGAATAGGTGACCCAGTGGCTTGTATTGCCCTTGATTGACTTAGAATAGGCATCCCAGTGGCTTGTATTGCCCTTGATTGACTTAGAATAGGCACACCCCAATGGCTTGTAATGCCCTTTATTGACTTAGAATAGGTGACCCAGTGGCTTGTATTGCCTTGATTGACTTAGAATAGGCATCTCAGTGGCTTGTATTGCCCTTGATTGACTTAGAATAGGTGACCCAGTGGCTTGTATTGCCTTGATTGACTTAGAATAGGCATCCCAGTGGCTTGTATTGCCCTTGATTGACTTAGAATAGGCATCCCAGTGGCTTGTATTGTCCTTGATTGACTTAGAATAGGCATCCCAGTGGCTTGTATTGTCCATGATTGACTTAGAATAGGCATCCCAGTGGCTTGTATTGTCCTTGATTGACTTAGAATAGGCATCCCAGTTGCTTGTAAATACTTTAGCATTCATACTTTTGTTTGATTTCACTCAAATTCACAATCAAGCTTCATCTTAACAAGACCTTAGATGAATTTGATGATAACTGGATTTTGACAACATTTTACAGAATTATTGCCCTGGATCAACTTAGAATATGCAACCTACCGGCTTGTGAACTCTCTAGCATTCATTTTTAAATAGCAGTAATACATAACCTGCTATTTACTGTGTTGGTATATCTTTTCCTGGTGCTAGTCCCCAGGCAAAGGTGATTATTCTCTAGCCCAATTAGTAATTGGAGGTTTAGATTAAAAAACAACATGATTCCAGTCTGATACCCTAGTCCATTTCGGACAATCGGAATATCGTCCTTTTTCTTGGACATAGTGCAATTCTCACATGTATCTTGGGTGCTCAACACTTTCATTGTCCAAGTTGTCTTTTCTTATTCCTGCTGTCAGTCATGTCCTTTTTTGTATTGTATGATATTTTCACTCTAGTCTTTGTATAATTGTCATTTATTGGTGTCCCTTTTCATTTAATATGAGGGTTTTTTGAGTACCTTGCTAGCAAAGTGGTGCTTTGTTGTTATCCCTCTCTTATTAATCCGTGTTAGAGTAAGGATTACCTACTCATTTCTTGTTCTGATTCATTGTTTATTTCTTGTATTTCCTTGCAGCATTCAATATCCCTCAAGCTGTGGGTAAATGTGGTCATAAAAAACGTTGCTTGGGACATGTACCCCACCTGCTTTCTGTGCACTGTGTTTGTATGCGATGACAGTTGTCCTGTTTGTTACCTTCAGTCTGACATGGTATGACTTAGTAGAAAGTTACCATGCCTATAGGGCCAGAAAGAAGGGACCCATCTTATTCCTCATCATCTCTGGAAGACTCCCTCCATTCTCAGGAGGGGTATAGTGCTCTTCTCAATTAAGCGAAGTTGCCAGCTGCCATAAGGTAGGTGTCTGAAATGGCCTGATTCCGCAAGGATGGAATCACTGACACATAGAAAGAGGTTGTCAGCTCCCACGAGGGAGAGATCCATTGCACATCCTGGTGGGGGGAAGTCGTCATTACACAGTAGTAAGTCCTGCCTTCCAGACACATAGAAATCATTGTCTTCTTGCTCGAGTTGACCTGATTTTAAATCAAGGGGATCTCATTCATCAGAGTCAGGTTCTCCAAACAGGGATTCCCTAACAAGGTCTACATCATCTGACTGGGTAATGTGTCAAGTCTGTCACCGGGTATCGAGTACTGGGCATCAGGCACTGGGTAAGGTAATTTGTACCAATCTCCCAGTTTCTGACTCAGGTCATCAGTCACCAAACGCTGGGCACCAGGTTTAGGCACTGGGCACCATGCAGTCTTTGGACCACTAGGTTTTGACCACCGGTCTGGGGAAAGATACCCCCTCATTCTCTGTGTTACCATTCAGTCCTCATGGGGAATGGGCTTAGAGTTTTGATGACCCATCTAGGGGTTGGGATCAGGTCGACACCTCTTTTTTCCCGATGTTCCTATTCAACCCCTATATGGCTTGTGGACTCCAACCATGTGATGCTGAGTCGGCTAATCCTCCTATGACACCTTGGATGACATTGATCAGGGCTATTCTGTATCTTGGGCCTTTTTGAATCATTCTTCTTTGGATGATGCCATGAAAGTTATATTATGGCAGTCTCACTCCACCTTATCATATTTTTATCTTCGATCAATGTCACATCAGAGTGAGGGCATTTTTGCATTGGGTCCAATTATGTCAGCCAAAGAAGTTGTCAAGCCATCTTCCAGTTAACAGTAGATCACCCTGCTGATAGCAAAGGTAAGTTGACTTTGACAGCTTATCTTTGGCTGTCAATCTCCCACTTGGCTGGTAAATTAAGCAATGCTATAATAGCGGATAATGTATTACTGCTATTAAAATGGGGGGGGGGGGGCTATTTTACCAGCTATTATTGCCCAATTTCCTCCTCCCTCCCTACTTTGATGTCCTTTCAGTCTTGGTCCAAATCAAAAAAGAAGTTGACTCAGGTATCAGACTTGGATCATGTTATTTTTTATTCTGGACCTCCAATTAATAACTGGAGGAGGAAATAATACCTTGGACTGGGGACTAGCATCAGGCCAAAACAACAATAGCATGTAAGTATTACATAATTAAAATTAGTTTTACCCCCCCCCCCCCCCCCCCCCCCCCCAAAAAAAAAAAAAAAAAAAAATTTGTATCTTTTTTCTTGAACCAAATAGGCTGTGAAGGTTTACCTCAGGAATGTGTCAGATGACTTTTTTATGACGAGTGACTTTATTTTTTCTTACAGAGTTATGGCCCTTGATTCACTTGGGATGACAATCCCTATGGCTTGTGAACAGTCTAGCATTCACATATTTTGTCGGAGTGGAATCAGATTTGCATTGACGCTTTAGTTCAGTAAGATTTTGGATGAGATTGAAAATTACTCAAGCATTCACATATTCTATGTGATTTAAACCAAATTGGCTGTGTAGCTTCATTTTAACAAGGTCTCAGGTGACTTCAATCATAATCAGATTCTGTCAAGTTTGTAGATAGTTATGGCCCTTGAACGATAGGCATCTTACTGGATTCTGAACACTATAGCATTCAATTTTTATTTTTATTTCAACCACATATGATAATAAAATTCTGATCAGCAAAGTCTTAGATGAGTTTAATGATGACCAGATTTTCACACTAATTTATAGAGTTAAGTCCCTTGACCGACCTTATATGACCTTGCATCCCAATGTATTTTGAACTCTGGTATCCACATTTTTTGTTTGATATCAACAAAATTTCCTGAAATGCTTTATCTTGACAAGATCTCAGATGAGTTTGATGATCTGACAGCAGATTGTAACCATATTTTACAAACCTCAGACTTTTGATTGACTTTAATGTTTTAATGGATTGTGAAAAGCAGCATTCATAATTTTTTGTTTTCAATCATATTAGCTACGAAACTTCATATTTGGCAAGATCTTAAATGATATCTAAGATGATGTATGTTATTGCCTATGATAGACTCGGTACTACACCCAGTTCCCAGTCCTCCAGCCTTTTAGTAGTGGGGAGCAATGACTCGGTACTACACCCAGTTCCCAGTCCTCCAGCCTTTTAGTAGTGGGGAGCAATGACTCGGTACTACACCCAGTTCCCAGTCCTCCAGCCTTTTAGTAGTGGAGAGCAATGACTCAGTACTCCACCCAGTTTCCAGTCCTCCAGTCTTTTAGTAGTGGGGAGCAATGACTCAGTACTACACCCAGTTCCCAGTCCTCCAGCCTTTTAGTAGTGGGGAACAATGACTCAATACTACACCCAGTTCCCAGTCCTCCAGCCTTTTAGTAGTGGGGAGCAATGACTCGGTACTACACCCAGTTCCCAGTCCTCCAGCCTTTTAGTAGTGGGGAGCAATGACTCGGTACTACACCCAGTTCCAATCGTCTAGCCTTTTAGTGGAGAACAATGACTTTGTACTACACCGAGTTTCCAGTCCTCCAGTCTTTTAGTGGGGATTAATGACTCAGTACTATACCCAGTCCCAGTCCTCCAGCCTTTTAGTGGGTAACAATGACCATGTTTAATCCTTTACCTAATGTTTTCTTTTCTTGCGAAAGAGGCGTGGGGGTGGGTCTTCATGTAATGTTAAAGTGGTTCCAGTTGGTTTTTACTTTATTGATATGGAATCGGAAAACACTAGCAGGTGATACAGATATCAATATCACATTGTCGGAAACTTATTTGTTGCAGCTTTGTATCATGCATAGGTGTATCATAAAAGACTGTTCAGATTACATTCAAAATAATAGGAGGAGGTGAATTCTGCCATTTGCTAGTTCATTAAAGAAAACTCTGCATCAAACATTCTGCTTGTGATTAATTGCTTTGATTTACTTTTATCACAGGAAGTGGATTATCAGTTAGCCTTGAAAATGAACGAGAATGAGTATGAGCAACTTGGGCAGCAGATAGAATGTGGCTGCTGTTATGGAGAGTTTGCCTTTGAGAGTTTGGTGCAGTGTTATGATGGACATCTCTTTTGTGGAGAGTGTCTTCAGAAATATGCTGAGGAGTCTGTCTTTGGACAAGGAAAGGTAGAAATACATTTATTTTTTATGTTTTGTCTTCAGAATAGAACTTGATGTGTTTTTCCAGTTTCATTGCTATGCACATTTTTATACAGCACAAAGTGGTGAACACTAAAAGTAATTTTTCAGGTTAACCCATTTTAGACGGGATACGATTCCAGTCATACTTTACCTTTTTATACGGGATATGATTCTGGTCATATGTTCACTACATTCCATCTACAACTTAACGGAAGTGTGCATTTAACTGTGTAATATGTCATTATTTTATATTTACTCTTTTGAAAAGAAGGAAATAAATGTAGAAGGTATACCAATGCGATATCATGCAGTGACAGAATGAGTTTTTAAAAACCAAAAAACTGGTAAAATTTTGA
This sequence comes from Margaritifera margaritifera, assembly GCA_029931535.1. Classification (NCBI taxonomy): domain Eukaryota; kingdom Metazoa; phylum Mollusca; class Bivalvia; order Unionida; family Margaritiferidae; genus Margaritifera; species Margaritifera margaritifera. The sequence goes on from JAQPZY010001053.1 coordinate 289,662, forward strand.
TTTAAAAATTGAGTTTTAAGGTGTGGAGATCAAAATGACAGTCAGTACTGAAGAGGAATGTGATGTCAGTGATGTACTTGCTGAATTAGTTGAAAATATATACAATTTTGTGTGGAAAATCGACATTTAGGGAGTGGGGATTGTTATCTTTACTTCATGAAAATGAACAGAATTGATGATAACTGGTTATTTGAAAATTTGATTTGAAACATGAGTTATAATCTGCGGAGATCGACATGGTAGACAGCACTGAAGTGGCAAGTGATGGCAGTGGTGTGGATGTCCATTTTGATGAAAATGTAGACATTTTTGTGGGGAAAATTGACATTTTAGGCAGTACAGATCGTGATCTTGACTTTGACAAAATGAACAGTGATGATGATGACAGGTTATTTGAAAACTTGACTTCAGAACTGAATTTTAACATGTGGAGATCAAAATGGCAGACAGTACTGAAGCAGCAAGTGATGGCAGTGATGTGGATGCTGATTTTGATGAAAACAGACAGTTTTGTGTGTGTGTGGGGGGGGAATTGATATTTTAGGCAGTGGGGATCGTGATCTTGACTACATCAAAATGAACTGAGTGGATGATAACTAGTTAATTAATTTTGTATTATTGACTCAAATATTGACAATGATAAAAACTTTAATGTTTTTCAAGCTAACTGGACATTCTGAGAACTTCACTGCTCATAAAGTTCGTCCATATACCAAGGTTGGATGTGTGCAGATTATTATGAAATTTTACTGCATTCCTGGAAATGGACTAAAATAAACCCAACAGAAGTCTGATATTTTTTTACATAGAATTTATTATGGAATGAAAATAATGAAGTAAAATGAATAGCTTTGTTAACTTTCTTGTAAGGATCTGTTTTGCTTGCTCTCCAATTCTAATGCGAGTAAATTTAATAAAATTGAAATAACCTGTGACATTTTTGATGGAGTTTTATTATTTTTTCACCATCTTAAATGGTGTGAAATTCCCCACATTTGATACACTGACATATAGGAGGTAAAATAAGTATTGAAGATAGAAAAATTGCATTGAAAGTAAGCTCTAAAAATAATGTAAAGCGTGTTTTTTTAGTTACTTAACCTTACTTTCAACTGAATTTTTTACATCTGAAATTTTATAATGAAAAAATATATGACTTTAAAGAAAATTTGGTGCTTTTTAAAATGGTATATAACTTTGAAAAATTATTAGAAAAACTTGTCGAGTAAAGCCAGATTGACCAACGTCACTGCGTTCTCACATTCTGATACACAACGTGGCTGAACAAATTTCCAGTTCTACACAACTGCATGTCTGTCTAATTGGGCTTCAGTATGAAAAGGATTAACATGCTAGAGTTTCATTCACATGTGCACATCCCTGTGGGCTTGGGGATGTAGTCCTGATGCACCCTCCAGCATGTTGTAAGATGCGGCTAATGGAGGCAATCTATTTGCCGTGAAATGTGTCCTTTGATGTTGTTCCAGCTGAGAAGATCTTGGACTTTTTAAAAACCTCAGTTTATGTATAAAAAATTTACCTTGTATTTTAAGGAATTTATCTTTTTTACCTTTATTGTTATTTTTTTCCTGCTTTGTTGGAGAGTTTTTGCAACATCTTTACCTTTTATCGTTTGTCTCATGTGCATATTTACTTTGGGTTGGAGGGGTTCCTCTTTCTGGGGATTGGGCAAGGTTTTTGCCTTCACAATTTTTACTACTTTAATTTTGCTCAGTACCATAAATCCAGGATTGTGCTGATGCATTGTCATACATACATATCACATGTGCAGAGAAGTGTAAGTAAACCGGACATGACAGGGGTCATAGTAGAAAAGAATCCTTTGCTTTATGTCTTCTATCCGAAAATGATTCGAAAGTACGAGCAAATTACCTGCACTGTATGTAACCTGATCTTTTAATTTAATATGCCTGCCTTGAGGCAGAATGTATTATGTTGTGATGTTGTCCATCCATCTGTCTGGTACCAATTTCATTTCCACACAGTAACTTGAGTTTTCTACCATCTGCAGTTGTGAAACTTTGTGAATGGCTTGCACTTGGGGTAAGGAAGAGGCCAATCAAATTTTGGGTCTTCAGGTCAAAGGTCCAGGTCACCAACTGAAAGAAGAAAAGTGGTTCCCACATAATAATTTGAGTTCTTCACCACCTACAGTTACTAAACTTTATGGATAGCTTGTACTTGAAGTAAGGAAGAAACCTGTCAATTTTGGCATCAGTGGGTCAAAGGTCAAGGTCACTGACAATGAAGAAAAAGTTTAGGTGAAATAAATTGAGTTCACCATCATCAGTGGTTACCAAACTTTGTGGCTGGCTTGCACTAGGGGTTAGGAAGAAGCCTATTCAATTTTTTGATCAAAAAGCAAAAGGTCAAGGTCATTATGACAGAAAGAAGAAAAATGGTTTCCAAATAATAACATTAGTTCTGCATCACATACCTGGACCACACTTTGTGGATGGCTTGCACTTAGGGTAAGAAAGAAGCCTATCTGTCTGGGGGTCAAAAGGTAAAATATCAATGTTGCTGTGACTGAAAGAAGAAAAATGGTTTCTGCACAAATATTTTAAGTTATCTACATAATTGACTAGTAAACATGTGGTGGACATACAGTGTACTGTTCACAGTACTCTTAATCTGTTATTAGATGCCCATCCCCCTGGCAAGAACTCTAATGTTGAAGTATTAGGAAGACAAAGGATTTTTAGCTAAAGCCAAGTGAGCATATGCTGTGACCCATCGTACATTGTCATTCGTCTGTCAGCATTTGCTTGTTACCACACTGGAGGTCATGTTTCTGATCTGATTTTGATCGCACATGGAATATAGCAAATGTCCACACTATTAATAAGGTGATCTTGCGTCTGATTGGCTAACTTTGTTATCATTCTGGAAACCTGATTTTTGTTTTGATTGTGATAAAACTTCTGAGTTTACATCATAAATTTCATGGATGAGTTCATTAGTGAGTAAGATCCATGCATATTAATGAGGTAATCTTGCATCTGATTGGCTGATCTTCTTTCCACTCTAGAGATCATAGTTTTCATTTGATTTTGATAAAACTTGGAACATGGGATACATAATTAAAATCTTGGACAAGTTTGATAATGAGAGAGAGCTATGCATATTAATGAGATAAACTTGCATTTGATTAGCTGAGGTTGTTTCCACTCAGGAGAATACATTTCTGGTCTGATTTTGATCCAACATGAAATATCGGCTTATATCGTGAAGTTAATGGATGAATTCAATAAAGAGTGAGATTCATCCATATTAATGTGTTGATCTTGCATCTGATTGGCTGAGCTTGTTAGCCCTCCTGAGGCCACATTTCTGATCAGATTTTGATCAAACTTGGAATATAGGCTTATTCGATCAAGATCTCATTACCATATTTCTAATCTGATTTTGATCAATCTTGAAACATGGTCTTACATATTTAAGATCTTGGACAAGTTCGATAATGACTGAGATTCATGCATATTAATGAGCTGATCTTCCATGTGATTACCTGAGCTTGTTTCCACCCTGGTGACTATATTTCTGATCTGATTGTGATCAGACCTGAAATATGAACTTGTATCATCAAACCATTTCAATAATGAGCAAGATCCATGCATATTAATAAGGTGATCTTCCATCTTACTTGCTAATCTTGTCTTCACTTTGGCGACTATTTCTGATGAGATTTTTATCAAACTTGGTAAACAGGCTTATATCACCAAGATATCCAATGAATTGTATTTTGGGCAATATCAATGCATATTAATGAGGTGATCTTGCTTCTGTTTGGCTGTGTTTCCTACCACTTGAAAGACTGTGTTTTTGACCTGATTTTTTATCAAACTTAAGGTAAAATGGCTAATTTTATCAAGATGTTTTATGAGTCACATTACAACTGAGATCTGTGCATATTTATATGGTGATCTTGCATCAGAGTTTTTTACCACTCTAGAAACTGCAATTTTGATAGGATTTTTATCAGACTTCGTAAATAGATTTATATCATTGAGACCTCTGTTGAGTATGATTATGAACGAGATCATCAGATATTAATGACATGGTCTTGCATTTGATTGGTTGTGTTTGTCAACACTCTAGCAGCTATATTACTTGTCAGATTATGATCCAACTTGTTCAGTAATTTTATATTATCAATATGTTGGACTAGTTTTTGATTACGAGCAAAATTAATGCATTTTTATGAGGTAATCTTGCGTCAGATTGACTAAGCTTGTTACCACTCAGGAGACAGAATTTCATGTGGAATTTGCTCCAACTTGGTAAATAAGCTTATATTTTCATTGTTTTAGACAGGTTGTATAATAAGTGAGATCTGGACATATTAATGAGATCTTGCATCTGTTTGGTTGAGCTTGTTACCTCTCTTGATCAAGAGACTATATTTCTCATCCAGTTTTGATAAAACTTAGTAAATAGATATATATCATGATCTAAGATGAGTTTGATTATGTGCAAGAGACTGTGCATATTGTACCGATGGATAGAATTTTTATTAGGCTATAGTAAAATAGGTAAAATCATCGGGATTCAAAGCTCAGGAGATAGTTTGCATAGGGTTATGTTCTTACAATACTACATAAACTTGCTTGGTAAAATGGTCAACTATTGTTATATAAGTTAGATGAGTGATATCATGCCCACTTGGACCTCTTGTTCCACCTGTTTTATTAGAGCAACTACATTGTGGATGCACTATATATTTTCACTCTGTTTATTGACCATGATACACGAATTAGGTCTGTTTAGAACAGTGATATGTAGACAAAATGTTTTGTGGATGATTCCTTATGTTATTGCTGTTTCTTGTTTACTCAAGAAATTAAAATACATATTATCACAGGCATTCATGTTTTAGATTTATTAATTTCAGCAGTAAATATTAAATTTTCCAGCATTATATGCATTGATTCAGTTGTTGTGGAGTAGGAGTTCAGCATGGTTTTCTGCAATTTTCCTTGTCTGCTAAAAAACCTCTTTGTTCAGGACACAGTTATTTTAGTTGAAAAGGAAACTTTAGCAAACCATGCTCTAGCCTGAGTCAACAACAACTGATTCAAATATATAATGCTTGAAAAGTTAATATTTTTTGCAGAAATTAATAAATCCATGACCCAAGCACCTGTGATGATTATAAGCCTACACTGTTGCGAGCTTCCATACAGGAATTTGAATTTTTCTTGCTCGAGTAACCATTCCCCTCTTGAATTTTTTTAATATATTTAAGTCTATATTTTTGCCTCATTGTACACTACTTTGGAAATAAATGAGGCGCTGTTTTTGCTGAAGATTTCATCTTGTCTTTATATTTTCTATCAGTGATAAACCATGAGCCCTAGATTGGTGCCCAAGTTAATAAAAATCAGTAAGACATTTCTGTCAGTCAATGAAATTGATTGTCTTATGATTCTTTGGCAAATGTGCACAGTCTATTCAGTAAGGTTGGAATGTGCTCAATTCAGTCTAAAGTCAACTGTAATGATATTTTATCTTTATTTTCTTGGGTCTATTTTATGTGTCCTTTGGGCACCATGGAGGGAACTTTCGTGCGCCATAGATGCAAAATAAGGGTCGTTGGTGCAAGAGTGCAGTCTAGAATGAACCCTGTTATAGTTTAATATAATATGAATTAATTTTGAAAGTAATGTATTCATAGATTTTTTTCTTATTTTTCCTTTCAGGCAGAACTGAGTTGTATGACAGATAGCTGTAAAGCAACCTTCCCTCTAAGTAAGACAGTGTCTTGTTTTACTCTACATTTACTGTATAACCTTCCTTCTAAGAAAGACAGCGTCTTGTTTTACTGTTTATTATTTTCTTTTGCCCTGCCACAATGTGAAAGGGCATATGATATAGCCCTTGGTTGTCTTTTCTTTCGTCCATCCACGATACCTTGGTTAAGATTTGCATTTACAGTGTTCAAAATGCAAAATGCACCCAATATTTACTTTGTGCACCTCAGAATTTCATAAACGGTGCTCTGTGTACATGTAGGGAAAATCGCAGACTTGGAGCAGAATTAAAAATTGTGGATATAAACAGTCACAAGAAGCAATGGTACTATTTTTATGTAGCAATACATTGTAAAATTGCAGCTGCATACTCAACACAAAAGGCATTTAAAAAACAATGGTCCTTTGACTGGTGATCAGGTTATGTTCTAGATTGGCACTATAAGGGACATTTTTATATGTAGAAAATGCTCATAAGACAGTCTGTGACATTAAACATGTTGGCTGATTGAAGCCTAGCATGACTGACTGATGGCTGGAATTCATAATTGTTCAACAATTTTACCTAAGAGTTACTTTTGTTGTTCATGAAATTTGGGCAGTACTTTGAAAAGAAATATGGCTTGTGTTAACTTCTTAAAAAAGATCCAGTGATGGAAAGGTGTTTAGTAAACTTCATGTCCAGTCGTCTTTGCATCCAGCACTCATTAGCACAACTTGTCCTGCAGTTTTTAATGGATTGCTAGTAAACTTAGTAAATCACCTGAAGATGCACATATCAACAATCACTTTGCTACTGCAATTTGTTTTTTAGTTATTGGCTTTTTTTGTCTTGTAGCATTGTATGACACAATATCATTACTGCAGTTAGGCCCCCAGTTTATGATGGATTACTATGAAATTCGGTCAACATTATGGACAACAACATTAGATGAATGTATCAACAAATCACTTTCCTGCTGCAATTTTTAGCCCTTCCCGGCCATAGACCAAAACAGCTTATGGGATGGCCTTTTGTCTATTGTCCTTCCATCTGTTAGCACAGGTTGGTTATCGCTACTTCCCCTAAACTTCATGGAGGATTGCGATGAAACTTAACATACATACATTCATCAGAAGGTCTGGTTGGTTCTAAATGAAAATGATGCTGATCTGGGATCCAATATGGCTACCAATATTGATACAAGGCTTTTCACCAGAAGATTACAATATCTAGATGTTCATAAATGAAAATAGGGCTGATCCCTCCACCAAAATGGCTGCTATGATGACCATCTTGAAAATCTTGTTATTGCTGCTCCTCCTGAATGAATGGTCCTATTGACATAGGGTTTTCACCAAAAGACTTCTTATGATGTCTAGTTGGTCCTAAAGGAAAATGCTGCCCATCTTACATCCGAAATGGCCACCACAGTGGCCATCTTGAAAATCTTGTTTTTGCTTCAGAATATCAGAGATGGTTTCAACACTCAACAGTTAAAAAGAAGAACCTGTTATCTTGGATTCATGGTAATTCTTTTTGTCCAGTTGAGTGTCAGTCCCTTCAAGGGACTCTTGTCGTTAGAGTTACTGCCCTTTTTTGTCTTGTAATATAGTGTATGACACAATCTCATCAGTACAACTAGTCTCTCAGTTCTTGATGGATTACCATGAAACTTAGAAAATATTATGGTCATCACCTGAAGATGAGCAAATCAACAGATCACTTTGCTCCTGAAGTTTATGTTAGTTATTGCCCTTTTTATTTATCTTTTAGTGTAATGAAATGTACGACCCAATCTTGTTAGTACAACTAGTCTCACAGTTTTTGATGGATTACCATGAAACGTGGTAAATATTATGTTCATCACCTGAAGATGTGCACATCGACAAATTACTTTGCTCCTGCAATTTTTGTTAGAGTTTTTGCCCTTTTTTGTCTTTTTGCTGACTGCAGTGTACAACACACTCTTGTAAGCGCAACTAGTACATACCTTTTCATGGATTGCCATGAAACTTGGTAAACATTATGGTCATTACCTGAAGATGCACATATTGACAAATCACTTTGCTTCTACACTTTTTAGCTCAGCTGGCCATAAGGTCAAGTGAGCAAATGGTATGTCCCTGCATGCATTGTCTGTCATGCATCCTGTATACACATGTCAACAATTGCTTGTTACACTCTGGACTCTACATTTCTGATCCAGTATGATTCAAAGTTCGAGCTTGGCTTTATATCATTGTAGTCTTGGACGAATTTGATTATGTGCGAAATCCATGCATATTAATGAGGTCATCTTGCATCTAATTGGTTAACCTTGTTACTACTCTGGAGGTCATATTTCTGATATGATTTTGATCAAACTTGGAATGTGTACTTGTATCATTAAGGTCTCAATGGAGTTTGATAATGAGGAAGATCCACGCATACTCATGAGCTTGATAATGAGGAAGATCCACGCATACTCATGAGTTGATAATGAGGAAGATCCACGATACTCATGAGTTGATAATGAGGAAGATCCACGCATAGTCATGAGTTGATAAAGCATCGGACTGGCTGAGCATGTTACCACTTTGGAGGCTGCATTTTTGTTCCAATTTTGATCAAACTTGGAATATATGCTTATATCATTATGATCTCAGCTGAGTTCGATAATGAGTGAGATCCATGCATACTTATTAGGTGAGCTGATTGGTTGAGCTTTTTTAATCCCTCTGGAAACCATATTTCTGATGTGTTTTGGTGAAACTTTAAATATGTGCTTATATCATCAAGATCTTGGATGGGTTCGATAATGAGTGAGATCCACACATATTAATGAGGTAATTTTGCATCTGATTGGCTGACCTTGCCACTGCTGTGGAGGCTAAAATACCAGACTGTATATTAAAGTAATGGAAGTAACCTATGATCAGGTCTATTGAGAATCACAGGTTTTGGGTTGTGAAGAGAGTTCTCCCAGTTGGAAAACATTTTTAAACTTAAAAAAAAAAATGTTTTAGACCACAGGATTAATGAATTTCAAGGAACAAGTTATATAAATTAGCATTAAATTGAATTATCCATAATTTTAAGATGAAGGAAATATACAAAATAAATATATTTTATATATAATACTGCGAATGAATTCACTGTTTTAATACAGGCTATTATTGCATTGCTTTCCTCTTCCGGGACTCTTAGTCCCCAGTCCAAGCTAATTATTCCCTCCTCCAATTAGTATTGGAGGGCCAGAATTGAAAAAAAACATGATCCCAGTCTGACTCCTTAGTCACAGCAAATATGATCCTCTTTTTTTTTTCCCTTGGACAACATGCATGTTACACGTGTGCTTTATTGCTCATCAAAATTTGCCTTCATCTTCGTCTTCTAACCTTTATTTTTGGTATTTCATCTACCTTTTTGTATCAATTGAGTGTTTCTCTCCTCATTCCTTGCTTTATTTGTGTGTTATTTGTGTTCTTTTTGTAAATTTTAGGGGTTTTCATACATATCAACCGTTACGCTTTTGGGGTAATCATTCTGCTTTTTTCCATTTGATTATGTCTTATGCTTGCCTCTTTATGCATTAAGCTTTTTTGGTACATTAAAAAAATAAAAATAAAGCAATAAAAAGTTGTGTTTGTCATTTTTATTATCATCTCTTTAATTTCACACACTATAAATCTGAGAATATTCTAAAAAAGAAGACTGCTGCGTAAGAATAACATAAGAGTACATTTGTCCCATGTATACCTAATGTACTTTCGTAATTTTCTATTTATAGCAGCTGTATATGACACATTTCCAAGAAAACATATGTATCTTCAATTTGAAAACTTACCTCACAGATTCATTGTATTTCAATAATATAATTAGGTAGTGGACTAGTCTATACTTTTTAAAAAAATGGCGCCAGATGTTAAGCAAAACAGGCTTTTTTGATGTGACTCGTGATATTATATGACTGAAAAATGTTAGAGGAGAGGGATCTTTTAAAACTTCAAAACATGTCGGATCAAAAATAGGACAAATTAATAGTGCTTTACAAATTTTAAAAAAATAAATATGAGAGTGGTATAATACACTCACGTTGAGCACATTGTCATGCTCATCGCTCAAGCTTGACTTTACGATCATTCATTCAGCAAAAGTTTGATATGTAGACTATTTTAAGTGAGTATTGTATATAAATAATTTGTCAATATGTTTGTGTTTGTATTCTGGTACTAATCCACACGGATTTTGCCCATTTATGATAAGAATTTTAACCAGCTGTTGATCTAGGTTAGTATCAAAACTAAATGTACATTTTTCATACAGTTTATTCTAATTATGGCATGTAATATATAGATTACACTTTTTATGCTTAGATCATGCTTTTTTGCCATGTAGGTTACGTTTATACCACTCTAGGGGTTGGCATGTATGTGTTTTTTGGACCTTTACTGAATGACCCCCTCCGTTTCCAGGTTGGGTCTGGATCTCTTCCCGTGTTGGGAAAGACTAGTAGTGCCCCTATGGGGCAGGAACATTCGGCAACCTCCTAAGGGCCAAGGATCTCTGACACTCATTACAATGTCATCAGTGCTGGTGAGGGATCGATCTTTGGCCCCTCCCAATGGAGGAAAAACATCTGAGAGCGAGTTGCACCTCCCTCTTAGGGACAAGCCACGCCTGCTCAAGGTTGGTGTCCCGTGACTGGGATTAGCAAATCATGCCTTCCTGAGAAGGAAGAGTAGTGATCTTGGTAGAATAAATCGAAATCTCTGGTCACTGGGTTTTGATTATTGATCTGGGGACAAGGATCAAACTGATAACTCCTGTTCCTATGTTAACGTTTAATCCCATTGGGGATATGGAGTCAGGTTCTACTCGCCTGACTTGGGAGGGGGATTGGATTGGCATCACGCCTCCCTATGTTCCTGTTTAATACCTACAGAATGTGGGGACCCCCCTTTCTGGGAAGTGAGACTTCCTCTCCCCCACCCCTAGTGCCATGGATGTCTATTTCTTGGTTTCAAGGTAGGGTGGATGTGACAGGCTGTGGACCTGCTCCACCGCCTCCGGCATAGGCCATCAAAAAGGAGGGGGGCCGCTACTCCACCTAGATGTTCTAGAAGGGATCCTTGATTCTGTTCACTTTGGATGTGTCGTTTCAGGATGATAGCAACCCCATTTTGACATCTACCTCTCAGGAGAGAGATACTGAGAGGTACAGTCCTCTCTCGGCTTTGGAGCGGGCACAGGATGATGATGTAATTTCCATCAAGATGGATTCAAATGAATTCGCAGAGGAACTGGTGGTCATGGTCCCTCCCCCTCCATTGGGGTCACCTGCTCCTTCCCACCTGTTGGGCCAGGTGTTGGAGGAGGAGACAGTTTGGTTGTGCTATAAGGCGGTGAATTAAGTTTACCACCTCCTTCCTCCAGACTTGTGTCCTAAGCCTTCTGGTGCTAAGAACAAAAAGATTCTGTCCAGTCTGGAGAGACTTTCTGGGGCATTATCTTTTCCAAATCTTCTCTTGCTCTGCACTCTGCGATGGACTGAGAGCTTGCACAGGAGTTTTCCTGGGGTCAAGAGTTTGCCAGGCAGTATAAAGTGTGGTCTGTCCCTTCTTCTACACTTCAGCCGCTGATTTCTATCTATAGCCATCGAGTCCATTCTCCTGCTAGGCCGCTTATTCCACCCCCACCCCATATTCTGGGGCATCACAAGTGGAGATATCATCTGGACCCTGGGCTTGCCTTCGGTCAAAAACTTGCAGGCCTCAGAGCTTAAGGCCTGCACTGTAGTGATGATCGCCTCACATGCTAATCTCTTTTCAGCAGCCTCTTTCAATCTCCTGAAGGAGGAATCATTGTCTCGAGTGGTGCTTTGGTGGAGGCTATAGTGTAGACATCACATCATGCACTCAACATGTCAGTGGCACTCTCATCTGAGCTTCTTCACTTCTGCAGGGATGCCACCTTGGAGATGTCGAAGGTCTTGCAGAACCACAGCAAGAACCTTTTAAGGTCTAAACCTTTCGAGGCAAAGATGCTCTGTGGAGGCCCCATCCCCTCCATGGTTTCTCAGGATTTGAAGGACCAGCAACACAGGTCCCTGGCAGAAGCTCTGAACCCATTGAAACAGGCAGAGAAGTGCGCCCCACCCTGACTTCCCTATGGGTCCTTCTGCCAAGTTCTTTAAGCAGGCACAACCTAAACAGTCTCACAAGCAGCCTCGGTTCAAAGTTCCCTCTGCTCGTTCGCTACACAAGGTGGTCATAAAGGCCAAGGGAGAAAGTCTTCAGACTCCTCCCCCTTCCTCAAGGAGGAATTTGTCAGCGCTAGGGAGTTGCGCCTTCTCCTGTAGCATCTTCATCTTCCCAGTGTCCCGATAGGTGCTTGCCTAACCCTTTTTTCAGGGGTTTGATTGGGCATCACAGACAATGTATGGTTCTATTCCACCTTAAAGAATGGCTACCAACTTCATTTCCAGTAACATCCTCCCCTATCATGAATCCACAACTTTCACCAGTCCAAACTGGCTACATTAAGGGAAGAAATATACACCCCATTTGCGGAAGGGCACAGTCGAGAGGGTGGAAAATGACAGACTCTGGCTTTCTATCCCCAGATCTTTCTGGTGTCAAAAATACACAGAGAGTTTCAGCTCATAATTGACCTTTCCGTCTTAAACAGATTTCTTTGGGAAGAACATTTCAAATGGAGACAACTTCCTCGGTCAGGAATGTTAGAAGGCCCTGTGACTGGGAGGTCTCCATCGATCTTCAGGATGCCTACCTTAATTCACAACCCCATCTTCCCTCCATACAGAAGATAACCTCTAGTTTTGTCTCGAGCAGGATGTATTTCAGTTTTGAGCTCTTCCATTTGGCCTCACTCTGCCCCCAGAGTCTTTATCAGGGTGATGGGGGTAGTTTTAGCCCACTTGAGGTTGTTAGTGATCCCCATCCTCTAGTATTTTGATGATTGGTTGATGCACAGTGTCCTCAGAGATCCTGTTCTGAAGGACCTGTCCCTCTGTTGATTGACAGTGACCTGTCTCAGTCTTATCCCCAACCTAGTGAAGTTCAATCTCATCCCTTCTCAGTCATTTGTATATGTGGGGAAGAATTTCCTCACCATCCTAGGTTGAGTTTGCGTTCATTCGGACAAGCTCATCCAAATCCTGTCCAACATAATGGCTCTTCTGCCCAAGACCTTGTTGTTGTCAGCTTACCTTTACCTCTCTCGCCTGGGAACTTGGAACTTGGCTGTAGACTTGGTTTCCACTAGGGAGACTTTACTTGCACACTCTACAGTTCCTGCTTCTAGCAAACTGGAGACCACATAAAGACCCTCTATCAGCTCAGACCCCCTGGGGTCCCATTTTCACCACCACCTGCATTGGTGGCTAAATTGGGACAGGTTTCTAATCAGTGTCCAAATTAAGATCCCTGAACCCCACTCCTTTCTGTACACTGACGCATCAGATTTAGGATGGGGTGCTCACCTGAAGCCAGAGGGTGTAATTCTTAAGGAATTTTGATCCCAGGAAGAAGCAATCCTTATATAAACAGCTTGGAAAGCAGGCAGCATTCCTAGCCTTACAGGGGTGTATCAACATCAGAAGACATTGCATTATGGTCGCCTCAGAAACCACATCAGTAGTAGCATACCTCCGGCATCAGGGAGGTACACATGCTTCTTCACTTTGCGTAGAAGTCTGGAATCTCATCCAATGGGCAGCCTTGGAGGAGATCACTCTCCATGTCCTCCATATTCTGGGCAAGAGGAATATCCTGGTGGACAGTCTGTAATGAGGGGGCTATGTGGTCTTCATGGAATGGCCTCAGCACCAATTGGTAGCAGTCACTTTTACAACTGGGGGGGGGGGGAGACCCTTGGTGGACTTGTTTACTATGAGACTGAACAACAAGCTCTCCTTTTATGTCTTTCCAGTATCAGTTCAGAGGGTCTGGGCAGCGGACACTTTCAGTCTAAAGTGGGATCATCTGTACACATAAGCCTTCCCACCTTCAGAATAATTCCACAGGTGCTCCACCAAGTCAGGATTGCTACTGCTGGACTCATCCTGGTAGCCACCCAGTGGCCCCAACAGTCATGGTTTAATGACCTATTCGACCTATTGGTAGACAAACCCAAGAGATTACCACAGTAGGGACCTGCTGTCTCAGCACAATGGGTCTGTCCTCCACAACCAGTCTACAGATTCTCAAACTTCACGCTTGGCTCATTTCCAGCAATCAATTAGCCAGGACCAGTTTTTGAGCAAGATACCCAATTGCATCGTCGAGTCTAGGAGGCAATCTGCTTCCAGGGTTTACTATGCAAATTGGAGAATCTTCTGTGATTGGTGCAAGAGGAAATGCATTGATCTTAGCTGTCCCCCTTTAAGCGCAGTTGCAGATTTTCTTCTCATCCTTTTCCAGGAAAGAGAATGTTCAGTGTCTGCTATTAAGGGCTATGGGGCAGCCCTTTCTAACATTCTCAAGTTCTCTAGGAGTTCTGCCATTGGGTTGGACCCTTATCTGTCTGATCTCATCAGGCATTTTTAGCTTCAGAGACAGGTATCTAGCTCACTAATGTCTAGATGAAATATTTTGTGTGTTCTTGTGTGTTGTCAAAACCCACTTATGAACATTTGAGTGAAGCTTCCTTCAAGAACCCTACCCTTCAGACTGTTTTCCTGCTCTCCTTATCATCAGTCAAATAGAAGGAGCCAGCTTCATGCCTTGTCAGTGTGTGCATACAATGGCTATATCCTTTGCCTCGAGGTGATGGTCACAGCAAAGGAAAATGTAACTTGTATCCTTATCTGGAGTACAACTTTTGAACCACAGAAACTATTTAAATGAAGTTTTAACTTGTTACAGTGAAACCCTGATATAACGCGATATTTGGGGTCCATAAAATTTGATTGCGGAAAAAGCGGGGTCGCATTATTGCGGGGTTTTACTATATTTTACTTTATTCAGAGAACAACGTATACATGTCTAATGTATAGCATGAATAGGGTATCAACACCATTTACTATCTGATATCAATCCGTCTTTGTTTTCCCTCATGACAACCCTTTGATTGAGCCACGAGTTTGATACTTGTTCAGTGCCAAATAACAGAGAGTGGTTATTTGAACTCCCTGTGATCTTGCCGCCCAAGCTCAGTCTCAACATAAACACCCACATATGACAATCTTTGATCTTGCTGCCCAAGCTCAGTCTCTACATAAGCACCCACATATGACAATCTTTGATCAACCACCGCATTGTCTGGTGCTCGGTTATGGATGCAGTTAACGAAGATACATAAGTCTGCTATTGTTTGCGCAATGATTGCATACAGGATGAATTGAAGTCCAGCGCACGTGTTGACGGCTTACGTTTTTTTATGTTAATTAAATCGTGAGAATCTTTTATCAACCACCACATTGTCTGATGCTCGGTTGTGTATGCAGTTAAAGAAGAAAAACATGTCGGCTATTGTTTGAGCAATGATTGAAGACAAACACAAAGAAGACTTACTGGCTTTACTCATGGATCAGTAATAAGTAACATTTCCGATAATGTTTATTTTGGCATAACACTTCAAGAAATTGGTGAAATTGTTAAATTTCAGAAGCCACGCCACGATCTTGTTATTGTTACTCCTCCTGAAAGGATGGTTGTATCATCATGGGTATTTTACTAAATGACTTCTTATGATGCCTAGTTAGTCCTAAATGAAAATGGTGCTGCTCTGACATCAAATATGGCTGCCACAGTGGCCATCTTGAAAATCTTGTTATCACTACTGCTCCTGAATGAATGGTCATATCAGCAAGGGGTTTTCACGAGAAGTCTTATTATGATGTCTTGTTGGTCATAAATGAAAATGGTGCCAATGTGACTCCCAATATGGCAACCACAATGGCCATCTTGAAAATCTTGTTATCACTACTTTTTCTAGATGGCTATTCATATCAATATTGTGCTTTCACCAGAAGACTTCTTATGATGCCTAGTTGGTCATAAATGGAAATTGTGCCAATCTGATATCCAATATGGCCACTAAGGCAGCCATCTTGAAAATCTTGTTATTGTTACTCCTCTAAAACAGAATGTTGTATCAACATGGGATTTCCACCAGAAGACATCTTATGATGTCTTGTTGGTCCTAAATGAAAATGGTGCCAATCTGACATCCAACATGTCTACCACAACAGCTAATTTTAAAATCTTGTTATTGCTGAAAAATATCAGATGGTTTCAACACTCGGCAGTTACAAGGAAGAAATGGTTTTGAATTTCTGGAAGTTCTTTTTGGACAGTGGTGTGAGTCCTTTTGAGGGACTCTTGTTTCCCTTATCTTTTTCATGTTTGATGTACCTTCTAAAGATGGCTTGCACACGAGGTAAGGGAGAAGCATATAGATTTTGGAGTCTAAAGGTCATAGGTGAAGGACATGCTAAGTCTAACAAGAAAATAATGGCTTCTGCACAGTAAGATTAGTTTAAGACTGCAAGCCTTGACCAATGGGCCAAGTCATTGAGACCCATTGGTCAGTAGTCTCCAGAGTCAACCCTGACCAACATGGAGCACTATTAAACGCTGCATGGCCATATAATGTACTCAGTGGTATTCTTGTTATAACTTTGCTTTTAATTGGTACTATATAACCAGATTTGTGCTGACTTGCTCTTAAACCCTATACATATTGAGCTAAAAACAGCAGCATATCTTTACACTTTTTAATTTTAATTGCAGGTCAAAAATGGCTTTTGCAAAAAATATTTAGTTCTCAGCTGTGTGCCTTCACCAAAGTTTGTGGATGGCTTACACTTTGCATAAGAAACGGTCCTTTGGATTTTGTGGTCAAAAGATCAAAGTTCAAAGGCACTCAGACTGAAAGAAGAAAAATTACTTTTGCATAATAACTTTAGTTCCAGACCACATACCTTAACCAGAGTTTGTGGAGGGGTTTCACTTAAGGTAGGGAAGAGGCCTATTGATTTCTGATCAAAGGTCAAGGTCATTGTGACTGGAAGAAAATGGCTCTTGCACAGTAACCATTGTTCTAGAGTAAGTTGCTTGACCAAACTTTATGAATGGCTTGCACTTAAGATAAGAAAGAAAAATATAGATTTTGGAGTATAAATATCTTAACTTTTAATCTGCACAATATAGCCATAATTGTGCTGACATGTCCTTAAACACTATACATACATATCTAATTAAAGGCAGCTGCATATCTTTAACAAAATTTAATTTTGATTGCAGGTCAATTGATGAGGGCTTTACCATCTAATATCTTTTCCAAGTATGAAGACAGAATACAGGAGGAGAATATCAACCTAGCAGACCTTGAAGATCTAGTCAGGTACCTACTTTAAGGCAAATCATTGTTGGTATGCAACATGAAATTTTCCTCAAAGTCTCATTTACTTACCATAGATTTAGTTTGGAACCATAAATAATAGGTCTTTAACAATAGGAGTGTATGCTTGAAAGTTGTATGTTTTCACATCACCTTTTTTTCACTACAGTATCTGTGCAGAATGATTAACAGTTGCACATTTTAATAAGCTTGGACAAGAAAATGGTGAGCAGAAAAGGATTTACAACTCAAAATACTATAATACTCCAAGTAGTTTATTCCCTAACCCAGGATTTGCTTTCCAGAAAGTGCTGTCTGGTGCAGTTTGGAAGTTAATGTATACCCATCTTGATATTAGTTAGAAACAAGTCAGTTTGCAAAAGTACAGTAATAGAATTAATATGTCTGTTATCCATCTGGTACTAATTGTATCACCTGTGTTGGTGAATAGTAAGATGCAGTGACTGCATTGTTATTGTCAACATGAGATTTGTGTCGATGATTTTGCCAATTAGATACATTAGTGATATATTATAGCATCATTTTCATGCTAGACACCACTCTCTGCAGAACAATTTTTTATACCCCCTCTACAGTAGCAGAAGGTGGCATATTGTTTTTCTGCTCTCCATCCATATGTCTGCATCCGCATGTCCATATGTCTGTACCAAATCCATTATACAATGACTAGACTGGGATGATTTACAAAGACTAGATGATCATGGAGGATTTCAGAACTTTATCAGACAATGAGGATGAATTCTTTGACTTTGTACCAGATGACATCAGATAGTGACATTTATAGGATACTGTGAATCACAAAAATGTGGACTTTGATTGCTTATTTGTAAGACGCGTGGAATTACCAGGATATTGTGAATCGGATAATTCTGAACTACAATTTTCATAATGGTATGTGACTTATAATTGATTTAATGGATTTTATATATAATGGATTTAAAATGTCAAGCATTGTGGATTTCAACAGATTTTATTACACGAAGATGGCCAAATTATAAGTTGTCAATGTGTTTGTGACATATTCCACTCAATAATATAGTTGTATTTTACACAGGTTTTGTCTTTATTTTTCCTATCTATCTATCTATGAATCCAGTTTGGCTTGTTTATTTTTCCAAAGTGAAACTCTGACTCACTGATGACAAGTCATCCCTTCAGGCAGATCTGACTTGCAAAATACACCCCGACTTAGAGGAGGGTCAAAGAGAAATTCGTTTTTTGCAGCCCTAAAAAGGAGGGGGGTTGACTGATAGTCGAGTCGACTTAAAATCAAGTGTATACAGTATTCTGATTTCATTGTAATCTTTCCTATTTGTAACCTTAAATTACTCCATTACAATCATTTCTATCAATTCCAATTTTCCAGTTTGATACAATTTTATATAGGGCAACAGCAGTGTTATCACTGATAAATCTAGATCACTGAAATGCTTTTAATGTCCAATTGTGGTTAAGGTAACTGTGACTAAAAGAAGCAAATGGTTTCTGCACACTAACTTGAGTTGTCCACCATCAACAGTTACGAAACCATGCTGATAGCTTGCACCTGGGGTACAGAAGAAGCCTATGAATTTCGGTGTCAAAGGTCAAGGTCGCTGTGACTAAACGAAGAAAAATGGTTTCTGCACAAAAACATTAGTTCTACATTACATATCTGGACTAAACTTTGTGGATGGCTTGCACTTGGAGTAGGGAAGAAGCCTGTTGATTTTGGGGTCAAAAGGTTAAATGTCAAGGTCACTGTGACTGAAAAAAGTGACCGTCACATTTGGTAAGAAAGAAGCCTATTGATTTTGGAGTAAGAAGGTCTAAGGTCTGGATCACTTAAAAAGTAGAGGAAAATGTATTATGTGTAATAACTTTAGCACATGAAGAAAATTTGTGGAGGGCTTACACTTAAGGTATGGAAAAGGCATGTTCATTTTGGGATCAGAAGGTCAATGGTCAGAATCCTTGTGACTCGAAGAAAAGTGGGTTTTGCAGATTAACTTTTGTTTTTGAGTAAGTTCTTGACCAAACTTTGTGGATGGTTTTCACTCAGGGTAATAAAAAAACATAGATTCTGGGCTCTAAAGATCAAAGGCCATGGTAAGTCTAACAAAAAAAATAATTGTTTCTGCACATTGAGTTTAGTTCCAAGATCACATACCTTGACCAAAGATCGAGGTAGTTAATTACCCATGTCAACCATAATGTACTAGTGCCAACATAGAGGCCTATTAACACAAGGCAGGTGTATAATGTGCCGTTCACAATACTTTTGCTTTTCTGAGCAATAAAATGTTCATATTTTTCCATACAAATATAGTAACCTAATATTATTTAAGCAGTATCTAGCCAAACACTAAATAAACTTTTTAATATGATCTACCTTTCAGATGTCCTTTCTGTGATTTTGCTGCACTTATGGATTCTAGATATACAGTGTTCTCATGTCAGAATTCATCATGTATGAAGGTAGGTATTTCCCATTTTTAGCTTGCCTATCCAGCAGTGTGGAAGGGGTTATGCCATATCCTTGACAAAGTTGTTGTAGGTGTCATCTTTGGCACTAACAAATGTGCACCTTCAGTGTTGCACCTTAGAAGTGCAGTCAGGGGAAAAATTTTTGTACCACTGTCCCCCTATAATGATCCAGATATGGGGATTTGTTAAATTTGAGGGGGCACTGGCAGTTTGGAGAGGGAGGATGTCCCTGTGCTCACTCAAGGTGCAACACTGACCATTTCTATTTATGACAGCTTTGTTGACACTTGCTTCAACAATTATGAAATTTGATACATGCATGTATCCTGAGAGGTACTACACCACCATACCAACAGTAAGTTGCTTTGACCCATTGTTGTATCTTGGGTGAACCATGTGGACATGTGTTTACCTAACTCTACTAGGGGCCCTCAAAATTTGATAAATCCCAATATCTTGGTCATTGGTAGGGGATAGAGGTACACTAAATATCCCCTCTCCACTTCCAACAGCTCAGCTCGGGTTCAAACATCCCATCCCAACCTCCCACGAGCTCAATCTAGGCTTAACACTGGCGACCTAGTTTTCAGGATTCGTTGACTATATACACCTTTTATTGTTTGATCTATTTTTCAGCAAACTGTTTTGGGCTCGTGGTGTCATCATCAGCATCATCTCAGTGTTCAAGTTTTTGTGCAAGCTTATAACTCAAAAACAACTGGTAGGAATTTATGAAAATTGGTCTCCTTAATATTTAAGGAATGGCACAATGGTATGGTCATGTGTCTGTTATGCATTGTGAATCATGTATCGTGTGTCCATCCATCAGCAATTGCTTGTTACCACTCTGGAGTCCATATTTCTGATCTGATTTCAATAAAACTTGAAATATGACTTTATTTGATAAAAATCTTGAACAAGTTCAATAATGAGTGAGATCCATGTATACTGATGAGGTGATCATGCATCTGATTGGCAGAGCTTGTCACCACTCTGGAGGTCACATTTTTCATCCGATTTTGATGAAACTTAAAATATATCATCAAGATCTTGCATAAGTTTCAATAATGAGTGAGATCCATGCATATTAACGAGGTGATCTTGCATCTGATTGGCTGATCTTGTTATCACTCTGGAGGCCAGATCTCGTATCTGGTTTTGATCAGGCTTGGAGTATATACTTATATCATTAAGATCTCGAAAGAGTATTGTAGGAGAGCCATGTCTATTAATGAGGTGATCTTGCTTCTGATTGGCTGAGTTTATTACTTTCAGTAGGTTGTATTTCTGATCTGATTTTGATCAGACTTGGAAGCAATGCTTATATCATCAAGATCTTGTACAAGTTCAATAATGAAAAAGATGCATGCATATGAATGAGTTGATTTTGTATCTGTTTCACTGAGCTTCTTGCCACTATATATCTGATCCTATTATGATAAAACTTTAAATTTTGACTTGTAGATCTTTGATGGGTTCAGTAATGAGCGAGATCCACATATATTATTGATGTAATCTTGGATCTGATTGGCTGAACTTATTTCTGCTCTGGAAGATATTATGGTGAACCAATTTTCATCAAACTTGGAATATATGTTTATATCATCACAATCTCGAACTGTTAATAATTATCAAGATTAATGCATATTTATATGGTGATCTTGCATGTGATTGGCTGAGCTTATTACCACTCTGGAAACCATAATTCTGATCCAGTTTGATCACAATTGGAATATGGGCTTATATCATCAAGAAATTGAGCAAAAATTTTAAAAGTAAGCAGTATCCACGCATAATGATGAAGCGATCTTATATCTGATTGGCTGATCTTGTTACCACTCTAGAAGTCATATTTTTGATTTGTTAGGTGTATTATCAACAAGATCTGGATGACTTTGATTATGAGCAAGAGACTGTGCATATTAATTATGCCTTTATCTTTAGAAAGGATTTTTTTCAGGATATACTAAAATAGGTGAAATGAACATGATAGAAAGTTGAGGAGATAGTTTACATAGTATGTGTTCTTATAATACCACATAATTTAGCCTATTTAGTGAAATGGTCATCCATCGAGTTATGTAAGCCAGTTGAGCGATATCAGGCCCACTTGTGCCTCTTGTCTTTTCATAGAGTGGTGAGTGTATGTAGGATGGGCGAGTGTGTAGAGGTCACCCCCATATATTTCTACATGTTTTGAATGAATTAATTGCACATTTGCTATGAAGTATGCTTTTATCCTTGGAATGTTACATACATAGTCAGCTTTATTTTTAAGACAATATTGCCCCTGTATGATGCCACTGTCTGTTTTTTTACCCTTAGGGACCCAGCTTCTGGGTCATAACTTGGAAACCATTTAAATCAACACCTAATAATCATATATTCACATTCCTGGCATGTAATGACCAAGTGATTTATGCAACTAGCAGTGGCTCATGGGTCTCTTCCTCCCCCCCCCCCCCCAGGGACTTGCTCCTGTGTCATAACAACTATATGCATGCTTACTAAGTATGAGAAGGGGGATTTACTTTATAGTAGCTAATGGAAAGGTGGTAGACTGAGGCTAAAAAAGGCAAGATGCTGTTCTGTTGAGACCTTATGCTTAGTTCAGTTTCTCATACACTTGCACAGTGAAACTCGATATGGGCATGCATTTATAGGAATACTACACCAATGTACCAAACATAGGCCACTGTGACCTGTTGTCATTCTTTAGTGACTAAGCACACCTTTTCTATTTATCAAGTTTCTCAGATTGTTGCTCACACAGCCATAAAATGTAATCTCTGTCCATCTCAAGGAGTACCTCACCACTAATAAAAAAAATGGTCACTGACCTGCATCAGCCCTGAAGCTGGCCCTCACCATCACATAATGTTGATCATCATGAGCATTGACAAATATAAACCTTATATGTCTGCATGTATATATGTACAAGCAAGATTTGCTATCTTCTGAAATACATTTCTTGTTTTGCTTATGTTTTTTTGGGGGGTTTTGGTTTGGCGTTTTACGGCATAGCAACGTAAGTAGGTAATTTAGTGCCAAGGCAATTGGAGTAAAGTGTTTGCCCAAGGATACACCATGGTAGCCACCGCAGGCTGATCTGATGGTATCATTTGAACCTGCACTCTTTCAATCACAAGTCCCGAATGCTAACCACTAAGCCACAGTGGCTCCTGCCTCCATTCTTAGTCACCTCTTATGACATTCAGGAGACTGCATCGTGCCTATTCTACATCCCAGAGTCATTAAGGGGTGTTTTGTTTAGTAATTCAGTTTGCCTAGTTGTAAACTTACATATAGTCACAAGTTTCAAACCCAAAGAGGGTTAGCTATCATATTTCAACTGTAAAATCACTTTCTTTTTAATTCATGCACTCCTGCCAGCCCTCAGGCAAGGTCAGGATCATTTTAAAATCTTTGTTAGGTTTTGGGCTCAAGTTATTTTTCTGCATGGTCACAAGTCTCAAACTCTCAGAGGGATAGCTGTCTGCTTCTACTATCAAATCATCATTATTGCTTCCAGATCACTAGAACTTGCTCAGTGAAACATAAACTCCCGCAAATAATAGTCTATGATGCACGAATAATCAAAATGAAGTCTGACTGTGTTTTGGTCGTGTAAAGTTGTCTGCTTTACTCTTTGTCACCAAGGTGTTTTTAGGTCTACTGGTCATAGACCAGAAGAGCTTATTGGATGATTTTTCATCCGTCCATCATCTGTTGTCCGTCTATCCGTTCGCACAAGTTTATTATTGCTACTCCTCCTAAACTACTTGGAGGATGTCCATGAAACTTCACATACACATTCATCCCATAGTCTAGTTGGTCCGAAATGAAAACTGTGCCGCTGGTACATCCAATATGGCCACCACAGCAGCCATCTTGACAATCTTATTATCACTATTCCTCCTGAATGGATGATCATATCAGCATGGGGTTTTCACTAAAAGACTTCCTAAAATATCTACTTAGACCTAAAGGAAAATGGTGCTGATCTGATGTCCAATATGGCCACCATGGCGGTCATCTTGAAAATCTTGCTATTGTTACACCTCTGAACGGAAAGTCATATTGACATGGGGTTTTCACCAGAAGACTTCTTATGATGTCTAGTTGGTCATAAATGAAAATCATACTACTCGCACATCCAGTATGGCTGCCACTGCAGCCATCTTGAGAATCTTGTTATTGCTACTCCTCCTGAATGGATGGTCATATCTGCATGGGGTTTTTACTGAAAGAATTCTTATAATGTCTAGTTGGTTTTAAATAAAAATGGTACTGCTGTGACATCCAATATGGCCACCACACTTTAAAATCTTTTTATCACTACTTTGCTTGAATGAATGATCATATCAGCATTGGGTTTTCACTGAAAGACTTCTTATGTCTAGTTGGTCGTAAATGAAAATGGTACCAATCTGACCTCCAATATGGCTGCCACAATGGGCCATCTGGAAAATCTTATTATCACTACTTTTTTTTAGATGGTTGGTCATATCGACATGGTGCTTTTACCAGAAGACTTCTTAAGATGTCTAGTTGGTCCTAAATGAAAATGGTGCCAATCTTGTTATTTTTACTCCTCCAAAACGGAAAGTCATATCAACACGAGGTTTTCACCAGAAGACTTCTTATAATGTTTTGTTGGTCCTAAATTAAAATGGTGCTGATCTAAAGTCCAGTCTTGAAAATCTTATTGTTGCTACTCCTCTTAAATAGAAAATCATTTTGACATGGGGTTTTCATCAGAAAAGTTGTTATGGTGTCTAGTTGGTCCTAAATGAAAATGATGTAATTTACCCTTCAATATGGCCACCATGGTGGCCATCTTGAAAATATTGTTATCTCTACTCCTCCCAAATGGATTGCTATATCAACATGGGTTTTTCTTCTTACGATACCTAGTTGGTCGTAAATGAAAATGGTGCCATTTGTATATCCAATATGGCTGCCATGATTGTTGTGAGAAGAAAAAAATTGTCGCTACTCCCTCTGAATGGATGGTCATACTGACACGGGGTTTTCACAAAATAACTTCTAACGATGTCGACATGGTTCTAAATGAAAATTATGCCAATCTGACATCCAATATGGCCACCACAGCAGCCAATTTGAAAATCTTTTTATTGCTGAAGAATATTAGATTGGTTTGAACACTCAGCAGTTAAAAGGAAGAAGTGATCTTATCTTGAATTCCTGGAATTTCATTTTGCCCAGCAGAGTATCAATCCATTCGAGGGACTCTTATTTTTATGTTTCTGATGTAGACTTTCCTACCAATGTTGAAATTTGTTCAAATGTTTACAAGGTCAAACACACACAATTCTTCCAAACACTTTCTTTAGAACCTGTAAAGGGATTTTGATGAGGGTGGACAATAAAAATCCAATAAAAAGAGCTGCAAGTCCAAATCTCGGAAGGGATTAACAACAAGCATACAAACTGTTTTCTTCTAACCACTATGTCCACCCACACACATTCTTTGAAAATTCAAAGAATTTTTGCCTCTCACAAAATAGCATAATTAATAATTGAAAATATTTTTTAAAAAATAAGACTACATTTTGATTAGTTCTAGTAAATATATTTTTTGCCCAAGTATTTTCTGTTTTAGTACACCTACCCCATTCTATAGATTGATTATTAATGTACCTTTCCTAATAGTGCATATAATATTCTTCTGCTATAACAAATGCTCCCCAACCCCCACCACACCTCCCATTTAAATATAAGCAACTCCATACCTTTAACTTAGATTTATCCAATCAAGGTATTCTATTAAGAAAATAGTCTACATCCTTTACCATGTAATATTTTACTCACAAGATCTCCTAGGATAAACCAATTCAACATGAAACATAACCTTGCAGGTGCCATATGAACTTGGTCCTTGCAGTCCAGCTCAATACACAATAAGTATATTTTTGCAGGAAAAGGTCATCAGCACATGTTGTGTTTAGTTTCCAGACTTTGAGTGACATTTTCATTTTTGTCTTGAGTGGACCATATCAACAACTGAAAACTGTAAACAACATGTACCTAAAAGTGCACTCAGAAAGAACAAGATACATTGGGGGTCTTAAATAGAAATATGCTCCACATTTATCATATGCAGAGTGTATCTATTCACAGAATATGATAGTGAACATGTTTTTAAATTAATTTAGTGTATTTAATCAATGTTTACTGAACATTTGTTGTTTGTCCTTCGAGTTCAAAGAGGACCATGACATCACTAACTGGTTTGGTTTCTGTGAGTACATGAGTGGCTGATCAGGCCAATTTGTGCTCTGAACTGTCTTTGTCGCACTTGACAGGAGATGCCGCTTGGGTTTGCTTCATCAATAGAGGATGTGCTGCAGTTCTGAGATTAAAGCTGCTCACACATCTGCACTGCCTCTGCAGTTCTCCTCAGTTAAAAGACTGTAGCTCCAGTATGGATGTACTGCGCCAGGTGGAGTGATCCTGTGTGAGATCTATTATCTCTAATAGAAACCATTGTCAGGGTAAGTAATTCCTACCCTTTTGTTGCTCAGGTTCATGGTTGTATTTATATATTTTCCTTTCAACCTTAAATAAGGCCTCAGTGATTTGGCAAATATGGGCATAAATAGGTACCATGGGACACTCACACCATCTGCCTTGCATGCACAGCATGTGTACACATAGATGGTTGCCCTATTTGTTTGTGGCCTGATGAGGTTAAGGATTTGTGGAAAGTTGCCAGGCCTATAGGGCCAGGAAGAAGGGTCTCACCTCATCCTCTTTTCAGGAATACCCCCTCCATTCCCAGGATGGTACTACACTTCCCAGTGCACAGAAGGCACCTGCTTTAATGAGGGAGGTGTCTGGAGTTGTCCTCTTCCATTAATGGGGGGGGGGGTATTGAAGGGATCCATGGCACTTCCCAGTGTAGGGAAGTTGCTAGCCCCAAATAACAAGCCCAGTCTTCCCAACACAAGGGAAGCATGGACGTCATCTTGTACTAGTAGACCTCAGATTAAAGCAAGATCTTGTTTATAATAGTCAAGTTCTCTGAACAGAGAATCTGCACAAAGATCACTGGGAAATAATGTGTCAGGTGACAATAAGCGAAGATCTTCACCAGCCACCTGGTACAGTCACTGGGAAATGTGTCTAGTGGCAGTCATAGAAGGTCTGTTACCAGTAACTAGGTACCAGGCACGGGACTTTGGACACCGGCACAAGGTGCTGATCGCTGATTATGGTGTATGGTTCCAATCATCCATTTTCGGTCTTGGATCTCTGATGATGGAGTGCCGAGTGCCAGTTGCCAAACATGGAGTTCTGGGTGCCAAGCACTGCTTGACATACACAGGGTGTCGGACTTCACTCTTTGGACCAGGTACTGAGTTTTGACCACTGATCTAGAGGAAGGAATTGGTTCAATAACCCCCCTTTCTCTATGTTTCCATTCAGTCTCTATGAGGAACAGATCACAAGTTTTGAGAACCGGCCATAGATCGGTGGACCAGGCATGCCCTAGATCTTCCCTGTCTCCTTCAGCCTTGTTATCAGGGGAGGGGGATGACCACTTACGGCCTCTGGCGTCTATAGGGAATCGCAAATCCATTTCTACAAAAAGATAGGAAAAACAGGCTTGTCCAGTCTCCTCCCAAAGATGAGATGACAATCCCCTGGTCAGGAAGTCCCCTTCTCCTAGGAGGGAGATGAGACAAAATAGTCCTGCCTTGTCCCAAAAGCAAAGATATGATGATGAACTGTCGATTTTTGGGGATACTGATGAGTTCCCGGAAGAATCCGTCTGGGTCTTTCTCTGTTGGGTTCACCTGTTTCATCCCTACAGTTTGGAGAAACTCTCTGGGACACAGCCTAAATCTGACCTGCAGTTGCTTCCACACTCAGCAGTGGTGACTCTAAAGGCCACAAAGGGGCCAGACCGCATAAAGGGTGGTCTGTCCCATCTTTTTTGCTTCAGACCCTGCTCTCAACCAATAACCCGTATGGCCCCTTAAGCATCCCATCTTGGATTTGGGTGCCTCCCAGGTAGGGATTTCAGCATTAATCTGGGCCTGTCTCCCCATCATGGCTCTCGATGCTTTGGAACTGAAGGCATAGACACTAGTTATCATAGCCTCACATGCCAATCTTTTTCTGCTGCCCCCTCCAATCTGAAAAAAAGAGACTGTTAGAGGCTATTGCCTAGTCATCAAGATACACGTTCTTGATGTCTATGGCACTCTATTTTGAGCTCCTTAACCTCCTCTCCTTAACATTTTAAACAAACAGAATTAAAATCAGTCCCAGTTTAGGCGGGATCAGCCATTGAATGCAAAAAACAGATTACGAGTATAGGCAGGATCAGGGCCAAATGAGATAATAGAACTTTGATTGTAGTTGACTGATATGCCTTATATGTATGGCCTGAATATGATTTTTTTTCAATAAAGTCTTGTTCTGTTTTGTTTTGTTCAGTAGCTCTGCAATTATTTTTAATACTTTAATCAGATTAGCACATAGCGTCAAGTGAACTGGAGAAATATGATAACACACCAGCAAATATCCACCAAAATCCAATTTAACTAGTAGCGCTTTCTCTGTTTTCAGTCTTTTCAGCTAATTATCATAACAAAGCACACGGCTGACTGTGAATTGCCTTGCGATAAGTGTTCTTGCAGTTCAGTTCGTACAGAGTAGGGGTCGTCTTATAATTGCGACATACAGCAAATTTGATCATTCTAGTGGTAATATTGGAAAATAGAGGGTTTCCTTAGGGATTTGAAACTGAAGGGTCATTGACTCTTGGGCTAAAATTTCCAAGAGTCAAAATTTGAAGATTAAGAGTCAGAATTTTAAACCTGAGTGTCACGAGAACGACATTTATTGTCAAACTCAGAAGTATCAAAGAGTCTTGTTTAATACACAAACAACACACTGACGACAAGTTGAGTTATTTCAAATTAAATTATTAAAGGGGTCTCAATATCAAAGGAAAATTTC
Source organism: Margaritifera margaritifera (assembly GCA_029931535.1). Lineage (NCBI taxonomy): Eukaryota > Metazoa > Mollusca > Bivalvia > Unionida > Margaritiferidae > Margaritifera > Margaritifera margaritifera. The sequence continues at coordinate 318,246 of JAQPZY010001053.1, forward strand.
GGCAGACAAGATGTTTTTACATTATTCAAGGTATCTTTTGTAAACGTATGAAAGAAAATAAATCTAAAACCAGCCATGCCTATTTACATCTTACGGAGAAATAGTATCTACTGGTATTCGGAACTAAAACAGTAAATGTCTGAACCTCAACGTGTTGGGGCTTGCATTAGTTTGGGTATTTCAAGTTTTTCAACTGCTTACAATAACAATATGACAGAATGTTGCTATTTGGATCAATAGTCCCCGGAAGTTGATGTGCCAGTTAGGGCATGCACACTGGGTGGACAGACGAGTTCCAGTTAAAGAGGAGTAACCCTTGTTCAGAAAAGGCCTATATACACAACAGTCATACTTATATCAAGATATATGTAGATGTCTCCTAGAAGTCCTGTCATTGACCTGGCAGGGTTACTTCATGGTGGGAATGTACACAACAGTCATATCAAGATAAACCCACATGGCCTCAAAAGTCCAGTCATTGACCTGGCAGAGTTACATGTTGATGGGAATGTGCACAGCAGTCATGTCAAGATAAATGTGCATGGCCCTAGAAGTCCTGTTATTGACCTGGCAGAGTTATTTGGTGGGAATGTGCACAAGAGTCATGTCAAGAAAAATGTACATGGCCCTAGAAGTCCTGTTATTGACCTGGCAGAGTTATTTGGTGGAAATGTGCACAATAGTCATGTCAAGATAAATGTACATGGCACTAGAAGTCCTGCTATTGACCTGACAGAGTTAAGGTTTATGTGCCCTTCTTGGTCATTACACCATGTATTTTGGCCATATGACTGTCAACAAGCACAGCAGAAAATATACATTGTAATTAATTTTAACTTAAAGGAATACCTATATTACATTATTGTAATTACAAAAAAGTAAAAATATTTAATCATCTGTCACTTAAACAAGCAATTTTATTTTTTTTAGTTTTTAAAACTTCACCAGAAAATGACAAAGTCAAAAACATTTTAAAACAATTTTGACGCAACCCCAATAAATGTACACGAGAGCACATGCTCAGGTGTCTTCACATGGTAGTGTTCATTTGTTCAAACCATAGTGGTCACTGATGTTATGGATGAGTAACCTCAGCTTTGCAACTTCATCTTTAGGGGGAAAATTCAAGACTTTGTCAATTTTTAGTAAAGTTTTGACACTAAAAAAAAAAATTTTCTAGTGGCAGTTGATTAACTATTTACACCTATCTGTAATTACAACAATGTAATCCAGGTCCTCCTATCAATTAGAATTAATTACAATGTATAGTTTCTGCTGTGCTCATTAGAAGTCATATGGACAAAATACATGGTGTAATGACCAAGAAGGGCACATAAACCTTAAGTAAATTACATCACCAGAAACTTCCTGTCGAAGTGTTGGACCTTAAAAAGATGTTCTCTTGTTAATGGTTCAATATATATTAAAGAAAGTGTCTTTCTTTAAGTATTATTTCAAATAGTTGCTTTTTTAAAATGTTGCTGATCTGTTAAATGAGTACTTAATGTCAACTTGCACCTGGGACTAGTGTTTCATTGTGCAGTAATTTTTGCATAGCATTTGAGGCAGCAGTAAAATTCCTGACAATTATTTGTTCTTCTATTTCTTGCCATTTATCTCTCAAAATAGCAATTATTTGATAAACAGAATTTCAAATGAGTATTGATTTCATATTGAATTGATGAAACAAGTTGAATAATTCCACCTTTTCCAAGCCAATATTAAATCATTACTTACTTGAGATCTTCTATTTACAATAGTCATATTGAAGTTGTATTCATTTAGTGAGACGAGTTATTTCATTAAATTGACACATTTCAGACATATTTTCCATTCTATTCATATCCTTTTTTTTTTAATGCACCTGCCATACGACAGATCCAAATATGTTATGATGATGTCCATCCAGCCATATGTCTGTTACCAGTTTCATTTACACACAATAACTCAATTTGTCCACCATCTACAATTACCAGACTTTGTGGATGGCTTGCACTTGGTGGTAACGAAGAACCCTGTTGAATTCACGGTCAAAAGGTTATGGTCACTTTGATTGAAAGAAGAAAATTGTTTTCTGCACAGTAACTCAAGTTTTCCACCATTTACAGTTAACAGACTTTAGATGGCTTGTGCTTGAGGTAAGGAACAACCATATCAATTTAATGGTCAAAAGGTGAAGGTCATTGGCAGAAAGAATTTTTTTTTTTAACACAATAACTTGTGTTCTTCACAATCTACAGTTACCAAACCTTATTAATGGCTTGCACTTTGGGAAAGGAAGAATCCTACCGAGTTCTAGGTCAAAAGGTTGAAGGTCATTGTGACTGAAAAAAGACAGATGGTTTCCGCACTATAACATCAGTTGTACATCATATACATAAAATACCTGGACCAAACTTTGTGGACAGCTTGCACTTGGGATAAAGAAGAAACCTATTGATTTGGGGGTCAAAAGATCAAAAGCCAAGGTCATTGAAGGAAGAAAAATGGAATCTGCACAATAACATTAGTTTCTAATCTTAGACCTGGAGCGAACTTTGTGTGCAGCTTGCACTAGGGTAAGGAAGAAGTCTATCAATTTATGAATCAAAAGGTCAAAGTTCAAGGTCACTGATTGAAAGAAGAAAAAAATTCTGCACAAAAATAGTTACCAACCATGTACTGTGACCAAAGTTTGTGGATAACTTACATGTTTTGATAAGTAAGAAACCGTTTGATTTTGGGGTAATAGGTCCAGGTCACTTGACTGAAAGAAAAATTAGGTACTTAACTAATAATGGTCAATAATCTCTCAAGTCAACCATACTGTACTAGTGGCTACATAGAAAACTTAAATAAGGGGTGGATTTATAATATGTTGTACAAGGTATTCTTGTTACACACATCATTATGTCATTATTTCAGACATGTTTGATAAAAGTTTCATGTGTTTATTACTGAATAAGAATGCTTCTAATTTCTTACTCTTTTGCTTGCAGGAATCCTGTCGCCACTGTCAGGCAGAGTGGTCTGAACATTTTGGGAAGAAGTGCAGTGATATGGAGAAGAAAGATGAGACTAAATTAAGACTTGAGTTGTAAGTAATTTACATTAATATACACATTTCCTTAAGATACTGACAAGGTTTTAGCTATGCTGGTCATAGACCAGAGGAACTTATGGGATGGTCTTTTGTCTGTCCATCATCCATTAGTTTGTTAGCACAAGCTTGTGGAGGATTGCCATGAAAGTTTACATACACATTCATTCCTTGGTCTAGATGATCCTAAATGAAAATGGTCCCAGACATCCAATATGGCTTCCACAGCAGCCATCTTGAAAATCTTGTTATTGCTATTACTCCTGAATGGTTGGTCATATCAACATGGAGTTTTCACTAAAAGACTTATATATCAATGATGTGTAGTTGGTCCTAAATGAAAATGGGGTCTATCTAACATCCAATTATCATGACTTCTCCTGAATGAAAAGTCATATTGACATTTTCACCAGAAGACTTCTTATGATATCTAGTTGGTCCTAAATGAAAATGGTGCTGCTCAGATATCCAATATGGCCATCTTGTAAATCTTATTATCACTACTTCTGAATGAATGATCATATCAGCATGAGGTTTTCACAGAAAGATGTCTTATGATGTCTAGTTGGTCGTAAATGAAAATGGTGCCAATTTTACCTCCAATATGGCCTCCACAATTGCCATTTTAAAAATTTATTATCGCTACATATCCTAGATGGCTGGTCATATCAACATTGTGCTTTCATCAGAAGACTTCTTTTGATGTCTAGTTGGTCCTTTATGGAAATGTTGCACATCTGATATCCAATATGGTCACTTTGGCAACCATCTTGAAAATCTTGTTCTTGTTACTCCTCCAAAACAGAAAGTCATATCAACATGGGCATTTCACCAGAAAACATCTTATAATGTCTTGTTAGTTCTAAATTAAAATGATGCTGATCTGATGTCCAATATGGGCTTTTCATGAGAGCAGTTCTTATGGTTTCTAGTTGGTCTTAAGTAATAAAAAGTTATGCAAATTGACCTTCAATATGGTCATCATGGTGCCATCTTAAAAATATTGTTATCTCTACTCATATATGTGAACCTCCTGGCCAGGAGGGTTTTCCTTCCAAAATGAGAGGTGTCATCCATCCTTCATGTCATTCACTGAAGTCTCTCGCGTACTCAAAATTATTATTTTAAAAAATCTGGAACTGAAATTTTTCCTTTTTTTCACACCTTGCTTCCACTGTTGTATATTTATAGAAAATACTTCCTGTGATCACGTGACTCGGAACCGGCTTATGTGAGCATGACACTTTAATTGCTAGACAAAAACCAAAAAGTAATCATTGGATTATACTGTGTGTGATTAGTAGTAATTCGGAAAGAATTAAAGATGTAAATGGATATGGTTGAATTACTAAAAAGCTCAAGCAGCGTAAAACAATTAACATTATTTAGTTTAGCATCAGTGTTTAAAGTTTGTTCAGATGGATTATGCAATGTGTGATCAGAAGTAATTCGGAAAGGATTAAAGACGTTAATGGATTATGATTGGATTACTCATTACTAAAGAGTTCAAGTTTCATAAAACAGGACAGTTTTGCTTCAGTATTTCAAATTTGTTGAGATATCTAAGCGTGCGTTATCTCCCAATACTAAAACGCCAAATACTAAACAACTGAAATATTAAGCAAAGTTCAATAATTAATGAAAACAGGAATCTCAGTGGTTGGAATGAAGTTCAAAAGTCTTTAAAGTCGATTTTAATAACTTCCCAAATAGCACCAATCTTGAGCAGTTGTGGCAGGCAGTCAGCAACCTGAATCGACACACAGGCAGGAAACAATTTAAACTTCTTGATGGACTCAATAGAGTCGTACTAATATTGCCACATTCCAATGCAGACACTGAAAGGACATTTTCTATTCTGAGGAAAATTAAGGCTGACTCCCGAGGAAACCTGGATCCAGTGACAAAACATCATCTCCTAAGTGTTGTGATCAATAATGATGAGGACTTCCACAAATATTATCCAGGCAGTGATCAGCTAAGAAAGGCTAAAAGTGCTTGTGCTACATATAAGGACAGTATAAAAGACAAGTTACTCTGAAAGGATTGATGTTCTAATATAGAAAAAGGACATTTGTTCAATAGTTGTCATTTTGTCCAATTGCATGCTAAAAATCGGGTCAATGAAAATCCTCTATTGCCAAAATTTTTTCCAGCTGATAAAGAGTGATTCATAATTGATCTATTTAGAAATTACTGTAACTGGTAGCTGACAAATGTCCCCCTTTCCAAATGGTATTTTTTAAAATTGTGTTTGCTATAAGATTTCAGTGTTGCAGTATTTCATGAGAAGAAGAGTATGTCTTGCCTTTTTTTATGCCTTACTAAGAGTACCAGTTGCCTTTTTTATGCATTATTAAGATAGTACAAGAACTAAACATTATCATGTACAAACTATTTCAGTGAAGAAAAGATGACATTGGCCAAAATTCGAGTCTGTCATAAGTGTAAAACCAAGTTTACCAAGATTGATGGTTGCAACAAGATGACCTGCCGCTGTTTGGCCAAAATGTGCTATATTTGCAGAAAACCTGATGTAAGTGTGTCTGTTTCTTGCTCTCAGCAATTTTAGATGACCCTATTCACTGTTGTAGACCCAGATCTGCTGTGGCATAATGCAGCAGCATATCAGGGTCTACCCTGTTTCCTTAAAATTAGAAGTAGAACAAACAGCATAGACCCAGCCATGCTAGTGTATTATAAAAAGGAAGATAGACTGGGTTTCAGCTATTTGCAGCAGGGAAGGTATTATATACAAATGGATTGTTAGTGTAGTACATGGATCATGGAAGCTTTATGATCTTGAGCATGTTTGTGATATCAGCAGATCTCATGAGATGAAAAGTTTTGTCAGTGTGCTGCTGATGTCACATATTTGAGAGATGGCAGCTTTCATGATTAATGTGCTGTACTGATTATGCTGTTATCATTTACCTTTAAAAACATACATTTATTTTAATTAATTCTTTGAACTAATTTTTATAGCATAAGAAGGTTATTATTTGGTGGTGAGGCACTGCATAATGTATGCAGATATGCTGTTCTATTTCTGGATGCACAATATGTATATTTTCATAAGTATATATGTTGGATTTACCTGATATCAGAGTTAATACCTAGAATCTCTCTTCGTTTGGAGAATTTTATTGAAACAAGTGGTTGTCAGTGGTGTTCAGATTCATTAGTATTTGCACCCTGAAGCATTTTACTGATTTCACAATTCAAACTGGATGCAGACGATGTGAAACTCAAATATGGTCTGTGATCTCTATGTAACAACTGGTAGGTTGTTCAGTATGTTTTTAAATGTTGCTAAAAGGACTGTTGGCCTTGTGTTGCTGTATGAATTTTGTAAACCATGCATAAATATTTGAATAATATACTTGTTTCAGTTCTATAACTAGTTTTAACTTGTCAAGAATTTGGGTGAATCATTTGTGTGACATCATAAAATAGTTCCAGTTTTTCAGACTATGGTGATACACCTCTCCTTGATAACTCGTGCACAATGGGGTCCAAAAACAGACCGCACTATACGCAAGTTACCGAGGGACCTTTAAAAAAAAATTTAAAAAGGGGATACTATCCCCACTGCAAGCGGCGCTGGACATTGAGAAAACCACAGTGGTGGTGGTGTGGGTAACGGGGTTGTTTAATGGCTGAATACTTGTTTTACAATTGCATTGGGAATAATTGTCAATAAAGAGCCTTTTTCTAATGTAGTTGTTTGCTTTTTTGTATAAATTACCTTTATTTTCAAGATACCCAACTGCTGAAAGATTGCTAACAACATTAGTCCAAGCGGTTTCAACAATACGTGTATGCGAATACATTGTGTATTACATCACTGCTTTTTGTTGTTGTTGATTCACAACAAAACAAGATTCCTTATTTACAAAACTAGGGACATATATTTTGCGAAACAACCGTTAACATCAAAACTCGATTTATGTATTGTTCTATTAAAAAAATATGGATGCCATGATTTTATTGCAAGTAATAGTGACACATTTTCTCATCCCTGAGGAAATCTCTGAGTGGCAATTTAGAAATTTTAAGTTCACTACAAACTCTGGAACTCACTTCTTCCCTAGTGAACGGAATCTGTGAAACAAAGCTTTTTATTCACCAAGTACTCATTTTGCTTGGTTGCCTTACTATCTTTGATCACATTTGTGAATGAGTAGGCTAATTGAAGGTACTTGAATTATATTGCTTACATAATAATGTTTATACCAGTGTTTGATTGATCAATTGAATTGAGTTTACATGACACATGGTCGTGACCACTAGCTCTTACACAGGTCGGATTTGCATGCCTTTTAACTTTCCTTTTATTCTACCCCCTTTATTTGATTTGATACAAAAGACGTAATTAACGTGATAATACAAAGCAGGCCTGCTTTTAATTGAGTGTAACAACAACAAATACTTCCGCAAGTCGGATATAAAAAAAAAAGGTTCTCACGGATATGCTAGTGGACATAGCTGTGACGGTTGAATGATATTTTTCACGTTTGAATACAAGAGGGCATATTGCATTTATGATGATTACATGAAACAAAATTAAAAGATAGAACTAAAACACAAATTTCATTTCACAAAACTTATTTAATTGGTATTTATTTTTTAAAGTTATGCCATCAGTAGGCATTAGTGATATTTTCATTGTTCGAAAATTCTTAGAATATTGTTATTTACAGTGTACTGAGAATGTTGTTTGGAAAGAAAATTTAACAAAATATATGACTTCTTATTAAAAGTTGAGAATTTCAGGACATTGATTCAAATTTCAGAGTACTAACCACTGTTTTCGACGATAAAACGAGCAATATATCAAGGTTGCATTTACCAATTTTGATTGCGATTTTTTTTAACGTTGAACAAATAGGGGCCAATGTTTTTGGCATTTTCTAGTATTAAAAAAATGGGATCCACACCTGACCCCGCGTTATAAGCGGGTTCACGAGTTATTCGGGCACAAGTTATCGAGGGAGTGGTGTACTAAATTGGAAAATGCTTGTATGAGATACAGATATCCATATCAGATTGTAAGAAAATGATTTTCTGGAGTTACATATAATTATAGGTATATAATAAAAACAAATACGGTAAAAACTGTTATTCAAGGACAGTATAGTTTTCTTTGTCCAGTTTGCTGTACTGATTACAGTGAAATGCTGCTATAACACACTTCATTATAGCACGAATTCAGATAGAATGTGTTTATGGCATGGCTCCCAAAATTTTGCAATAATTTCACCTATTTCTTGAAGTACTAGAAAGCTTTACTGCCAAAATAAACACGAGTTTGATTTAATATATTGGCAAGATGTGTTGTATTCTTGAAGAAAATAAAATATTTTCTTGCTTATTTTTGAAAAGATGTTAGCTCCTTAACAATCTGATAATTGTTAGTCTAATCTAATTATTATTGAACCATCAACAACAAAGCCATTAAGTCTTCTTTGTGTTAGTCTTCAATACATTCTGTGAACAAGTGTTGCCCAATCTAGGGTAAACAATAGCCAACAAATGTTTGCTCAGTCATCTGGCATACTCAACCAAGCACCAAACAGTGCAGAGGTCTTAAAAGTTTCTCACCCAAATTTATAAATCAATTAATTCATCAACCAATTTAAGGGAAATGCTACACCACCGATGCCTGCTCAATTGTCATACCTGTTTAAACATTTATCGCCCAAATTGTCAGGAGCAGTTTTAGTCACTGCAACATCCCCCTTCCCCCCAATTTTATTCTTTTTTATTTTATAGTCAGAAATGCAAACAGCAGCTCTAAATCACTCGGATACACAAACCAATGTAATGGTAAAGTTACATGAATATAGCTTGTATTTCTATGCACCACTGACTGGAACAGAACCATTTAAGTTGTAGGGGTGGAGGGATTGGCTATTGTAATCAAATATACTACTTTCTGTTTTTCATCTGCAGTGGTGCAAAGTTGTAGTTACAAACAAAATTTTCAATTATATTATGTTTATTACTTTTGACCTACTCTATGAATTTTCAGTTAAAGTATTTTTTCAAGCCTAAATACAAGTTTCTTTTTAGAAACTTACAATGTCAGATTTATGCATATTATGGTCAGTCAGAAATCAGACCCTTTTAACACATCCAGCAAATACTAATGTTTTGGAAAATACAGTGTTTCATAAATTAGTGTGAGTGTATGAACAAGATATTAGTGTGGCGTGGGGGTGGTTGTGGTTGTGGTTATCGTTATCTAGAGGATGATCGACCTCGATGTTATTGCCCGGATCGAGTAAAGAATAATATAAATTGTGAAACTTATAGATGGAATGAATAGAGATCTGAGCAGATATATAGAACAGACTAAAACGAGCCCCCGTATATGAAATATAACAGTTTAATCAATTACATAAACAACTGTGATAATGCATTACATTAGGAAGATACACTTCTTTTTGAAATAAATCATTCACCGAATTTTAAACACAAATATACTTATATAAATAGCTGATCTGTTTAAATGATAGAATTAATTCATCATAGAATCGAGTGAACAATCGAAGTCATTGCCTTGTACAGCTTCATAACCTGGTTTCCTCCTGTTCACTCCAGTTTCACCGTGCTGTTCAATTGGTTCCTTCGCTTTCTTCTCACTCTGACTATCTTGCCTCTGTCGGCCCTCAAACTTTGTGTGGGTAGGTGGATACGTAGGTATGTAGATACGTAGGTAAGTGGATACGTCAGTGGATTACGTCAGTGGAGCTATTTCCCCTTTCAAAATAAACAGAGAAGCAACCTAAATCTTCTGTCAGATATCCTACTGGGAATAGATCATTACTCCACTCTCGTTATGTCAGATATCATCCTATCGGAAGTCAAACAGATACCAACGGCTATCTGGTCAAGCCAAACACGGCAGGCCATAAACAAACAAACCTAGTTTCATAAGATTAATCCATTTCCTAACGGCTATTTCATCGCTGACTCACATTAACATCACACGAGACATAACAGTTCCGTTCTCGACTATACAAATGAATGAATGAAATTCATTACATGGCTTAACTACGTTAATTTCAGCGAATACACACATTCAAGTCTTTAGCGTCCATGAAATCTCACTTCATGGCTTAACGACGTTAATTTCAGTCGATACGCACTTAAGTTTTTATCATACATGAAATCATCTAAGATCAGTGAATTCACACGGATTCTCATACTCATATCAACTAAAGTAATGCATGAAATTCTTAGAATACAATGATTCCTATAACACTCAAGACAACAAATTCAAACAATCTGTCAAACTTATATATAAGAAGATCATTGTACGAATTCAGATAATGAACTCAAACACAGTTATACTCATATCAAGAAAATTGATCTACGAATTTATACAAATAAATTCATGCAAATGTAAGTAAATAAATTCAGGCAAATAATTATATTGGTATCAACGAATTACATGAGATTGACGCAAATACCTTGTGCTTTCAAGCCTTGCTCACTTCTACCACCAGAATTGTGTCCGTCAACTTTCCAGACATCCGGTCCCTTGGATAATTGTTTTACGAGATAATTTCTTGCAAATTCAATCTCGGAGTCCCTTATACTCTAACGGGAAAAACGTGGAGTGGCTAAATTTTGCGATGTGGCATATTAAAACTATGAAATTTTGTGTGGGAAACACGCCCCTTATTTAGCGTAGCCAATCAGGATTAAATTTATCTACCGCCTTTTATAAATAGGCGCCAAAATTTGCGGTCATCCGGACCCTCTAGATTTCCAAATAACTGATTCTGGACAATCTCAACTCTGACATTTTCGATACAAAGATTGAGTTAACCTTTTCCCTTCCAGTTTCTCTGACTGTTAAATAAACGAATGCTTAATTAAAAATCGGTTTCTCTCACAACACAGACCTTAAAATCCTTGCAGCATAGCGATTCAATACGCACCCTGTCCTCATAAATCTAATTAATTGTTCTCTGTCCAAGTTAATGTTCTCTTTATAGATCGACAGAAATTTGCACCCTTACAATTAGGTATTTGGATTTGAATGGATCTAGCAGAAAATGTCTAGAAATAATGCTTATTTGTGCACATTTTTGATGGAATTACTATTATGGATACAACCAGATCAGCTGGTGACTGGTGAGTACACGTACTGTAACTATTTACATTTAAGTTGCAGATTTTCGTATACATTTATATGTATATACACCAATGAATGGTTTCTCTGCCCAAAAAAGTCTGTAGTTTTGTGTGCCCTTCCCCGTCCCCATTTTGTTTAGCTAAGAGGATGCAATATTTTCTTCAATTAACTGACTTGTTTGCCTATAGCACGATATGGTACATAGCACGATGGCATTCTGTGGACCTGAATCATTATGCTATAGTCGGTTTTCACTGTGTATGAAGTTTTTTCTTGCTCTAGTGATTTTGCTAGGTATATGGAATATGCCAGTAGAGCAGGTGAGTCTTAGCATTCTGTGAAATTCTTCTGGTATACATATGTACCTGTCAGTTTGTTGTATCTGTGTAGGATACAGGTAAGTGTTGATGAAACACCCAAGTTGCATATGCAAGATCAAATGTTATGCAATTCAAAATGACATTAACCAAAACAATCATAAACAAAAATATGTCATTAAAAAATGTGAACATTAAAAAATATCAAGTGTATTGTTTACCATCATCGCAAGCCACAGGAGACAATCCACTACACTCCTTTATCTCCCGTGGCTGCCTGTGCAGAGATTTCCTCGTTTTTCACGAGTTCATGTCAATCGAGGAAATCTCCGCACAGGCAGCCATGGGTGATAGAAGAGTATAGTGGATTCTTTTCCATGGCGTGCAACAATTATTGTTTGCTACCATGACTAGATTTTGTTTAAAATGTATTATTATATTTTTTTTCAGATTGATTACAACCACTTCTGTCGCCATCCCAGGGACCCTGGAAAGCCCTGCGATAAATGTGAAAATTGTTCATTATGGACCAACCCAGATGTAAGTATGCAGCACATGCAGACCATGATTTTTCACCTCCTATTGATTTTGTTTGATAAGATTTTCCACAGCCCTGGAAATTCCTGTCAGGATTGGAAAAATATTTGGCTTTTCAATGTCTGAAAAAGTCGATGAAATTAAGAACCTAATATTATGGGGAAAATCTAAGAATCTGCAAATCATAAGATTCCAGTGTTTTTCTTCAGCACAGGATTGTGTAATTAGAGTTATGGAATTCCTGAGTTTTTTGTCAAAAGTCCTCGAATTGTCTCCTTATTATCCTGAAAGGATTGTGACTATTATTATGCATGACTTGGGGTTGTAGAATAGGTCTAATGGAGGCAATGTTTCAACTGAGAAAATCTGTAATGTCTCAAAAGAATGGTTTGTGTAAACAGGTTTGACATTATATTTGAGGGGTTTTACACTTTTTTGCCTTAAATTTGTCTTTGTTTCGTATACCCGTATGAGAATTTTTGCAGCATTGTTTGCCTTTTTTGTCTTTTGTCTCATGGTGCGTGTTGGCTTTTGGCATGATCAATTTTATCATTCAGGGGATTTTGCCAAGGGCTTTGCCATCACCATTTTTGCTACCTCACTTTTGCTCGGCACTATATAGCCAGGATTGTGCTGATGTGCCCCTAAACACTATGCATACATACATATACAATATGTGTTATATCACACAATGTTATATCTATCATAATTAATTTATAAATGCCCAAAGGTAATGTGATTTTTGTAATCCATATGATTTGTGGTGATACACAACAAAATGAATTTTCACATTCCATAAAATTTTGTCTGACTAGTTTGCAAGGTGCTTGTTCAAAATTTTGTGGATAATCAACAAGGTTGTGTTGGAATCTAGTATTTATGTTAGTATGAAAAAAAACTGCTGATGAAAGGTATGGTCTTTTTTCCACTCATTATCTTAAAATCAGATTGGTGAATTCAGTTTTTTTCAGATAAGCCCTCAAAGAAAGTAAAGTTCACGTATAGTCTAGCTGAAACTCCAATTTTGACAGGAGTATCATACCTGCCAACCTTTATGCTTTTGGCGTAATAATTCCGGCTTTTTTTTTTTTTTTTTACCTTATAGCGTCTTACGCTCACCTGTATACAGATCAAGTTTTTTGGATACATTAAAAAAATAAAAATAATGCAATCAAAAGTTGTGTTTGTCATTTTTATTATCATCTATTTAATCCCACACATTATATAATCTGAGAATATTCTCTAAAAATAGCGTAAGAGTACATTTGTCAGTGACCTCCATGTACTTTCCTTATTTTCTGTTTATAACAGCTGTATATGACACATTTCCAAGAAAAACAGACAGGTTTCTTCAATTTGAAAACTCATCTCACAGATTCCTTATAGTACTACACAGAATTCATTAGCGGACCAGTCTGTACTTTAAAAAAAAGGCGGCAGATGTTTAGTGAAACAGGCTTTATAGATGTGACTCTCAGATGTTATATGACTGAAAAATGTTGGAGAAGAGGGATCATTTTGAACTTTAAAACCTGTCGGATCAGAAAAAAGACAAATCAATAGTGTTTTCAAATTTAAAAAGAAGAACAGGAGATGGGTAATACACATGGTTCATACTGGTCCTTACAAATTGGAAATATGCTTATTTTTTATTATTAATAGTAAGACCAAAAAAGGTGCTGACTTTTAAAAAAATAAATAAAAAATAAAATAAAATTCATTAAAAAGTCCTTATTTTATTTTTCTAATTTTTTTCATCGGTAATATCAGCTTTATCATGACAGTTACTAACAGAGTTTTTGTTTATCAAACAATAAACAAAGAACTCACTGAAAACAGGAAACAGAAGTCAGTATACCAATCGGCACACCTCAAAAGAATCTGTGGACTCTTTCAGTATGAAGGTACGGAATTGTCCGAGTTGTGACAAGGGATCAGTGTACAGTATTAACATTACGAAATCACACGAGATAATTTGCAAGATCATTAAATCAAGTGGTCTGTCATTGGCATGCATAGTTTGAATCTTGGTCTTCATTGCAGGAATATTTGTGTTTTAGGCATTAGAGTAAATTTTATGTTGCTGCATTCGTGAAAATGCCAGGTTTTTGTAGCTTCAGTTTGTTATGGCTAGAAAAGCTGGAATGGCGATCTTGGTTACAATCAGTTGAAAGAGATCCACATTCAACTACGTGTACTTTATGTAGCAAAGAATTTTTAGTGGCCTCCATGGGGAAATCAGCAGTGGAAAAACATGCACAAGGTGAAAAACACCAACAGAGATATAAAATAATTCACTAGTAAATTACCAGTAAGTACAATATTGTTTCTATCATTTTCATTATATATGTACTTATTAAAATGAGGTAAATATCAACAAATGAAGTGACTGGTCATTGTCATGATTGTGTATTTTATTTTCGAGTCAAATTTCCAAGATTATATCATATGCTCAAGTTTAGAGCAAATAAAACTATGGAGAGACTGTTTTTCTTCACAGTAAAAAATTAGCAAATAAAGCAAAATAAGTTATAACTTAAAATGTACATATCTCTTTACTTTTCACATTTTTTAAAAATAAAACGCCATCAGATTGAGAGGTTATTATTATCAGCAATGAAGTAATCTGACAGCGCTGAGCCTATAACACGGTTTGAACAACTGACTTCGTAAATTAAGTATTGCTGATTTTTCATGCAAGTAATATGTTGTCATCATGTGAAAGTTTTTTTCACAAAACATTTTGTGACAACATTTGTCATCATTTTCCAAATTTGTCCGAAGTGACACAAGACATTTAGATTCATTTAATAAAACTAAAGATAGGCTGGACACCTTTCTTTACACTGCCATGGCAGAAACATATCCTCAGCTGTGGCAAGTCACAAGAAAGCTGCTAATCTTGAGTCATGGCCAAGCTTCTGTTGAAAGGGGCTTTTCTGTTAACAAAGATATCGTCTATGAAAATCAGAATGATGATACTCTTATTGCAAGGAGGGCCTTATTAAAGAGTACATTGTGTCAATAGGGGGCATGTCAAAAGTGTATATTACTCGGGGAAATAATACATTTTGACAGAGAAGGAAAGTCTAGATATATGAGGTACTTGAGAGAGCAGGAGGAGAAAGAAGAAAAGGAATGGTGCAGCAAGAAGAGAATGTTAGAAGAGGAGGAGTTGGATTCTTTAAGAAATAACATTAAGAGGCTGAAGAAAGACATTGAAAATCTCACTTTTAGTTCTGTTGAACTTGTTGACAAATGTGAGACAAGTGGAACGATAGATTTTATTGTTAAAGCAACCAGTTTTCATAGGAGTGCAGAAGAAAAGCATAATTCTCTCACTGAGCTTGAAAGGGAACTTGAGAGAAGGCTCCAACAGTTTAAACACTGACATTTCAAAGACCATTTGTGTATCATTGCAAATACTTGTTTGAATAGTGTACTGCATATTAATAATTGACTACTTTAAGTTGTGTTTTTTAATTAATGTTATTGAATATTTCATTACTGTGAGTTTAACAAGCCATTTTTTATAACTTAATTTACCTTTTCTTATTAATTCATGGTCGTGTTTAATTCTATGCTTGGTCCTTACATTCAAGACATTTTTCCTTATAAAGTCCTTACAAAGTCCTTACCCAATATTTTCATAAAATGGTGTGAACCATTAATACAGCACTCGGGTTGAACACATGGTAATGACCATTGCAGAATTTGTGGAGTTGACTTTACAATCACTCAGCGAAAATTGGACATATAGACTAGTTAAAATGAGTGTTGTGTGTATATAATTCACTGGTCTTCAATTTTTTAGAAGTCGTCTGCTTCAGAGACAAAATGTGCTATTTATTAGGGATTTTGATGTGCTGAATTCAAATATGACAATTAAAACAACTGATTGGATACTGTTTCCAAGATATTTAAGTTTTTACATTTTACGTCTATGTATATTGTGTACATAGTAGACTTTTAATTATAAATTGTAAACCTAGGTCTTTTCATGTGTTTATGGTTGCTTTACATGATAATATTTCACCTGTCCTATTTATGTAACACTTTAAAAAAACAGCAAAAGGGTTATATAAATAAAAAATATTTTGAAACAAAAGTAAAAAAAACTATTATGTATATATAAGTACATAGTTTAGTCCTTATTCAGTGTCTACTCGGCGTGTCTTGGCTTGTCTCTTGTATTCATTAAATGGAGCATCTCTTGTCACTGTCCAGCAATAGTCTGCAAGCATTGATGGGCTCCATTTGCCCTGATAGTGTTTCTCCAATGTTGCGATGTCCTGGTGAAATTGCTCACCGTTCTCGTCGCTCACTGCTCCGTAGTTTGGTGGGAAAAAATCTAGATGAGAGTGCAAAAAATGTATCTTTAGTGACATGTTGCAACCAAGGCTTTTGTATGCCTTGAGGAGGTTTTCCACCAACTCCCTGTAGTTGTCTGCCTTGTTGTTTCCGAGAAAATTTGTTGCCACTAACTGGAAGGCTTTCCATGCCATCTTTTCCTTGCCACGCAGTGCACGGTGAAATGCATCATCTCGAAGTTCACGAATCTGAGGACCAACAAAGACACCTTCCTTTACCTTAGCTTCACTTAACCTTGGAAATTTTCCACGGATGTACTTGAAAGCTGCTTGTGTTTTGTCCATGGCCTTGACAAAGTTCTTCATCAGACCCAGCTTGATGTGCACGGGTGGTAACAAAATCTTCCTTGATTCAACAAGTGGTGGATGCTGAACACTTTTCATCCCAGGCTCCAATGACTGTCAGAGTGGCCAATCTCTATTGATGTAGTGGGAACCTCTTGCACAACTATCCCATTCGCAGAGAAAACAGCAGTACTTTTGTGTAGCCAGTCTGCAGACCTTGCAAGAGAGCAAGAACCTTGAAATCGCCACAAAGCTGCCACTGATGTTGGTCATAGTTTATGCACCTCAAAAGTTGTTTCATGTTTTCATATGTTTCCTTCATATGGACTGCATGACCAACTTGAATTGATGGCAAAACACTGCCATTATGCAGCAAAACAGCTTTAAGACTCGTCTTCGATGAATCAATGAACAGTCTCCACTCATCTGGATCATGAACGATGTTGAGGGCTGCCATCACACCATCAATGTTGTTGCAGGTTACAAGATCACCTTCCATAAAGAAGAATGGGACAAGATCCTTTTGAAGGTCACGGAACATGGAAACCCTAACATCACCTGCCAGGAGATTCCACTGCTGTAGTCTGGAGCCCAATAGCTCTGCCTTACCCTTGGGTAGTTCCAAATCCCTGACAAGGTCATTCAGTTCACCTTGTGTTATGAGGTGTGGTTCAGAGGAGGAGGATGGGAGAAAATATGGGTCAAGTGACATTGATGGTTCAGGAATAGAAGTTTTATCCTCTTCCTCTTCCTCTTCTGACTCAAGTGAGAATGATTCTGGTGTATCAGGAACCGGCAATCCTTTTCCGTGGTGTACTGGCCGTATAGCTGATGGAATGTTTGGATAATGCACAGTCCACTTTTTCTACTTTGACACACCTTTCCCAACTGGAGGCACCATGCAAAAGTAACAATTGCTGATATGATCTGTTGGCTCTCTCCAAATCATTGGCACTGCAAAAGGCATAGGTTTCCTTTTCCTGTTCAACCACAGGCGAAGATTTGTTGCACAAGTGTTGCAGCATATGTGTGGGGCCCACCTCTTGTCCTGATCTCCAATTTTGCAGCCAAAATAAAGGTGATAGGCTTTCTTAACCATAGTGGTTATACTGCGCTTTTGTGATGCAAAAGTCACTTCACCACAAACATAGCGGAAGTTATCTGCATTGTTCACACAAGTACGAGGCATCTCTGCTCACTTTGGCTCAACAGAAATGTGTCCCTTTGCAAAATCAAACACTGACAAATAAGAGAGCACAACACTGTATGATTTTTAGAGCTGATTTAAGGCAATTTCTTCAGCAGAGTGATGTAAGCTTAGTTATGATTGCATCATCCATGACTTATAGGAATAACATGATGCAATTCATATCATATATGATGCAATTCCAGCTCCAGATTGCATCATTCATTGTTTTGCCTAAAAAGCAAGTACTGTCCAAAACCCAGTCATAGATTTATTCATAGATCCAGTCAAAGATGTATTTTAGTCATTTCTGGTTTAAATTGAGATCCCTTCCCTTTATAACTCACTTATCATCCGCCATTCCCAAGTCGAGGGTCATATATACTGACCCAATATCATATCTTTAAAACTAGAGCTAATCAACAAATTTAAGCATCATTTTCTTTCTCAGTGACCCAGAATTAGTAAAGTTTGACAGCATTTATTGCGGAAGCATTTTGGCTGTAGACCAGTGATAATTTGTCAGTATGTTTTGTGTTTGTATTCTGGTACTAATCCACATTAGTTTTACCCATTTGTGACAAGAGCTTTAAGCAGCTGCAGATCCAGGTTAGTAGCAAAACTTAATGTACATTTTTCATACAGTTTATTGTAATTATGGCATGTAATATACAAATTATATTTTTTATGCTTAGATTAAGCTTTTTGCCACTTAGGTTATGCTTATAACTCTGTAGGGGTTGACGGGTATGGAGTATGGTCATTTTCAAGGACTGTAGTAATTATGCAGAAAAAAAAACAATTGAACCCAGTGATACGGTATATGAGGAAAATCTAAGCATGACTTGATTTTCTTGAATTTCATTTACCTGGTCACAGATTTGAAAAGTTTAAACTTGTGGAATTGGAAAACATGAAAATTACAATTTTAAATTGGAAACTCTCAAAAAAAATGTTAATGCAGAAAATATCTTATATTTTATACTTTTTTGTTGTTGTTGTTTTCAATCATGATTTCTACTAATTACAATTAGATTACAGCACTCCCATGTCATTTATCTCACAATTCTAGGAAAGACTAAATATCAAGCAATGACTGTGTTAATCGTGTAAACAAACGAATGCCCAAATACAACTAGCATAGATCCACATCTGCCCTTACATAATGGGCAAGCAGATGAGGATCTATGCTCTTTGTTCTTATTGTCGAGTCCACATTGGTGGAAGGAAGCACATCAATCACTTTGGCATCCATTTACATGTCCATCTGCTTGTCCACACCCTAGATTAAGGTCAGTGAAAATTCTTTAGAATATAGGACAGTTGTGGAGAAAATATTCAAAATGTCAATTTTTCATGCTTTTTATAGAACGTTATGTGCAGATTAAAAATCCATTTGTCTGGTAAAATTGACTCCAACCAAATTTCCAACTTAATGAAGAGTTTGTTGGTTCAAAATTACCTACTGCATTACCTCCCTTGACTAAGGCTCAGTTTGCTATCATGTGTAACGTAATTGCGGAACAAGCCGACCAGCCACCAGTGTAGAAGTGTATTAATTGCATTGTCATTTCAGGTAAAAAATGGTGGATTCTGTGCAGTATGCAGTCACAAATTGCGATTAAAAAACAGCAAAAGGGGCTACTGTTTTCCTTGTTTTAATTTCTAAATGAAGAAGGACAGAGAAAATAGGGATCTACCGATTATACTGTTTCAGACCTGGAAGTATTATGGAGACCTTTCCATGCTCATTCTAATTTTGTTGCCAAGTATATTAGAAGTGAACAAATCAGTACAAATACACCTCTCCCTCAATATTTTGCGGACAACGGTTTCCAAAAACATTGACCACACTATAAGCAAGGGCACAAGTTACTGAGTGATCTCTAAAAAACTAAGAGGGGGATGCCATCCCACTGGACATTGAGAAAACCCAGAGAGGGTCGTAATGGGGCTGTTTGATGACTGAATACTCGTTTTATAATTGCATTGGGAATAATTGTCAATGAAGAGCTTTTTCTAATGAAGTTGTTCACTTTTTTGTATAAATTACCTTTATTTTCTAGATACCCAACCTCTGAAAGATTGTTGACAACATTTTCCAAGAGGTTTCAACAACCATCACGTGTTCGCAAAAACTTTGTATATTACGTCACTGCTTTTTGTTGTTTTTGGATCACAACAAAACAAGATTCCTTTTTTTAAAGAAAAAATAATGACATTTATTTTGTGAAACAACCGTCAATGTCGAAGTTTGATTTTTTTTTGTTTGTTTTTTCAATTAGTAAAATATTGATGCAGCGATTTCATCGCAAGTAATAGTGAAACTTCTCATCCTTGAGGAAATCTCTGAGTGCGAGAGTAATTAACATGATAATACAAAGCATGTCTGCTTTTAATTGAGTGTAACAATACAACAAATACTTATGCAAGTCGGAGATCAAAACACAGTCGGCACCTAATTAGGTTCTCACAGAAACACTTGCAGACATAGCTGTAATGGTAGATTGACGTGTTTCATATTTGAATACAAGAGGGCATCTTGCTTTTATGATGATTACACTGAAAACGAATTAAAAGATAGAACTAAAACATGAAATTTCACTTGGCAAAACTTATTTAATTGGTATTTATTTATTAAAGTGTTGCCACCGGTAGTCATTAGTGACATTTTCATTGATCAAAATTTCATCAAATATTGTTATTTACAGTGTACTGAGAATGTTCTTTGGAAAGAAAATGTAACAAAATATATGACATTGTATTAAAAGTAGAGAATTTCATGATGTTTATTCAGTACTAACCACCGTTTTTTGATGATAAAATGAGCAATATATCAAGGTTTCATTTACCAATTTTGATCACGATTTTCTTCACGTTCAACAAATAGGGGCCAATATTTGGGGTATTTTCTAGTTTAAAAAATGGGATCCACACCTGACCCCACGTTATAAGCGGGTTCGCGAGTTATCTGGGCATGAGTTATTGAGGGAGTGGTGTAGTTCTAAACATTGAAAAGAAAGGATTTAGACATATTATTTATGCATTCATCAGAAGATAATGAGCAAGTTAGAGAGGGAGAAAAGATTAAGTCATATCTTTTCATAGGGCACATAAATTTTAACTGCAAAACATATCTTCATTAAACTGTTTCTTTATAGATTTAAGATGGAGAAATAAGAGCAACATATCAAAATATTATATTAGGAGAAAAAGGGGTTATATTTAAAGGGGGCAAGGTCACCAGTATTACAATTTCAAAGAACAGCAGAAAGCGTATAGGATAGTCAGTTGTTAAAAATTGTGTTTGTTAGCACAAGTTTGTTATCTCTACTCCTACTAAACTACTTGAAGGATTGTCATGAAACTTTGCACATGCATTCATCCCATGGTCTAGTTGCTCCTAAATGAAAATTGTGCTGCTCGGACATTCAATATGGCCACCACAGCAGCCATCTTGACAATCTTGTTATTGCTACTCCTCCTGAATGGATGGTCATATCAAAATGGGTTTTCCACTAAAAGACTTCTTATGATGTCTAGTTAGGCCTAAATGAAAATGGTGCTGCCCAGACATCCAGTAAGGCCACCACAATGGCCATCTTGAAAATCTTATTATCACTACTTCTCTTGACTGAATGTTTATATCAGCACGGGGTTTCACTGAAAGACTTCTTACAATATCTAGTTGCTCGTAAATGAATATAAATGAATATGCCTTCACAGTGGCCATCTTGAAATCTTGTTATTGCTACTTCTCATAGATGGCTGGTCATATAAAAATTGTGCTTTCACCAAAAGACTTCTTATGATGTCTAGTTGGTCCTAAATGGAAATGGTACAAATCTGTCATCCAATATGTCCACCACAGCAGTTAATTTGAAAATCTTGATTTTGCTGAAGAATATCAGAGATGGTTTCAACACTCAGCAGTGAAAGGAAGAAATGGTCTTGTCTTGAATTCCTGGAAATTCATTTTGGCCAGTAGAGCATTCAGTCCCTTTAAGGGACTCTTGTTTAAGAGATATTGTCATTAATTACGACTACAAGAAGGAATTGGAGGTATTTATTTTCTGAATGTGACTTTTTTATGGGGTCCATGTTAGGAGCCATTTCAATCAAAATAGTCATTTTCAAGTCTGTCATTTCACTTAAATACACCCAGAAGGTGAAGTTCACTTTGCCTTGCCTTGATTTCATGCCATTTCCTCACCACCACCACCAAGTTTTTAGACTTTTGTATAAATTTCTTTTCAGATAAGTTTAAAAAAGAAGTTGTATGCTCTGTAGTCAGTTTTGGTGCTAATTTGATGATCATAAATACCAGAAATTACATTGCTATCTATGGAATTCCTGCCCAAAATTCGCACATGATCCTTAAGAAAAAATGAGTGAAAAAGTTAATTTGTCTAGTTCAGTCTGAAGTGAATTGGGACTCAATGGATGTATCCAGGTTCATTACAAATAAAATTGATAATTTTATCCCATATTTCATCCAAACAACATATGAGCAGATGACTTCTGCAATGGAAACAGTAGCCGATTTTTTAAGTTGACATTTATACATTAACTATGTTATACAACAGCTGTGTCGAAGCAAAATAAGAAATGATTTAATATTTTAATAAAATTTAATAGTACATGTACTTCATCAGTATTTTAATTATCTCACATGAAAATATGCAAAAAACGCAACTTTAAAATTACTATTTTCAAATGATAAATTTTGAACTTTCGACAATCACTTGTTTCCTATTTTCATGAACTTCACCCTATTCTGACTGAAGAGAAGTCATTTCACCCAGTCCAGCATGAACCCTGATCTAATATAAATATTTAAAAATATGCGTAGATTATGTTCCTTTGTCATTTGTATTCTTTTTTTTCTCTTAATCCATCAATGACCATATTGACCTTAGGTTTAGCATTGGTCATTTCAGTTTGGGATCATCCATAAAGGACGTCCGCAAAGATGGGGGGAGGGGGGGTTCGTTCAACTGCGGACAAGGGGGGAGGGGTGTAAAGGACCTTGCAGACGTCCGCAAGCTATTATTTTTTGTTATGATATTCTGTGTTGAACAGCTGCTTTAGGCCTACTGCGTGTATTCCAGTATGTTTTGCGGACATCCTTTATGGGTGATCCCTAAGTATAAATTATTTGTTAATTTCAATTTGTACGATTCGTGCCACAGAATATATATGAATGGGTTGGCATTAATACATAGGTCTGGCTCCCAGTGCCTGAGGTTGATTACATGGCCCACATATCGGCCCTGCGGACCTGAGCGAGTATACAAATAGCCAAGTAAGATGCACCAGCTATTACACTGCCAGACCATAGAGCAGTGTATAATGCTAGATGGGGACATCCGCAGCCGGGGGGGGGGGGGGGTAAGCCACATGCGGACAAAAGCAGACAAGGGGAGAGGGGGGGGGTAGGAAAACAGGTATTATCTGCGGACGTCCTTTATGGACAACCCCTTTCCTAAATTTCTACAAGATCACTGTTCATTTAAAGACCTACCCGGTACTGCAAATTTCCTATACTATAATCTCTATGTTAGTAAGTTCTTAGTTCTAAGTGTTGCATCACTTTTGCATACACATCGGGGACAGGTAATACTTGCACCATCTTTTGTGAGGGTCATACTTGTAAATGCAATAATTCGTAAACGATGCAGTAGAATTTTATAATTACAATTTAAGGTCAATACCATTTTTATTTGTGAATACTGCACACCAAACTGTATAAACTCAGATGTACTTGTGTACAAAGTGCAGGCAAATTAGAGTCTGCCCTGTTTGTTCCACTTATGACTTCCTGTGAACATCATAGACCCAGTTCTGCCCATGGCAGTAGATCTAGGTCTATGTTGGTTACAGCTGTGACTTCGGATCTAGATCAAAGCTGGTTACAGCTGTGACTGCGGATCTAGGTCTATGTTAGTTACTGCTGTGATGGTGGATCTAGGTCTATGTTGGTTACAGCTGTGATGGTGGATCTAGGCCTGTTAGTTACAGCTGTGATGGTGAATCTAGGTGTATGATGGTTACAGCTGTGATGGTGGATCTAGGTGTTAGTTACAGCTGTGATGGTGAATCTAGGTCTATGTTGGTTACAGCTGTGACTGCAAATCTACATCCAGGCTGGTTACAGCTGTGATGGTGGATCTAGTTCTATGCTGGTTACAGCTGTGACTACAGATCTAGGTCTGGACATGCTGTATGTGTATGGGAGTGCTGACACTATAGTTCGTTTTCCTGTCAATTGAAAACTCACCATTTCTCTATTTTATTACAGGAGGATGATGATCGAGCAGTCAAAGAAATCCAGCTTGAAGCTAACAAAATCAGGAAAGAGAAAGGTGAAATTTAAAAGAGCTTTCAGAGTCCTAATCTGTATTGTTATTTATATTTGCCTTCTTATTGGTGAATACTGAATGCAGTGAAACCCTGTTATAACATGATGGTCGGTGTCCAGAGTTCCATTGTGCTACGTAATGTATTGTGTTATAACGCGACAAGTCAGTAATTTTTTTCCAAAAATTAATGTGGCGGCCATGTATTTGTGAAATTTAATATAAAACATTCAAAGTAAATGTAACACGCTGTGACAAAAAAGAAAACATTGATCTACCTAATTAATAAATGTACTGGAAAATATGTCCATTTTGGTTCCAGATTTGCTGCTGCTTTAGTATTGGTATTATCCTTCCATTATTAACTGGTTTCCTCTCAAGCTCATTATTTATAAAAAAAATCGTTTTTATTCTTTCAGAAAACTATACTATAGAATTTCACCCAACAACAGTATTTTATTCCACTGTACTGTTCTTAAAAATGAATTATTAATGGGCAACAATCTGACTTGCTACCTCAAAAATACATAACGCCGGATTCATGAGCATTTCCGTTAAAGTTGGATGCTGAAGTTTTATTTGATCAGGTCCCCAAATAAATCTTGGGGGATGATAATAAAAGTTAGATGTTGTTGCTAGTTTAATTTTTCTTAATTTGTTCAAAGGCTTTACATATTATGTTCTAACTGAATGATGTGTTGACACAACACAACACGAACCACATGGTGTGAAGGACTGATATAATGTCTATAGCACAGACTCTAAGGCAATTGTTAAATTTAAGTTTTTTTCTTAACAATTGGAAAAAACAATGACCAGACAAAATTCGTCGGCGACACCTTTCTTGATTGTCCGACAAAGAAACAAGAAGTTGATATGATGATATTTGAGAACTCTTATGACCAATGTCTAGTTGCTCAGAGTACGTGCCAGTCTAAACCTTTGATCTACCGGACATGTCCAGCAAATACAGGGAATTTAGAATATCTGGTTTCATTATATATGCAGTGTGCATGTTGAGGTTATTAACTGGTGTCTGTACAAATTTCAAACCACTAGAATTTTCTCAGCTATATTCCATATCAATCTTAATACTTTATGTAATTCCTTAGAATACAACATAAATAATTGTTAATGGACAAATGCAGACTTTGCATAATGCATTTAAGGCAGGTGCACTTGTTACAAAATGGAGAATCACTTCACTTCTGTGCAGTCTGTACTGTCTTTTTAAAGATTCACCTGCCAGGAGAGAAGATTACCAGAAATTGGCTGGCACTACAATCATGCCACTAAAATGTGTAGACCATAGATGGTTAGAAAATGTCCCAGTGTCCCACAGAGCATTGCAGGTGTGGGGTTCAATTGATCCTTATGTTAAGAAGGTTCAATCTAAACAGTTACCTAAACCTACCATCATTTGATGTAGCAAGTCAAGCAGTGAAAGACAAGCTAATCAGAGCAGAGCTAGAGTTTTTTTTGTTTCATTGCAACCATGTTGCATCCTTTCCTGGCCAGCTACCAAAGAGATAAGCCCTTGGTGTCTTTTATGTTGGCTGACTTGACTACAGTCATCAAATGCTTGATGCGGAAAGTTGTCAAGCCTGAAGTTTTGGACCAGGCAACCACACCAGAAAAGTTGCTAAGAATAGATTTAGAGGAGAAGGACAATCGTTTGACATACAAGAAGGTGGGCATTGGTTTACTAGCTGAAGAACAGTTTAGAAGTGCAACCATGGGTGAAAAGGAAGTAATGGAGTTCAAAATGGAATGTATGGCATTTGTGATTGATGTGTTGAAAAAAATTACTGTGAAATGCCTAATTACTTATTCTTTGGTTAGAAATATGGTATCTTTGTGTCCAAAGGAATGGCCAGACATACAAATCACAGCAAGGACAAATTTAAGAAACTTCTGAAGTTGATTATTACATCAAAAAAGAATCAGTGTGTTTGATGGTGAAGACATCTTGCAACAATATGACGACTTTCTTGACAGTATACGGGAAGCTGCTGGAGATTGTTAAGCTCCTGTTGACCCATGGACAAGCAACAGTAAAGCATGGTTTCTCTGTGAACAAGGAAGTAGAGTGTGAAAAGTTGAAGGGGCAAAGTGTGGATACACAGATTGTGTGATTATGTTAGAAATGTGGCAGGAGTACTGAATGTTCCAATCACCAATCATCTTCTTGTAAGTGCAGCTTCAGCAAGATAGAAGTATGAAACTTATTTAGAGAAGGAGAGGGAGAAGAAGCAGTCTGAGTCTGGGCAGAGGAAAAGAAAGCATGTTCTTGATGACATTGAAGATATGAAAATGAGAAAAAAGCAGGCCAGATTAGATTATGAAATACTTGTGAAGAAAGCAGATGAACTGTCTTTAAAAGCAGAAAAGACACAAAAGTGGCAACTTCTTGTACAGGCTAATGCTAATAGAAAAGGAGCAGAGGAGAAACTTGGAATTCATGAAGGTCTTTGCAATAAGCTGGATGCTAAGATCAAGGAGCTGAAGAGAAATTAAATACAGAGGAAGAACTTGTAAATAAACTTTTTGTTAGTTTGACTTTTTGTTTATTGTACCTATGTTTGTGAACTTAATTGGGAGAGGAAAATGCAGTTACATGAGCCACAAGTCAGAAGGTTGTTCCAAATGGTGAGTTCAGATATAAGACTCATTGACAATCAAAATAAATTCCTTGAAACATGCTTGAAAAGTCCTTGAATTTTGTTATATTTTCCCAATATGAACCATGTATACATTTATTTGCTTTATCATTTTAAATGCAATTAAGCACACAATAATGGCTCAGAAATAAAGGTTTAATGGCAACAAAGGTGAAAATGTGTTATTTTCTTCGCCATGCTTGGAGCTGCAAGTGTTTGTGAGACAGTTTTAGGTCAGTCTGATACAGATTTAGTTAAGTTTTTGTATTAGTTGGTGGGGGCATTCATGTTCCATGAACAGAGTGTTTGTTGCTGTGAATTCACTATTGTTTTTTTTTTTTGGGGGGGGTTTCTAATTTTCGTGAATTTCATACTAGCTACAAAACACAAATTTAAAGATCCAACAAATAATGACACTTATGTGAAAACTGTAGAATCCCTTCACCAATCCACAATTGTAAGTACCACTGAAAATGTTATATTTCCCATGAACCGCAAAAATTTATAACCATGAAAATTTAATGATTTTTGGTATATTTCTTTTTTTCAGGATTTTTGGAGGAGAAATTGATCGGAGCTCCAGAGGAACCACCAGTTAAGAAAATAAAGACCTGATGTTAGCACATGCTGGAATCCTAAATAAATGTGAATTATCTGGGTTGCTAAGAAATGTTTTTGAAACATTTCCATTGACGTGTATTCGAACATAATTTAGCTGGAGTTTATATCAAGCTCAAATGATCAGGGACTAAATGCTCTCATAACCTTGTTACAACAAAAAGCTTTTGTCACTTTCAGAATGTGCATGAAATTTTTCTCATAAGCACAGCTTAATCAGTTGCAGTCAAGAAACTCGTCCATAAATCTCATGTTTGGTTTCAGATCATTCAGTTTTTTGTCTTGCATGTGAAGAATAGGGACCACTTTTCAGAAGGCATTGTCATCCTCATCCTCATTGTTGTCATCTTAGGCATCAAATGTGAAATTGTTGCATTTAGCAGGGTCTGCAGTGGACCTCAAAAACCTCAGAACCCTAAAATTTCATTTTGACCTTAGAAACCTAAAAAATGTCACCAAAAACTGAAGGAAACCTAAATATAAATAGAAAACTAAAAATTTGAAAAAATGATGAATGACTCTACCCCGATCCCACAAAAAATGCTTTTTTGCATACATTTTTCATAAGGCTAGCCTAGCTGTCAAGAAAGTGCACGAATTGTGCAAATTAACGACATCCGATCATTTTATTCTATCATTCATTTGACCCATAATGGCATATCATTGTCAACAGCATTAGCAGTGCATTCGCTTTGCACAGTTCAAAGTCTGTTTGCTTCAACCTTTGTTTCGGATTAAGATTCTTTTACCAGAAGTGTTTAAGGGTGCGTCAACAGAGTAAGGGGCCGTTGTGTCATGGTCTCCAACGACAACATGCCCATTGTAGCATATATCCCATGTCAAAGAGGCTCACATGCCCTTTGTCTTTGCATGGAGATGGAACCTCCTTTGCTGGATGCCTCAGAAGGAATAACCCTCCGAGCCAGTCACATTCCTCGTAAAGCACCACATTCTGGGTAAGAAGAACATATTAGCAGACAGTCTGTCCAGGCCGGGCAAAACCGTCCTCATGGAATGGTCTCTTCACCACTCCGTAACAGAGTCCCTTTTCTCTTTGTGGGGATATTCAAATTTGTAATAAATGTTATGCTCACCAGGGAGATAATCTTGTAACTGCTTTGTGTCTTGAACCTAAAAAATTTTTTTACAACCTTGAAAAAAACTTTTAAAAAACCCTCAATTTTAAAAGTTAATTTCACTTAGAACCCTGATTTAGCTAAGTTTCACTGACATCATTGTATGTACAGTCATGAAACTTGATGAGCGTATTCATTTTGGAGGGTGCTACACACCATGGACACAAGTAGGTCACAGTAACCTGTTTTCCATGTTCCAGTGATTATATCAAATTTTTGCATTTGGCTCAGTTTCTCTGACACTGATGTATGTACACTAATGAGACTTGATGGGTGTATTCTCTGACACCACTGTATGTACACATGAAACTTGATGGATGTATTCTCTGACACTGCTGGATGTACTCTAACACCGCTGTATGTACACTCATGAAACTTGATGGGTGTATTCTCTGACACCACTGTGTGTACACATGAAACTTGATGGATGTATTCTCTGACACGGCTGTATGTACACTCATGAAACTTGATGGATGTATTCTCTGACACCGCTGTATGTACACTCATGAAACTTGATGGGTGTATTCATCTTAGAGATACTACTTTTCATGCTCCAGTTGTTACGTTAAGGTTTTGCATTTAGATCAGTTTCTCTGGCACAGTGACTGTCATATGTTCAATCATGAAATTGGATGTATGTATTCATCTTGAAAGTTACTGCTCACAGTGGGCAAAAGTAGGTTAGAGTGACTTATTTTTCATGCTCCAGCAATTGTTAAGTTTTTGTATTTAGCTCAGTTTTTCTTACACCATTGTATTTACTGTCATGAATCTTGTTGGGTGTATTCATCCTTGAGGGTACTACCAACCATGTACAAAAGTCAATCAGAGTGACCTTTTAACACTCTAGTGATTATGTAAAGTTTTTGCATTTAGATCATTTTCTCAGACACTGTTATATGTACAGTCATGAAACTTGTTGGGTGTATTCTCTGACATTGTTGTATGAATGGCAGGGGTAAACTTAACAGCAGTGTTGCACATAGGATCCCAAGGGCAGGGCACACTGTGTCCCATCCTTCCAAATCTGGGGGACACACACCATTTTAGAGTGACAAATGAAAATAATAATACATAATGCACTAATAGTGCTATAAAAATGAGATGCTCTTGGTTGCTTTAACATTTTTGCCACCTTCACTTTGTGGTCTGCACTGTACCATCATTTTTTTCTTGAACGCTTACCTGGCACCTTTGTTATTTACTGATTATGAATGACGTGTGATTGTCACGCTTTTGTTACCAGGCGCCTTTGTTATTTAAATGACCGCCATTGTTTATCTGGCTTCAGCTCGTCAGATGATAAATACGTTATAATTGAGCTAATTTTCTCAGGCAGACCACACAAATCAAACACTATAACTAAGTAAATGTTGTAACAAAGGAACGTTATAACAGAGCCGTTGGAATACATATTAGTTAGGAATATGGCTGGGGAATTTAAACTCAGATGTTATAACAGAGGAAATGTTGTATCCAAGAATGTAATCAACAATCTTTACTGTACTTTGTTAGCACAGTTTCACAGAAACCTTTTTGACCAAGGCAAATGAAATTTTGCAGGCATTGTAAGATGCCTAAAGGATGCTCTGACGAGATTTGTGCCATTTCAATGAATATATGTTATTTTCACGCTTTTATCGTTCAGTTGGATTTAGCATTTTGGCTATGTTGGACACGTACATGTTTTAGAAAGACATCTACAAATTTTTTGTTGAGTATGGCATTGCATGACAGAGTTGTTTTGTATACTAGCCTTTAGTAAACATTTGTACCAGATATGCATGAAAGTGATGCATATGTATGATTTTCCTTGTTCGAATATAGTCTTTGAAATGTAGATGTGACTTCACAATAATTTTTTTACAACTACTGTTTATTTACTGATTATTATTCAAGCATTGACAAACACTGTAGGAGTTGCTGGTTATGAGTTGCCAAGTTTGAAAAAAAGGTTTAAAGTAAGTTTTCCTTTGTATCTTAGCTAGTATATTTGTTTACTGGTGCAATATTACTGGATTGGATATGTTACCATTTTGTTCAGCTGGATGAACAGAGTTGATTAGTGCCAACATGTTAATTTACAATATTATTGGATTGGGTATGTTACCTTTTTGTAGGAAGGGGGGGGGGGGGCTAGATGAACAGTGTTGATTAGTGCCAGCATGTTAATTTACAATATTAAAAGTAGTAGATGCATACTGAAAATACCACACATAAAGAAAGATTTGTATATTTTAAACTTTTTCGACTTTCAGTCATTTGCAACCATTGAAAAGATTATTATGATAAAATTTATAGTTGTAAAGTTGCTAGAAATATACTAAGTTTAGTAGATTTTCCAAAAAATTGAAAGTTCATAAAGAGTTTCCATTAAAATTTTTCACTTTGTATGGTAATTTTATATGTATAGTTTCCACCTACACCCCACCCCTCCTGGCAGCTTGTACCCCCCTACCAAGTTTAAAAACAAAAAGCATCAAGGATATAAAAAATGCACAAAATGTACTCATTTCATTCATTGATTTATAATTTCTAACTCGATTGCCACCAAGAAGTCCCAAACATTGCCACCTTCCTCACATTTCAAACCTAATAGAATTTCAAAACTAACACGGCATTTATATTTGTGTGGGTGAGTCTGAGTTTTTCACACAACAGGAGTGATGTAGTTCATATTGTTCCATAAGCTCCGGATAATTCTGTAACTTTCCGTAACATTGAAATGTAAGGGCATATTTTTTTCCCCCTTTTTCAAAGTTTGTGGAAATATTAGAATTAGACATTGCATGCATTGGATGCAGATGACACAGTGTATACCTTCTATGTATGTGTAGGCCTTGCATCAACCCCTTCACTGAAAATGGACTCTTCCAGCAACCAGAAAATGACGGAGCAGTCTCCTCATTTACATTGAAAACTTCCATTTGGTTTGAAAAGCAAAAAATAGGACAATATTAGGGACTGCTGGGTGGCAATAGAGTTAGAAATTGTAAATCAATGAATGAAATTAGTAAGTTTCATGCATTTTTTATATCCTTGATGCTTTTCATTTTTAAAATCAGTAGTAGGGTACAAGACCGGTGGGTAGGCGGAAACTATAGTATAATCTTGTACATGTTTTCTTTGTTATACAAATCAGTTATTTTCTTTATACTTCTTTTAATTCTCTGGCAGAGAATATCATTGAGATTTTTTCTGCAGATCTTCCATTTCCTATAAAATTAACTGACATTGAAAAGAGTTGTTTTGTTACAAATATATTTTGTGTCAGTCTTACGTGGAATTTCTTACTGTGGAAGAAAAGTATTGTGTTGCCTATGTATTTTGGGTAAATGTTCCAGGAAGTTTCCATTAAGAAAAGTCATGTATAGCCAATATTTGTGTCAGTTTTCCATGGAATTTTCCATTGAATAAAAAAAGTCCTTTGAATAGCAGTAATACAATACTTGCTATTATTGCATTGCTATATCTTTTCCTGGCACTAGTCCCCAGTCCATTGACATTATCCCTTCCTCCAGTTAGTAATTTAATGTCTTGAATAAAAAACTACACGATCTCAATCTGATACCTCACTTCCAACAATTGGAATATCTTCCTTCTTTGACTTGGACTTTGTGCATTTATACACGTGTCTCCTGGGTGGTAAACACTTGGTCTATTTAGGCTTCTTTTGGCATTTCTGCTGTCAATTGTATCCTTTTTTATGTTGTATTTGTTATTTTCTCCCAAGTCCTAGGTTTATTTTCATGTATTTGTGTCCAATTTTATTGATTTTGAGGGTTTTGAGTACACTGCTAGTGAAGTGGTGCTTCTTGTATTTCATTTCTCAAATTGTAACTGGTGTCAGGTTAAGTATTTCCTTCCCTTTTGTTGTTCTGGTTCAATGTTGTATTTATATATTTACTTTTAGCACCAAATTATGCCTCGATTTATTCGCAGATGTGGGCATAAAAGGGCAGCGTGGAACACCCCCACAACCTGTCTTGCATGCATGGCATATATATGAACAGATGGTTGCCCCATATGTTGTTTGTGGCTCAGCGAGGTTGGACATAGACACTACTTTTTTGGGCAGCTTCCTTTAATCTGTTGAAGAAGGAATCTTTGTCTGCAGTGGCCTTTGCAGAGGCTGTGGCCTAGACATCAAGACATGCTATTTCGATGTCTATGGCACTCTCTGCAGAGCTACTTCACCTCAGTAGGGATGCAGCCTTGGAAACATCTCACGTTTTGCTGGATCACAGTGAAGGCCTTTTACAGGCCATCCCATTGGATGCAGAGAGGATGTTCAGAGGGCTAATCCCTAGAGTGGCCTCTCGGGATACAAGGGATCAGTAACACCAATCCCTGGCTGCAGTACCAGACCCATCTAAACTGATGAAGAAGGTCCACAGCTCCTCTGTCTAAGCCTTTTAAACAGGGAAACAATCAAAATTAAAATAATTTTCTGTTTAAATTGCCTTTCTGCCCATCATTCTCACATTGAGGTGGCAGGAGGGGCTAGGAGCAGGAACCCATCCCCCTTCCCTAAGGAGTGAGACAGTTGCCTCTAGAGAGTCACACCCTTTCCTGCAAAGTCTCCATCTTTCCAATGTCCCAGTAGGTGCCAGATTAAGCCTTTTCAAAATCTTGGATGATGTGTGGTCCTTTCCACGATAAGGGAAAGTTACTGGCTTTGCTTCCAGGACCCTCAACATCTTTGAAGGACCCCCATTCTGTTCCACCAGTCTCAGCTGGTATCTCTACAGAAAAAGGTGTAGTCTCTTCTAAGCAAGTATGCAGTAGCGAGGGTGAAGAACATGAGAAGTCCAGGATTTTATTCCTGGATTTAAGATGGGGGTAAAGTTTTGACTCATCATTGATCTTTCCCTTTTGAACATATTCCTTCTGGATGAGTGGTTCAAAATGGAGACAACTGCCTCAGTCAGAAATACCAACAGGCTGAACAACTAGGTGGTCTCTGTGGATCTCCAGGATACTTATCTTCATATTCCCATCTTTTCAGCCTACAGGAAATTTCTGCAATTTCTTCTGGGACAAAATATCTTTCAATTTCAGACTCTTCCTTTAATACCTAGCTTCCACTCCCAGAGTCTTCACCAGGGTGATGGGTGTAATAGTGGCTCATGTAAAGTCCTTAAGGGTTCCCATCCTCCAGTATTTTGACAACTAGTTGATGCACAACATTCTAAGACATGCCCTTTTGTGGAATCTGTCTCTCTTGTGAGATGGTGACTCGACTGGGCTTAATGTCCACTCAGGAGAAGTTGGATCTGATTCCTTTTCTGAATTCATTTACATGGGGATGGATTTTGTAACCTAACAAGGAACAGTCTATGTTTTTCCCTACAAAATCTCACAGATACATTCTCTTTTAGCAAGACTTGATAGGAAGACACCGTTGTCAGCTATCTCTGCCTCGCTGTCAAGGTGACTCTGGACATGGCAGCATAATTAATTCCCCTAGGAAGGTTTCACATGCAATACCTCCACTCGCTTTAGCGAACTGAAGACCTCTGCTAGGGTCCCCTAAGAATCTAAGTTTCATCTCCACCTGAGTTGATGGAAAACTCGGGATGGGTTTCTGACCAGTTTGATTCACCATTCAGAACCTCCCTCCTTCCTTTACACCAGTGCCCCAGATTCAGGCTGGAGGGTCACCTAGAGTCCAGGAGAGTAGTTATGCAGGGCCAGTAGTCTTGGGAAGAAGTTTCCCTCTATATCAGCAATCTAGAAATGCAGGCTGTTTTTCTAGCACTTCAGGAGTGCATCAGCAACAGAAGGCATTGCTATGACATGGTCACTACAGACAATGCATCAGTCGTAGTGTACCTCAGATGCCAAGGGTGCACTTCTCTCTGCTTGAAAGTTTGGAAACTCTGCATTTGGACATTTTCTGTAGATATTACTCTCGGAGTCTGCCAAATTCCAGGCAAGAGGAATGTTCTGGTGAACAGCTTGTCCAGACAGGGGCATGCAGTCCACACAAAATGGTTTCGTCACCAGTTGGTACCGGAGACACTTTTCATCTGTGTGGAAGGCCAATTGTAGACTTGTTTCTAACAAAGCTGAAAAACAAGCTTCATCTTTATGTCTCTCTGTGCCAGACCAGAGGACATGGGTTGTGGACACCTTCAGTCTGATTTGGAATCTACCACATGCCTGTGCATTCCTACCCATAGAAAAATCTGTCAGGTTCTTCACAGAGTCAGGACTTCCAGGTCATGCTCATCCTGATAGCTCACATGTGACCCCAAAGATCATGGCTCAGTGATCTCATTGAGCTGTTGGTCGACAATCTCTAGGGAATTACCATTGAGGAGGGATCTGCTGTTGCAGCACAGAGGGTCTCTCGTGCACAGCACTACTGAAATCCTCCACTTTCACATCTGGCTCATATCAAGCAATCTGTCTGCCTGGACCAGTTTTCAAGCTAGGTTGCCAAATGCATCACTCAGGCTAGAAGGCAATTGACCTCCAAGGTTTACGATGCCAAGTGGAGAATTTTCTGTAATTGGTGTAGTGGGAAATGCATTGATCCTATGTCTCTCTTTGACTGCAGTTGCAGATTTTCTTCTTTTTCACTTTAAGAAAAAGATTACTATGTATCCACTATTAAGGGTTAGAGAGCAGTCCTCTATTACACTTTTAAGTTCTCTGTGGGCTACACAATAGGGTCAGACCCACATCTTTCAGAACTTATCAGGTACTTTGAGTTTCAGAGACAGTCTCTCGCTTGTGAATGTCGAGGTGGAGCCTCTCATGTATTCATTGGTTGCTATCTAAACCATATGGACCTTTGAGTGAAGCTTCCTTTTAGAATCTAACTCTTAAAACAGTCTTTCTCCTCTCCCTAGCATCGGTGAAGAGGAGTGAAATTCATGCTTTTTCAGTGGAAAAGGGTTGTTTACATGTCAGTGGTAACTATGATTCAGTCTCTTTTCATAGCCAAATGGGGTTTCTGGCCAAGAATCGGCTACCTTTAGTAGTTCCTTTCCTTAGTATCAGTTGTATCTTTGCTGGGGATTATCAAGATAGACTCTTGCCCAGTTAGAGTTTTATGGTTCTATATAGCTAAATCAAATGGGAAAAGAAATGGTCATAACCGTGATTTTATCCCTTTTTAAAGATACTTATGATATTTCAACAGCCACTGTCTCGAAGTGGATTGTTCAGAGTATTAAAAAGCATATCAATCACTGAGAGAGATCTAGTGAAAATCAAAGCCCATAAGGTCAGAGCTATTGCTGCATCTTGGCTTTTATTATCTTTCCTCTTTGGATGACATCATGAAAGCTGCCTTCTGGCATTCTCACTCTGCCTTGTCATTTTACCTATGTTCAGTGGTGCACCAGAGTATGGGTATTTATGCTTTAGGTCCAGTGGTGTCAGCCCAAAAACTTGTCAAAGATCCTTCAGTGAGCAGTGGGACATCCTACAGACAACAATGGTTGGTTCATTTGACAGCACATCTTAGGCCATCAGCCACCCACCAGACTGACAAATTCAGCAATTCAATAATAGAAGGTAAAGTGTTACTGCTTTTCAAATGTAGATTTTTGGGTAGTAAAACTAATTTTAATTATGTAACACTAACCTGCCAATATTGTACAATTCCTCCTCCCTCCTTGTTCTGATGTCCTTCACTCTTGGGCCAAGTCAAACAAGGAAGCTATTCCGATTGTCGGAAGTTGACTAAGGTATCAGATTGTGATCACATTGTTTGTTATTCTAGATCTCCAATTACTAATTAGAGGAGGGAATTATTTCCTTGGACTGAGGACTAGTGCCAGGAAAAGATAGAGCCATGCAGTAATAGCAGGTATGTTTTACATAATTAAATTAGTTTACCCCCCAAAACTACATATTTATTCTGTATCTTTTGTGTTAATCTACTATAGAATTTTCCATTAGGAAAAGTCACAGAATGACTATATTTATTTTAGTAAATTTTCTATGGAATGTTATGTTAAGAAAAGTCGAATGTAGCCAATATTTTTGGTGTCAGTTTTTAATGGAATTTTCCACAGATCACATGCATAATAAGATTTGGTGTCAATTTTTAATGGAATTTTCCACTGATCACATGCATAATAAGATTGAGCTGCTCATCTTTTTATAGTTTCTCCATGATCTTAAATTCATTGTGCTTATTTTCTTTGAGACAGACAAGTTTCAAGAAAGCGTAAATGTAATTCATAGAATTGAAAAAATACATTAAGATGACCTACAGTAATTTTAAGGTTGGTGATATGAAAGCTGATCATGTTCTATTAAAACGAATGAGTCGGACCAGGAGATCATAAAACTTGGAGATTGTGTATCCACAATCAGTCAATCAGAAATGAGCTTTCAAAAGTTATTTCATTTGTGATACATTGAAGCAAAACCTTATGCTGAAGAGTTTTATGATTTACAGGCCAGAATTTTTGATAAAATGTTTGAAAGGCAATTTAAGGGGTCATGTTTGTTTTGCTACCAGGAGGGTCCCCAATTTACATACAGCTGGTAAAGAATTTTATTTCAATATATATTGAAATCCCTATATATAGGACAGTGAAAGGAGAGAACATAATTGTCTTTCTCTTTAATGAACTATTTCTTGTATGGAGGAATGTACCTGAAGCTTTCAGTATTTAGACATTTGAAAGTATGTTTAAGTCTTTGCCCCTCGAACAAAAAAACACAAACATTTAACTCAATCACATAATGCACCAGCAGATCCAGGTCTGTATATTGTTTGTTCTACTGATTACTCCTAACAAACTGCATAGACCCAGATCTGCCGGTGCATTATGCAATGGCAGATCTGGATCTGTGTAGTTTGAAGTTGGACTCGACTTCTAAGCTAGTATAAACATTAATCAGATTTAAATCAGATTAAAACATTTGTTTCTAAAAGTTCTCTTTATCTTTACAATGATATAATGGTTTATCTTTATCTCTTTATCTTTACAATGATATAATGGCTGTTCCAGATAAATTTTTTAAAAAAGTTATAAAATATCTGAAAACACTCGTGTTAGTTCTGTCCTAAAATAGCATACACAGTGTGTTTTCTTTGTTCTAAACAAATATTACAAGTTTTTTATTTTTTTTTATTTTTCAGTTGTGTTTGTAAAATATATTTGATTTGGACAACATTTTTTGGAGGTAATATGTTAACACTTTTCAAATTTCAGTTTTGTAAAAACAAGTCAAGTTTGTCAGTTACTTCATAATCTCATATGTAATAAACTTGTTCATTTGCAGAATTGATGTTGTTTTTATCATTATGTCCCTGCTCGACAAAGTGGCAGCTCTGTAGTCATCACATTGTCCATCCATCAACAATTTGGTTTCTGTAAGAAAAGTTAACTGGGAATATTTTTATTTCAGTCAGAATTGGTATATAGCTTTATATTGAGGAAACGTCAAAAAATGAGTTTAATTTCTAGTCTTCTATGTCATCATTTAGAGGAGTTATGGACCCTGATTGGCCATCCACCTTTCATTTCTGCAGCTTAACTCGGGATTGTTAGATTTTAACCAGCTTTGATATGCAACTACATATTAATAAGACTTGTAGTGAGATTAATTTCCTGAGTTCTGCAAAATCATTTACAGGAGTTATGGCTACCTGATTGTGTGTCCCTGTAACTTCTCTGTCTACAGCATGCTATTACCAAAATTAATTAAAATAAAACGAAAGAAATTGGCTTGCAGATTTATTCTGTTTTCACTGCAATATCATAAGCGATATATTACTTTGCTGCTGTCCATCCTTATGCCCATCTTGAATCCATTCTTGCACGATAGCACAAAAACTATTCAACATAGAGCCATTACATTTTTTCCACACTTTATCATGCTCACAAGTAGATGACCTGATTACATTTTCAGGCATTTATAGCAATTTTTCAGTTGTTTTTCAATTTTATTTTATTTTTTTACATACGTTTTTTTTTTTTTACAAAAAACTTGGTAATGTAATTTAGCAAGGACCACTTAATGTAGACGAATTAAATTTGATAGGCATATTTAGTATTCATATGTAGACAACCTGATTCGATTTTCGGGCCATAACAGCTTTTTTTATTTTTTTAATTCTCACCGGTTTATTTACTTTTCATTTAACAGACTTTGTTGGGTATCGTGATACAAACAGATGTTGCATCCTGATATTTTTCTAACCAGAAGAATGCTATTTGCATTCAGTCGAAGCAGGGTTCATACAAAGTCTGGAAAAAGTATGGAAATAAACAAGTACTTTTTCCACACCTGAAAAAAGTATGGAAAATAAAGATTTTGCCCTAAAGGTCTAGAAAAAATATGGAATTTTGGGTTGCTGTGTTTTATTTTTGTTGTTGCTTGAACATGTTCATGCGTTGTAGCGATGTTTATCTTCGCAGATTGAATGGGATGTTCACTGCTGCCTATCGGTTTAGTCAAGTTGGCGAGACATGCATGACTTATCACCCACTCGTGATTTGGTGGATACTATTTTAGATCATGTAGATACCACATGCTCATTTGTAGTGACACAGACTTCGAAAACATGTGCCAGATGGGTGTGGAAATAATTGCCAACCAGTCTGGAAAAAATCTGGAAAGGTCTGGAATCTTTTTTATCAACAGCTGTATGAGCCCTGTAGAAAGCCTAAACAGAAAATGAACTGTTTATCGAGTTCAGCCTCTGGGGTTTTGCATGACAAAGCAAACAAGTGTTCTTTGGCTGGTTCAATAAAGGTCAACTGCACTAAAGATTGCAGTCATTTTATTCAAATGCAACTATTTCCAGAAAATGTGACAAAACCTATGCAGATTTTTTAACATGTTGTGTCCAAGTTAGTGCCTAACTTAAGTAAGTCTTGGTGTATCTGAACTTATAACTAATGCACTGGATTTCATCAAAAATGGAAAATGAAAGAACTATAATTAATTTAATTAGTGCAGTGCTACCTTGTTAGAAGGTAGCACAATCCAGCAGAAACTGTGATGTAGACAAATGAAAATTGCTGTGAATGTTTGTATGCATCAATAAATTACCTGGTTAGATTTTTTCATGCCATTATGGTAGTTTTTCACATTTGTCTTCAGTTTTGAATTTTTGTTTGTAACTTGTTTTTTGGGGTCTGCAACCAGTGCATACTTGTTTATCAACCACAACTTTAGTCTTGATAAGACCGTGACTGTTTTTGATTTTCTTGTTCCACAACATCATTTGCTTATTATTCTGATTTTGGTTTTTGGAGCATGATTTTACCAAGGATTATTGATTATCTACCTAATTGCACCAAGGATTATTGATTATCTACCTAATTGCAAGAGTTTTTATCTTGAAAAGACTTTGAATGAGTTTAGTTTCCATTGTTCCACAACATCATTTATGGGAGTCATTGCCCCAATTTCACGGTGTCCCTAACTTTTTTTTCTGCAGCAAATCTTTACAAAGTATTGCTGGATTTTAATATTCATAAGAAATTGAATGAGTCTGATTTCCAGCATTCCAGGACATCACTTGCGGGATTTATGGGTCCTGGTTGCCCATCCTTCTGACTTTGGTTTCCACAGCAAAACTTGACCAAAAAATTTTGTTGGATTTCAAACAAATTTGACATACAATTTTACATTGATGAAACCTTGATTGAGTTTGATTTACAGCATTCCATAATATCGTTTGAAGAGGGGTATTGGCCCCCAATTGCCTGCCCTCCTAACTTATGTATCTACAGCATACCTTCACTGAAGACTTTTGGATTGCAAGCAAACTTAGCATGCACCTTTATAGTGACGAAACCTTGATAAGTTTTATTTCAGCTTTCCAGGACATCATTTGAAGAAATTATGATGTCCCCTGATGGCCTGTTTCCCAACTATGGTTTCCCCACATAACTTTGCCAATGATTGTTGGATTGTGACTATATTTGGCATGCAGCTCTATATTCAAAGATACCTGAAATGAATGATTTCCGGCACTCCATTGTATAATTTAGAGGAACTATGACCCCTGATTGTAACATGATGAAGCTGGGTTGGGATTTTATTTAGCTAAGACACTGAAAGCAATTTTGTGAATGAGATGTTTATTTATAATGTAATTGAACGATGAATGAATCTGACACCATACTCGTGTGCATAAAGTCCAACAATGGATTTAACAGAATGATGCCCACCAAGTTCAACAACTGATAACAGGAAATGATATTGTTCCTAAATGGAACTAATCAGAGCATGTAACTTCAGTGAGTAATCAAATGAGAATCAAGGTATGGAACTTAAAAATAAATATGATTGATGTATGGATCTATCACCAATTAATAATAATTGTATATAATTTATACACAAATATGAACAATGTATTGAATTTGTAAAATAAAATATGAATAATGTATGTTTCATCCACAAGTAAGATGTATTATTTATTTTCCCTCGTATAGCGATATTGAATTATTGATTTCACTCATATAGTGATATTGAATAATATTGATTCAAAAATGAAACATATGTATCTTGTTGCGTCCAGTTGACAATCACGATGTATTTCCGGTTCGACAGCTATCATCGAGTGGTTAAGAAGCCACCATGCATGGCCCACCCCTCCCAGTCTGCCGAAGGATCCCACAAGAGCCTCTTTATTCCATACAGACCCGTTGGTCCCGAAGCGTTGGTCCCTCAATGCATCTAAACTAATACAGTCCTCCGAGCCAATGTCACCATCGACCCCAGCATCCGGGTGGATTGAAACCCCACAGAGTTCTGTGACTCCCCGTCAAGAACAGCTAAAAATATAATGACTGAGCCGTGTAGTACATGAGACATGTTAAGTGCGAATACAATAATATACATTATGCATGTGTGCACATGAATAAGCTTTGTTACACATTAAATCATTTCATCAGAACTTTACTCATCCTTTAACGCATGCAACGTATAATTGATTTCAATTTTTTCAGTTATAAAAATGGATAACTTGAAACAGACTGTAGTCTGATAGCTTGGCATTATGTGATATAGGTCTGTCTGTAAAATTTAGAATACATTCTTAAACATCCAATATAAAAAACAATTCTATCACGTAAAACGGATACGAGGAAAGAATGCAATGTTATATTTCACATGCCTCTACAGCTGAAGATTGCTCCCGTAAAGTGGACAACGTCCTGACAAAAATCGTATAGTGATAAGACAACGAGAATTTGCTCTATAAGTACCCTGGTTGTGGTGAAATTCCACAGCCAGAGAACTAGACTTCATATCATGTCTTATCCTAAATATAAAAAAATGTGCTGATCTGACGTCCAATATGGCCGTAATGGTGGACATCTTAAAATTATGCTATAGCTACTTCTCCGAAATAGATAGCCATAGTGACATGGGAATTTTAGCTCACCAGGTCAAAAGGCTTTATGTGCTTATGATGTGGCCCTGCTTCCGTCGTGCATCGTCTGTCCATCAACAATTGATTGTTACCACTCTGGAATCCATATTTCTGATCCAATTTCGATCAAACTTGGATTATGTGTTTATATGATAAATATCTCGAACAAATTTTGATAATGAGAGTGATCCATACATATTAATGGGGTGATCTTGCATAGGATTTGCTTACCTCGTCACCACGCTGGAGGCCATATTTATGATCTGATGTTGATCAAACTTGGAAGATATGCTTATATTGGTAAGTGCTCGGGTGAGTTTGATAATGAGTGAGAGGTGATCTTACATCTGATTGGCTGAGCTTGCTACCATTCTGGTGGCCGTATTTCTGGTCCCATTTTGATCACACTTGGAATATATGCCTTTATCATTAAGATCTCAGATGAGTTCGATAATGAGCAAGAGTGACACATACTAATGAGGTGATCATGCATCAGAGTGACTGAACTTATTACCACTCTGGATGCCATATTTCTGATCGGATTTTGATCAAACATTGAATAAATGCTTATATCATTGAGCTCTTTTTTTTGGGGGGGGGGCACTCTGGAAGCCATATTATTCATCCGTTTTTGATCAAACTTGAAATATGAACATGTATCATCATGATCTTGGATGGATTCAATAATGAGCAAGATCCATATTAATGCAGATGTAATATTCCATCTGATTGGCTGAACTTGTTAACACTGTATAATCTAATTTTTATCAAACTCGGAATATTTAATTATATCTTCTTGGACAATTTCTAATGTGACCTGGACCCACACATATTAATGAGGGGATCTTAGATGTGATTGGCAGGGCTTGTTAATAGTAATAATAATAATAATAACGAGGACTTAGTACAGCGCTTAATCTTTATAAACTCTAAGCGCTTTACAATATTAGTTACCACATAAGGACGTATATATAGACAAGATTACAAAAACAAACACTGAAATTAAAAAACTAAAGCAATGCTGAAAATAATTAAGCGTAAGGAAACATTGTTAAGTCTTAAGTCTGTTCTTGCAGTCTAAAGAGATGAGTTTTTAGAGCACTCTTGAATGCGATCACAGTGTCATTGTGTCTAAGTTCAAGAGGCAATTTGTTCCATGGATGAGGTCAGATATGTATTTTGGACTGGAGGCAGTCAACATAATGTAGTATAAAGAACAGATTTTGTTTGATCCTGGAACGAACAGGTAGCCCGGGGGGGGGGGGGGGGCTAGTGTTCAGCTATTGGTACTCTAAGGACGATCTGAGCAGCTGTGTTTTTAACTTTTTGAAGTTTCTGTAGTAGATATTGAGACGAACCAGATAGAAGTGAATTAGAATAGTCAAGCCTAGAAAGTACTACGGAACACACAAGTGTTTTAGTGGAATCAACAGAGAGAAAATTGCAAATGGACCTGATGCGTCTCAGTTCCAAATATGCAGCCTTGCATATGTTCATGACATGTTGGTGTAATGAGAGAGTACTCTCGAAAGTGACACCTAGGTTTCGTATTGATTGTGTGAATTTAATGTTGGTGCTGCCGATACTTATTGTTTGAGGTAAAGGATATGAATGAGAAAGTCTTTATGTGGTGATCAGAATGGCTTTATTTTTATCATCATTCATCTGCAACTTGTTACATGTCATCCATGACTTCACATAGGAAATGCACCTCTCTTAGCCTTGGATAGTAGTATCAACTTCAGTTGGCTGACTAGATTTGTATATTTTGGGGTGTCATCAGCGTACTATTGGTGAAATACCGGATAACGATCTATGACACTTGAGAGAGGCTGAGTGTATAGAATGAAGAGAACATGTCCAATAACAGAACCACGTGGAACACCAAAACAGACATGAACTGGACTGGAATGTTTTCCATTTATGGACGCAGTTTGTCCTTTCGACTAAGTGTGATTTGAACAATAGTAAGGCTGCATCACGAATGCCAAATACATGCTGGAGACGGTGAAGTAATATATCATGGTCTATTGTATGAAATGCGTCAGAGAGGGCGAGGACTGTAATCTTTCCACTATCCAAAGCCGAGAGAAGGTCATTAACTACTTTCAGAAGGTCAATTTCGGTACTGTGGCGACGGCGATATGCGGGCTGTAAATTGCTAAAAAGATTATATCAATTCAGATGAGATACAGGTTGGGACAGAGCAACTTTTTCTAAGATTTTTGACATGAATGGGAGGTTAGAAACAGCAGTAGTTTTTTTTTAAAATCGTTTGGGTCAAGCGTTGGTTTCTTCAACAGCAGCTTTACAATG
Organism: Margaritifera margaritifera; assembly: GCA_029931535.1. Taxonomy (NCBI): domain Eukaryota; kingdom Metazoa; phylum Mollusca; class Bivalvia; order Unionida; family Margaritiferidae; genus Margaritifera; species Margaritifera margaritifera. Next base: position 362,621 of record JAQPZY010001053.1, read on the forward strand.
GCAGTTTTGAACAATTATGGGAATTCACTGGATGAGAGAGAAGTATTAATAACATTGGTTAGTGATAGTAATATTGAATCTTAACACTCGGACAGTAGCCCTTCATCAGGATTGTAGTTAAGAAATCCGTAAAGACAGTCTCAAATGCTGTTAAAGATTGCCTTTGAAATTTTGTATCACAACTGTATGGTGACGATAAGTCGATTTAAATTGTGTTGTCAAGTTGATCTCTAATGGTTTGCACTTTGTCAAGGAAGAAATTTGCAAACAAATCTGGAAGGTCGACCGGAGAAAAGGTTCTTGGAAGTGGTGTACATTTCTTCCTTGACGCTAGCTTTTGTTTTGTTAGTAATATTTGTTAGTAATATCGAAGAGCTCTTTGCATCTGGAACGGCCAGTGATCTTAGTACTGAAGTAGGCTGATTTAGCTGCATGAACTATGTTTGTGACATTCTTCTTAGCGGCTTCATAGATTGCTTATGAATAGTAAGACCTAAAAAAAAAAAAAGGCCAAAGCCTCTCATCCTTACATAGTTCTCTTTTAGCAATGTGAAGCTGGTCCCTAACACTGCTATACCATGGAGAACACTTCTGGATGGATACTCTGCACTTTAGAGACTGTTTTCCTGATACATTTTGATCAGACTTGACCAATACGCTTAAATCATTAAAATCTTGTACAAATATAATTATGTGTAAGATCCATTCATATTACTGAGGTGATCTTTGCTAAGCAGGTTACCATTCTGGAGACCAAATTCAAATCAGATTTTGCTCCACCTGAAGCTTATATTATCATTTTAATATACAGGTTTTATAATAAGTGATCTCTGCGGATATTAATGGGATCTCTTGCATCTGATTGCAGAACTTGTTGCCTCTGTATCTAGAGACTATATTACTGATCCTATTTCTACAAAACTTGGCAAATAGATATCTTCAATATTTTAAATGAATTCAGTTATGAGGAACATATTACCTATGCCTTTATCTTTCAAAAGAATTTTTATCAGGATTTAGTACAATAAGTAAATTCAGCATGATATAAAGTTTATTTAGATGTGTACTTACAATATATAAGTCTGCTTAGTGAACCGTTAAGTTACCAAGTGAGCGATATCAGACACACTTGGGCCTCTTCTTACTAAAAGACTTTGTATGATATCTAGTTTGTCTTAAGTAAAAATGGTGCTGTTCAAATCTTCAGCACGATAGCATGATGATCATCTAGAAAATCTTGTTATCACTTGGTCTCTTTAAGGGATGGTCATATTAACATATGATTTGCACAAAAGCACTTCTGTCTATGTAGTTGGTCGTAAATGAAAATGATGCCAATGTGACCTCCCAAAATTTGAATAATCTTGTCAAAGCTACGTCTCTTTTTTTCCAATTAATTCTTTCTTGCAATATATAGGTGTTCCTGTATTAAAATGATGATACAACCTCCAAAATTGCTGGCTTGACTACCATCATGAAAATCATTATAAGGCTATTTCTCCTGAATGGAAGTTCGTATCATCATATGGTTTTCACTAAAACACTATAGCAATGCATAGCTAGGTCTAATGAAAATTGTGCTCATCTAACCTCCAACATAGCACCATAACCATCACGAAAATTATTATCACTACTCTTCTTGCATTAACGGTGGCATTGACAAGGGTTTTAATAGCAGTAATACACAAGCTGCTATTACTGCATTGCTAAATCTTTTCCTGGCACCTGTCTTCAGTCCAATAACATCATTTTCTCCTCTAGAATAAAAGACATGACAACAGTCTGATACGTTAGTCAACTTCCATCAATTGGAACAAAAGTATAGGGAAGGGATCAGTTCGATTACCCCCAGTCGATGCTTCCGTTCAACCCCTTTTCCGACCATGACACCATTTATAATTTTGCCGTGGCTCCATGGATTTGTAGATTGAGCACGGCCTAGATATTCCCCACCTCCTCTGGCCACGTTTTGAGGGAACGGGTGAGGACCACCACTTGCTGCCACCGAGAGGGAATCACCAATTACTTTCTCCAGGGAGAGAGGATCAGTGGGCTATCCCGGTACCCCCACCCACCTGTGGGCGGAGAGGAGACGAACCCCTGGTCAGAAAATCCTTTTGGACCATGAGGGAGGTAAGACGAAATAGTCCTGCCTCGTTCCCAAAAGACCCTGTGACATCTGGTCCTTCTCATCTGTTGGGTTTGTATTCATCCCACCCAACGGGTCAGGCGAGGGAGGAGCAAAAGAGGTGTGGACCTTTGATAAGGTGGTAAATGAGGTTTACTGCCTACTTTCCCAGATCTGTGCCCCAAACCTTCTGGAACTTCAGCAGTTAGGATCGTCAACAGTTTTGAGAGGCTGTTCTGTTGTTGTTCCCTCACTCAGCGATGGTGAGGGAGCTGATTTAGAAATTGTCTAAAGGCCAAGAAAGGGCCAGACAGCAGAAGGGGTGTCTGTCCACTCTTCTACGCTTCGGCACCTGGTCTCTGCCAATAGCTACAGGTTCCATTCTCCCACTTGGTTCCTTAAGCCCCCACCACCGCCTAATCAGGAGAAGTCAGATCTAATCCGTTTAGAATTTCATTCACTAGGGGACGAATATTCTCACACGTCAAGGAACAGGCCATGCTCCTCCCGACAAAATCGCACAAATTAGCTCTATTAGCAAATCTGGACGATAAGGTTTCTTTGCGTGCTCGTCTCTACTTCTCTCTCCTGGGGACTCTGAACGCGGCAGCGGACTTAGTTCCTCTGGTAAGGCTTAATATGCGGCAGGTTCACTTCTTACTTCTAGGCAGATTGGGATGTCACAAGGAAATTTGTAATAGGTGTTTTGCAAAGCCGAGTGTTTGACGCAAAATTCTGACCCACAGGTGGAATTTTCCTATCCTTCACCGAAGCATATGAAGGATTCCTATTAAGACTCTGTTAAATGTCTTCCACCCCGGCAAACAGTAACTTTAATGTAAAATTGAAGTGATTTACTATGAAAATTCTAATACAAATAGATCTTTGTATAATAGAAAGTAACAATGTGTATAATTTGCCAGGATATATATATATATATATATATATATATATATATATATATATATATATATATATATATATATACTCTATTGTAGTGAAGGTTGGCCCCCGAAAGCGGCGCACCAAAAGTAAAATTAAAAATAATGCATATATATATATATATATATATATATATATATATATATATATATATATATATATATATATATATATACAGCATTTAGCTTGGTACATGACCATTATACTTATAATATGTAAGTGTACATTTAGACATTAAGTTTCACGGAGGGGGGTGGGGATGACAGGGTTTAAGAAAAATAACATTTCCTGAAACGGCTAATATTTTTTATCTGTGCACAAGAGAGTCCTTGCTGCAAGTGATGTGAACTCCTGCTCTCTGATTGGCCTGAATGGGCCAGCTCACCCAATAAGACTAAATTACAGCCAAAACATAGAGAGAAAACAAGGGGCGGGGGCTGAATGTGGACTTCTCTCTAGATCTTGGTATACATTTATTTTTGATATGCTGTCAGAAACTACTTTTTAACTTCATTTATTCGATCTTTTATTCACCAGCTCCTTGATGAACAGGTGTAAATCGTAGCCTGGCTAGCTATGAATAAAGAGCAAAATGAATTTTGGTTATTTCAATTTTTAAATTACATTTGTTATGTGCAGTAACCTCTATATAGCCAGGTCAAGTCGTCGTGGTCGCTAACTTTGTTTCGAAAAATCTTGGTGTCGCAAATGTCACAAATGTTACATGGATCGAAATTGTGTTTGTTATCTTCAGTGAAGATCATATGTCTTACAGTTTCTGATATCAGTTTCCTGACTACTTGTAAAACATCTGAATGCATCCACTATCTCTGTAAACGATATATTTGTAACATTTATGTATTTACTTGAGGTACATGGAAAACCCGGATGAAATGTGTTTGGCTGTTTGCAATATTCAGCTTTGTTGTTGTTCCTCCGGAACAGTACACGTTGCATCTGGCACGATGATGTTTTCAAAATTGCAGTAAAACAGTATACGGAACTGTTAATCGATGATGATAGTTTCTAAATTTGACATCTGCTAATTTTTCTGGCTGAATTGGAATACTGCTCTCTCATTGGTCGACCGAAAATGACGTTCTGCGCCTATTGATAACCTGATTTTCAGTCGACCATTAAGGGGACAGTATACCATTCAGTGCGTTGCACTTGCATATTAAGCGGGCACGATCATGACCTGTCGACCGGTAGCGTGGGAAAATGGTCTGGCATATCTTAAAGGTGTGGTAGCAAGTCAAACTTTGCGTAGGCATAAAAAGTCGAATACCTGAGCTAAACATCGGTACCAAATTGATTCCGCTAAGCGAAATGTAGCTTGAAATAGCAGCCTTGATTCTTAAATAGGTCGCGCGAGAAGGGAGAGAAGTGTCCTCCCTTGTAGTATTATACTGTACATGTATGATATATAGGTATATTGTAAGCAACGCTTCGAGCACCTATGGTGTAGTGTACCTTTTTTATGGAGAAAATCGGAAAGCTCGGTGAAAATCATTGATCAAAGATAGGCAACTACATTACTTTCTTAAATGTTGGAACCCGGAATCGACCCCGGGATCGCAGATGTGCGAAGAAAGTGTGCTACCAATGCACTAGCCAGACCCCGACAAGTTAGGTCTTTAATTTTTTGGTGGGGTTACGCCACATCGCTACCGTTATGGTTGGTACAAAAATACAAAGTTGTGATGTAAAATCACACATATGAAACAAAAAAGGAGCAGATTCTCACATATTTAGTAGCATAGTATCAAATACGGAGGTTTCATCATTGTATGTCGAAGAAATATTGATTTTTTAAATATACCCTACTTTGTTATGCCATTTAGGTGAAGATCATAATGACCCATCACGTAAACACGAAACATGGTACAAGAAAGCTACCGTTATCCAATTTTTTTCAGTTTGAATTTTGTCTTGTAAATGGGAATAAAGATAGTATACGTTTTCACGATCCACCGATGTCTGAAACAAATACAGGTCTTTACGTTCAAATAATCCAGCATACCTAATGAACAAGATATCCATTACTTCCATTTCACCTTTAAAGAATAAGTTAAATGGCTTCTAGAAATTAAGTGTGTTGTTTATTATAGAGATTTTTTTTTTAAATGTCATTTTTTATTTTTTTTAAATTTTATTTGTGCTTTTCTTGTAATATTCTTCATTTCATGTCTCGCGATACTTTCTCTATCATTAGATCCACTGTTCTCTAGTAACACCGTATCATGTTGGCATAATTTACAACAAAATAGAACTCCAAATACATCAACACGCTTTACAATCAGTCGCAATAATGAAAAACTGGTTGAAAAGTTCGTATGATACAAAATCTTCTCACATCGTATCGGAATTTTATTAACTATATAACATCAGTTAACCTCGTGAGTGTAATATTATATGGTCTTTCTCGTTTTACTACGAAAACTAAATGAGTCAACATTATTCCACTGTGCAAGTAACCATGATGTAATCGTGTTTTACTTCTTTACTTCCCAAATTATCTGCTTGCACATTTTCAACACGATTGTTTGTGTTTGTAGCTTTTGTTGGTTGGTTTATTTTTTGTTTGTCGAATTATTTTTTTTTTTTTTTTTTTTGCTTTCTTTCTTTGTTTGTTTTAATGGCATTTGAACACATTATTGGCTATATCATGCAGTGGAAATGGGAGTTAAATACCTTTCCCAAAGAAGTTAAACCGAGAAAGCTCAGCTATATTCCGTGACACGTGGGCTCCTCTGTCCCGTCGATATGTCTTGAGGCACTTTACACTAAGATTTTCGAGGTCACATGCTTCATTCACATGTTTGCCATTGCAATGCTGATTTGCTCGCCGGAGAGAACGTTGCATCATGAGTAAATCAGGGAAATTAATAAGTAAAGGGACATAACAACCGTTATCGAACAGGCCTATAATACTGAAGCTTTGAGCAATCGATTACGTATCTGTGCACGAGATGTGCATTCTAATATGATATCATAATCAAAGACGCTAAACCAGATTATGTTCCTGATTTGATAAAGAACAGTTTCTTACCACAGACATTTTAAAAAGAATTGTACACGTTTAGCTCTTTTATAGAAACTGAAGAGCGGAGGGGTTTAAATCAAACGTATTTGAAAAGCTCTGAACATTTTGTTATAACTTTTTTGTTTCTTTGAACCTGTCAATAAATTGAAAGTGATCGATAGAAGAAAAAAAAAACGCTCTGTAAAATGATCTGCAGCTGCACGTACAGAACGCCGGACACCTGCAGATATATGCGTGAGACGTAACATACGTAAATGACAGCCACGTAAAAATGTCCGAGGAGAAACAATTGCTTCTAAGGAATAAGCATACTATAAAATCCGGACACACTTAGGGTACTTCCTGACTGATATCAAGGACAACTTGAATAAAGTTTACGGATGTAATTCTCTATCATATCCTACAATTTTGAGGTGGTTTCATCGTTTAAAAGATCGTCGCGAATCCACAGAAGATGACCCACATTCTGGAATACCGTTGTCTGCGATTGGCGAGCGGAAAGTGGCTGCTGTCAAACAATTGATGAAGATGCTCGATACATACACAGTGGAAGATATTTCTGCTATCACGGGCATTAATTCGTCAGCTGTTTGTAACATATTGAAGAATCATTTGAAGCTCATAAAGGTTTGTGCAAGATGGGTCCCGCATTTGTTGACGGTTGATCAAAAACGGACCAGGATAGAAATCGCCAAACAGCTACTCGCTAAATATGAAAAGAGTGACCAGAGGCGTTAGAATGAGGTTGTCCCAGGTGAAGAAACATGAATTTACTTTTTTGAACCAGAATCAAGAGAAAATAATAAAGTTTGGATCCGAGAAAATGAACAGAGACTTCAAATCGCTCAAAGTAGTCGAACTGTTAAGAAAGTTGTATATGCATAATTTTCGATGCAGAAGGTCCGGTCGTCCGTGTACATGTATCTGACTCTGCTAGTGTCTCTGGACATTTTTGTGTCTCGAAAGTGTTACCAAAAGTTGTGGAACACCATTGAACCACACGTCCGCGCACTGGTACCCGAGTTATATATCTACTCCATGACAACGCACCGGCGGATAAATCCATCATCTTTACAGACTTACTGAAGGAGCACAGCATCCAAACGTTATCACATCGTCCATACATCCGTTTTAGCTCCAAGTGAGTTTTGGCTGAATCCCGTTTTCAAAGATTTGCTTAAGAGCTTGCGATTTGAAAGCCGCCATGCGGTTGGAAGTGCAGTTTTTCAGAGTATGAACAACGTACCAAAAAAGTGAATACAAAATGGCATTTAATAATTGGATAATCAGACTCAAAAGTGTGCAGAGGTGCACGGGATCTACTCTGAGGGGACGCACTGACGTACTGTTCACCAATTAAGAACTTTGTTGTTCAGAACAATAATATTCAGAACTTTAAAAATACCCCTCATATAATTGACTTTAGTTTATTTCTGTATTCGCCAAACATTTATTGCCAAGGCTTAGTAAGTGTTGTCAAAGAATTATTCATAATTGACAAGCATAACACAAGTCGGAATCTTAAACTTTAACATTTCGAATGCAAATACCAAACTTCGGTTGATATAAAAATAATCAGATTACAAATATTTTATCGTCATTAAATTTTCACATATTGGGTTGATCCACTATGTAGTTTGAATTCATATATTTTTGTGGGTATAATGTTTGTATTTTTATTATCGGACACATTATTGTTAGCATTGGACAAGAGGTTCGAGTGTTTACACAAAAGAACCATTGTTTCTTGGGTCTTTAAATTCATTGTTGGCAGGATCCACCAAATCCACACAAATTTGTACTCTCTCAAAAAATAATGAATTCGAAGTACTTTTTCGCGAATTATCGCTTTTCAATATTGTGTCATAAACTTATTTACGAATCTTTGATTTCCTTGTTAAATTTGCCATATTTTTCTGTTTATTATTCAAATTACAAAACCAAGCCACCCCCATCCTTTGGTTTTATGACATTTTCGAAATACCCCTGGTGATGGGTAACATTATAGAGGATTTGTTTGAGACTAGTGTTTTGCACCTCTTCAGAACGAGTAAAAATGGACGACCGATGACCTCAGGCCCGTCTCCTATATGTTTATATTGTAATAAATGATAGAACCAACGCTTTCATTAAATATAAGAAGAAAAGTGTAACACCTGTTTGATCTTTATTGATCTAAATTTTGATTCCCCGGGGGAAAAACACAGGAAAGTTAAAATATCCATTCACTATGGGGGAAAAAAATTATGAACTTGTAGACAAGTCAATTAGGCTAAACTTTGTTTTACAACACCTTTATTTGCATTATAGGTGCGTCAATTATCTCCTTCCAACCATACTCGTTAGAACTCTACCTTTAAACTAAAGTAAGTACTTTCATTTTCTTCGATGAAAAATATTTGAATAAGTAGATGGGTACATATTTAGCCAATTTTTTTTGAGGACATGTTCAAATTTTACGATAGGAAAAGTAATAAATAATTATGTGCAGATTGCATTCAGTTATATAAACTATCGGGTTTCAACTTAATAAATGTCAAGAGACTGGCTGATTTCTTGCAAGATGCAAGAAAATCTAATGTAAGTATAACACTGAAAAAAACCCGGGGTTTTGAAGAACTTTGTCTTGAAATTGTCCGTAAATTCCTTTTTGGTAAGAGTCCACTACGTCTATATTATGGCATGGTACCAGTATTGATAATGTGGAGATAGCATTTACATGGGAAAGCTGTTATGCCTCTGATTAAATGCATATATTAAAATCAATATTGGAGGAGAGTCCAATTTTCTAGAATCATGTTATTGACATCATCTTTGTAGTTAGTGTCCATAATTAATGAATGTTTTCCTGCTTAATGTTTTACTCCATCGTAGAAACCATGCTTGGGTATCCCTGGGGACAATGAAAAGGTAATAAAGGATCTCCAACGATGCAGGTTAATTAAGATACGTATGTACTTCAGATAAATATTTAATAATTTCTTCCAAGAAAGGCTCAGTCCAAAGATAGAGCCGTGTGAAGTCACTGATTTCTTTTTGTGCAGATAAGTCAAGGATTTGCTTATGCTGAAGTGAGATTTTTGTATCACAACAGGGTGCTTGAAAAAGAAAAAAAAACATTTGACTAGATGGTATTCTTAAGTTACTTTGATATGAAAAGTGGTTGGTATTCTTCTACTGAAGTATTTTGCCTTCTGATTGGTATGTATTTTAATTTTTGTGTATTTTCTGTTGTATGGAGGTGCGTTTTTTTTTTATAGCTCTTAATTATTTTTGTCTTTCCTCTTTTGCAAGATCGCTATGTTTATGTATCACTTTTGTTAGCGGCGGCGTCAATCATAAGATTTTGTGTTCTCACTTTAGAAAATAATTTACAAAGATGATATATCATTACACCCCGCATACCAAATAGCTTAAATTGTCGGCCACAGACGGTAAAGCAACGGCAGAGGGAATGTGAAGTATCGTGTATAGAATACAACCCTCCGTCGTTGACAATTTAAGATATTTGTTATGCAAGGTATGATCATATCCGGCTATTAGGAGATATAATTGTATTCTGCAGAACTCTTATTTGTAAGATTAATTTATTTAGAAATTATTTTACAAAAAAATTCACGAAAATTCAGCAAAAGTATTACATTTACGCAAAAGGAGTTGTGATAGTTTTTTTTTATTTTTATAACCTATGGAATATTCCTTATGAAACATCGAAGTCAAGAATATCTAAATTTTTTATTTTATTTTATTTATTTATTTATTTTATATTAATATTATTATTATTATTGTTGTTGTTGTTATTATTATTATTATTATTATTATTATTATTATTATTATTATTATTATTATTATTATTATCAGCTAATTTTGCTTAGCTGTTTTAATTATATTGTGAGCATGAATTGTGATAAAAACAAATATAAACCTTCATAATTTTGTTTGAGATAATTCATTTCCATAAGCAATGTTAATTTCGTGACTAAATGAAATACACACAGTCTGATAATTATTTAGATTTGAAATGCTGTCAAATGCCTGAAATAAAGTTCAATTATAATTGATATACACGTAACGGCTAGTCGCGACGCAAGTTATGTTCCAATGACAATCCAATAATTTGTTCTCTGATATTCTGAAATTCTGCACCCATATTCTGTATTTTATTCATGAATACAAGTTATACGAGATATTTTAAACTCGTACTTAGTTTCCTACCAACTTTTTTTCAAAAGTCCTTTGGACGCGTTGTTTATTTTAATATTACATACGGAGAGCAGTTTTGATATAGCTTAAAAATAGTACACTGCCACAGCATGGTTAAAATACACATGTACTGTTTATACCTAGCGTAAATTATGGTTCTACATAAATATAGTGCACTACCATAGCATGGTTAAAATACACATGTACTGTTTATGCCTAGGGTAAATTATGGTTCTACATATATAAAAAAATAGTGCACTATTATTGCATGGTTAAAATACGTATGTACTGTTTCTAGCGTAAATTATGGTTCTACATAAAAACAGTGCATTACCAAAGCATGGTTAAAATACACTTGTACTGTTTATGCCTAGGGTAAATAGTGCATTACCACAGCATGGTTAAAATACACATGTACCTTTTATGCCTAGGGTAAATAGTGCACTACCACAGCATGGTTAAAATACACATGTACTGTTTATGCCTAGGGTAAATAGTGCACTACCACAGCATGGTTAAAATACACATGTACTGTTTATACCTAGGGTAAATAGTGCATGACCACAGCATGGTTAAAATACACGTGTACTGTTTATGCCTAGGGTAAATAGTGCACTACCACAGCATGGTTAAAATACACGTGTAATGTTTATGCCTAGGGTAAATAGTTACTACCACAGCATGGTTAAAATACACATGTACTTTTTATGCCTAGCGTAAATAATGGTTCTACATGTAATACCTAATGTCTTTGAATTTAAGGAATAGCGAGTAAATATGAATGTTCTCGTGGATTCGTGGGTAAATCAAAAACTATCTAAAAAAAAAATGCTTCACTTCAGGATTCATTCGTGCAAGATACGTGGAATGGCATTGCTTTGTGACGATTATGTAAGTGTTGTGATACTCTCAGTAATAATAGTCGATGGAATAACATTGTTTTGCGATAATGACCTGAAAACTGTACAATACGTGGTGTCTATATTTATTCAAGAACAGGCAAAACGTTCACTGAAGCCAGTAAATTTACACACAAATAAAAAAAATTTTAAAAAATTATTTTTGAAAATAGGGGATTTAAATCAAGACCCACGTTCTTCTACTTTAGGGTTAAACCAGGTGGGGATGACAACAAAGACTATAATGAAAATTAATTCTACTTTTCTCAGTTTCTTAGATGCAATAAAGTTTGAAATAAAAACTTTGCAAGATTTTGAATTTACTTTTTTCGGAAAGTCATTCAGACCTAATAAACCAGATAACATCTTAAAAACAATATTAAAGAGTAAAAACAAATCATAGATTATATTTTTTAAGCTCATTGATTTATTATTATTATTACCATTATTATTATATAACCTTGTTTCTATCAAGATTTCATAAAAATAAGAGACACCGCTAAATTCTTTCATTTCTATTCTTATTGCGAGGAAATATTCCAGAACCAATGTCCAGCGATGCATCTGTTCCATTACACACACCTGTCTTTTACTGTAATTACTAAACTTGTAATACATAGCTATATAAAAAAATCGTCCGTTAAACTACATTTAGCCGTCGAGACGTTTAATACAATCCATTGTATTGCCACCAAATGACCAAAAAAAAAAAAAAAAAAAAATTCAAGAAATCTCTTGTCTTGTTTCTTTAGTGGCGGCATATATTTGAAAAAAATAAAGCACTGGTTTTGTTCCTAGAATTATATTTTGAACAATAAATTGTAAAATGTAGGAATGACAGCTTGGTAATTTGACCATAATATGCATTATATAATCTTCTGGGCCAACATGCTAGGTAGAGCATGCGGCAACCACGTTTATTGTAGACATAAAACGAGACGACGGACTTCAGGGCAGGCACAATGTGGTTGCCTGCTAAGTGTAAACCTTGCATACAATTTTCACTTTTTAATGTAAAAAAATTAATAAATTTACAGCACCTTGCAGCCATGCTTACACCACCATGTTTTCATTGTGTGAGGTGTTTGCTCCACATAGTCGAGTGGCCTAAAGGGTTCGCACCCCGAAATTGCAGTGTGGAATGGAATCCACATGTTGGCATTATGCTGTAACCCACGCCTTAATGAAAAATCGAGTTAGACAATCACAAAAGAAAAGAAGAAACCAAGGTTCTCATAGACATGGATGGTTAATGACATTCTACAGAATTATCAGTCATAAATTGCTAATGGAACTCATACACGCCGTTGTTCTAGGAAAGTGTTACCAAATAAAAAGAAACACAACCATCACGTGCGAATTTTACTCCTCGAGTAATCTTATTTTTTTCTTCTCTTGTCAACGGCGTCTAAGAAAAAAACAACATAAATTTGTAAGTAAAAGTCCAACAATTTGTCTGAAAAAATGTAAAATCAATTTCTTTTTTTCTTTTTAATCTTACACCACTCTCCGCACGAATGAAAATTTGAACTGTACTAAACAATCGTCAGCCATTCAAAAGCATTCTGACTCGGCTTCTTAGGCACTTGAAAATAAAAAGGTATACTGAACCAGAAAGAAATGCATCAGTCTGGTAAATGTATTTATTCTACCAAAATGAATTTGGTGTAAAAATTGTATACGTTGGCACGACCAGCTTACCTTTTAGTGAGAAAAACAGCAGTGTATTTCATAAATACTTGCCAATAACAATACTTTTCTGGTGGTAATAACAGTTGTTTTTACAAAGTATTAAGTATGAATTAAAAATTAAGGTGACGTGTTTCTTTTTTTGGGTCAGCATATGTTACACACCTATGCATTTGTAAATTCTTTGTTGAGAGGAAAGGAAAACAACATCAGTTGTTTCAATGTTGTGTTTTGTATACACTTTAAAAATTGTGTTCCCACTTGATCCTTGTATTGACGTAAACACGTGCTATTATAGAATTTAGTCGCTTTGAATAAAATGCCTTTTTTCTTTACTTTGCAGTGTATCTATTAAAGCCAGTCATTTCCGAAAATGTGGCACTTGAGTTCCGCTATTATGAGAGCAAAGATGTCTTCTTTTCGGAGACCGTTTTTTTGGATGGTTCTTATGCCAGTTTGGGACAGTATCCTCACTGGTGTGTGGGGAACCTATCCCTCTGCCATGGTGGCATTGCAGTTGACCTTTGGGTCAATTTCAAGAATGTTTCTGAGGACACTCCCGACATCATCGTCTTCAGCACCGGAGGACATTCGCTGTACTCTAATGGTTGGTATCTCTGGCAGAGGTATGGCCATGAGTTCGAGTTAGGGGTAGCGCTTTACGGGGACAGCTGGAGCGTGACTTTTCTGCTTGTCCCCGGATACTGGTGCCACTTGTTTGCGTCATGGAAGGCTGAGGAAGGGTTGAGGGTGTACGTCGATGATGCTCTCTTCACGAACCAACAGCCCCAACAAAGAGACTTTGAGAGTTTGGATTTTGATCCTTTCCCCTATGTGGCACTAGGAATAGATGTCAACGGACGCCCGCACACCCAAGACAGTCGTTTTCTCGTCAGAAAACTATCCATATACAACCAAACCACACCAGACATCCAGCCTCCTGCTGATGGTAATATGTTTAAAATGATAAAAACTTACATAAAGCGTTATTAAATGTTATGTTCTTTGTACAAATCGCCTAATATTGCTCAATATCTAATATCCATTTGTTGTTTCGAATGGTAGTGGAGGAGAACATAGTTCGAAATTGTAAATAGCGGCTTTCCCACTAGCGCGTTAAATAGACTTTATGAACCATGTCAGTTTGATTTCTTCTAAATCTCTTATCATGTCAACACAGTCAAATTTTAACATGTCTAAATGCAGAATATCCAATGCTATTGCTGGCTAGATTTGGAACATTACCCAACCAGGGATACTGATGCTTCGACCCCTGGGTGACTGTCACTTTACATCATGTACAGATGGTCATCATGTTAACACTTTCCAACCACTCTACATGAAACGTTGAGTACATACTTACAGTTTATGCTACTTAATACAGGGATAGGCATTAAATCAAAAGAACAAACAAACCTTTGATTATATATAATGAGCTATGCTCATGAGTAGACTTGGTTATCTTAGTTCTGGTCATAGGCTAATAGTAATCCACAGCAACGTCACATAATATGTTTTTGTAGAAAAAAAAAATTATGGTCAATCGACTGCTTTAAAATTCCACAAAGATATCATATCCGCCGCTAATCCACAGAAACAACGAAAATCCAAGATTCAAAGGAGAAGGGGGAGGGGAGAGGTAGGGGATAGGGCCGCACTAAACATTTGGGTTAATTCTCCAACCTCTTGCGGACTCGGGATATAGAATAACCACGATGCTCCCTCCTGTCATTTGAGGCAACTAATGGTGGCAACGTGGGATGAGTCCTCTGATTAGATGCCTAACCTTTTCTGGTACTATATAGCAAGAACTGTGCTGATTGGATGCCTAACCTTATCTGGTACTATATAGCAAGAACTGTGCTGATTGGATGCCTAACCTTATCTGGTACTATATAGCAAGAACTGTGCTGATTGGATGCCTAACCTTATCTGGTATTATATAGCAAGAAATGTGCTGATTGGATGCCTAACCTTATCTGGTATTATATAGCAAGAACTGTGCTGATTGGATGCCTAACCTTTTCTGGTACTATATAGCAAGAACTGTGCTGATTGGATGCCTTATCTTATCTGGTAATATATAGCAAGAAATGTGCTTATCAGCGGCAGATTCAGAAATATCTATCGTGTGTGTGTGTGTGTGTGTGTGTGTGTGTGTGTGTGTGTGTGGACTAAGCAAACAAATGAGGGGTATGTGGGACGGTCTCCCCACGCCCTTGGAGACGCAGGAGTGAAGCCCCCGGAAGCTTCTACATGTTAAATGTCTCCAGGGCATAATTTTAACCATCCAACTGTACAGGAAACTTTCTCTAGGAAACGTTCCGGTTGTTTCGCGCTCATTTTATTTATTTATTTATTTATTTTATTGGGGAAGGGGGTGTTTGTTGGTTGGGGGAGAGGGACGCGCTTGCTGATTAGCTGTTCAACCCTATGTATTCATGCATATATGGCATTAATACATACATACATACATACATACATACATACATACATACATACATACATACATACATACATACATACATACATACATACATACATACATACATACATACATACATACATACATACATGTTAATTCCCTTAAATAAAGCATACAGAGATAACGAGGATGAAAATATAGTAAATATAACTTATAAGTTTGAAACTGTGTGTATTTAAACAAAACCTGAAGATTTATCTTCTCCCAGGAAATCCGAATTGTAATTCAATGTATTAACAATGTCTAGTTTTAACATAACCACTTTGAAGCATTAAAGTACGTTTTAGTAATAAATCTAAGATTAAATACATCGTTGTTCTTATCAGACGCGTAGAAAATAATATGTTCTTTCAAAGGTCACATACTTAATCATATGGTTACCATTATCCTGTTTGTAATTTGACTGCCCACTGTTAACTGATTTCAATGGACTTACTTAATCATATGGTTACCACTTAATCATATGGCTACCATTATCCAGTTTGTAGTTTGACTGCCCACTGTTAACTGATTTCAATGGACCTACTTAATCATGCGGTTACCATTATCCAGTTTGTAATTTGACTGCCCACTGTTAACTGATTTCAATGGACTTACTTAATCATGTGGTTACCACTTAATCATATGGTTACCATTATCCAGTTTGTAATTTGACTGCCCACTGTTAGCTGTTTTCAATGGACCTACTTAATCATGTGGTTACCACTTAATAATATGTTTACCACTTAATCATATGGTTACCATTATCCAGTTTGTAATTTGACTGCCCACTGTTAACTGATTTTAATGGACACCTTATTATAAAACGGATATTAATAACGAAGACATGCATGAATTATTTAAATAAAATCTGTCTATTCATAAAAACATACGTTAATGCACAAGATTTAGCGAATTCTCGATAATCCGAGAAATGTAAGATATAAACATAAGCACAATATGTTATGTCATTGCCAGAAATGGCAGCATGAAACCAAACGAATGTATTGACTCTCGCTATTAGGTGTAGATAAACCGCACTTTTCTTGGCTACGGTGAATCGTTATATTTGTATTAATTTCCAAAAGAGTAGAATGTTAGGATATGAATTCAGGATAACTGACATGGGAGGAAAATTATCCAGCTACGAAATATAAAAAAATAAATAAACAAATAAAATTAGTTGTTGTTTAATTGGGTCGTTTACTTCGAAACAATAAGCATTATTGTAACAACTGTTTTCTTTTCTATGTGTGGTTTTCAACTTTATTACAGTTCTGCTCAGTATTTTACTGACATAAATAATTATGCAAAATAAAATAGCACGCAAAACATAGCTTACAATCTTCATGGTATGTAGGTAATACCGGTATAATGACAAAGATGATTGATTTTTGCAACAGATGATTGCGACAATTAATCCCTTTTTGCCAACGGTCAAATCCTAATAAATAATCCGTTGTCAAGGAACGCGTTGAAACTTTAATTACTTCCCTTGTTAATGATATTGACAATCGTATTTATGGCGTGATTGCACGATACGGATACATGTAAAGTATCATGCGCTAAAATTTGAACAAATAAAATGAACAATAAGAACGAAATAAAATGTCAAAAATGGTTATGACGAAGTGATAAGACTAATTAAAGCCTAATTAATTAAAGACTAATTAAGATAGCAATCAAAGAGTAATTTTGGCCTCCTCCGCCTGCTATAACTACTGCTAGGATGTGATAATAATGAAAATGCATTTAATAAAAGCTGTATAATACATGTTACCCTATACCCTAAGTATTACATTTTGATCATACATTTTTGTCTGGCCTGCGACGAATGTCGCCAAAGGCGAAAAATAGTGGTCACAATGTTTGGCCGATGAGCCAGCGTCTACTTTTGGTTACTAGTATTTTTTAAAGGCCAACATTACTTGTTTTCATAAGGGAATCATCATCAGACTTTTCCCACAAATGCACCATTGGGGAGAATTATCACTAGAGATTGAAGGCCATGAGATAGAAGGTCAAGGTCACACATAACAGTTGTTTAAAATTTAGATGGAGTGTCAATTAAGGTTTTTGGATCTGGCAGTACATGTACTATCAATTATTGGCATGGATGAATTGACATCAGACAAAGTAAAGACTTTTCCGAAGGGATATAACTATCGCTGCTGGTGTGAAGGTCAAACGTTCAAAGGTCAAGCTCACAGTGGTCAGCTTTTTATATATTTTGTGGGACAAAATCTATATCATGTGTCTATAGATAAGTATTAGACTTTAGAACAAGTTCACTAGTGTGCATGGTGTATTCTTGGCTATCACGAATCCAGGCGTCAAAGGTCACGGTGACATGGTGAATAGTTAAATTTTTCGGGGTAAATGTTAATGAGCTGTATGAGTGGCATATCTCTTCTGTCTCCATACATGTACTGTTATCAGATTTGCCATATTAGCTGAGGAATGGAGTAGTGCGCAATTGTCACGGCTTTATATATGAAATATGATTTTGGTTTGTATTGGTTCTTTATAGGGCTTAAAGTCGTGAGTAGTAGAGAGTGTCACTTGGGATACAAGGGGAACATTAACATTAGACCGTCATCTTTGTGGGTTTATAGCATCAAGATGGAAGATCCTATGTTACAAATGTCCATATGATGAACATGAGGAGATTCTACTGGCGGGAAAAGTAACATTGTAACAGTATGTGTCTGTTTGGCGATGATTGTAACATTGTACCATTAAGGGTCTATCTGACCTCATGGGAAATGTAATTTTTAAAAATGTCCATAGGTTTAACATTGTGGGGTTCTCTATACTCAAACAGGAAATGGAATGTTAAAAATGTTCATAGGATTAACGTTATGTGGCGGTCCGGGTCTAACTGGAATTTAAAATGTGAATGGCTGTCTGGGTTCTAACGGAAAATGTAATGTTAAAAATGTCCATAGGTTTAACATTATTGGGTAGGCTCGGGACAAAATGGGAAATCCTGTGTTAAAAGATGTACAAAGGTTTAACATTATGAGGCTGTCTGTGGTCTGTGGTCTTACGGGAATCTAATATGGGAATGGCTGTATGGGGTCTAACGAGAAATGTAATGTTAAAACTGCATCTACTATCTAACACTTAGTGATCTACTATTTCATACCCACGCTATGCTATCGACACGCCGTTTGAATTGACCAATAACCATTCATTTACTGACCACACAGGTTAACTTCCCTATGCCCGTACCACCCAATTATCCCCTTATAAAAGCTCCCCCTCCCCATACCATCCCCTTATATACACTTTTAACACCCCCTACCACTCTTGTAATTCCTATAACTTTACCACATACACGAACACGATCTTCTGTAAACGTTGAACAGGACGGAGAGAAGAATAAACACACACACTTAAGAACAGGGAACTGACTTACTTTTACGTATTATAACACAAACAAATCCGTTATAAATCCTGTATGAAGCCCAAGCAAAGTTTAGAATTTTTGTCGTCTTAAATTTTAAAATTCTGACAAAAATGCTGACAGTTTACAAAAACAGCTTCTATCAAGTCAGCCAGATTGGATTCTTTAGTTTTGATGACAAATGTCACAATTTTGCCGTAAAAAGATTTTAGTAAAAAAAAATGCAAGAAAAATTAGATTGAGAGAGAGAGAGAGAGAGAGAGAGAGAAAGAGAGAGAGAGAGAGAGAGAGAAAGAGAGAGAGAGAGAGAGAGAGAGAGAGAGGGCAAAAGAAAAACAAAACACTAGTCAACACCATTTTTTCTAAACCAACATTTTTTTCTAATAAGCCCTGCTAACTAAAACATGTGCAAACAAATGAAGAGGGACGATTAGGTCGAGTCCCTTCCTCTTCATATATAATTGACAAATGCTAAACATGAACGTATTTACAAGGCGGAAAACGTTGTGGAGTAAGATTAGATTTCCAATGATCTTGTACAGCATCATTTTGCCATCGATGCACACCACGTTTCTGTACTAAAGAAAAAAGATAGCCACAATATTCATAAAACCACTTTTCTTTTTTGTTATCGTTTCTAGAGAAATCACTTCCAAAGCAATTGCTGCACATGCTCTAAGGAGAATCCAAGACTGCTTTGATGAAGAAAATGCACACAATATTGTCCACACACTCTAAAAACCGATCTTTCTAATCGCACATTTTTGAATTGAGTGAATACGGCATTTCTTCTCATAAAGTCTATGATATCGTCTTCCACAGGATGTAACCCGTAGGAATAACTATTTCCATCGTTGTGAAGCTTGTAACATTTCTTTGTACATTTTAAGCATATTCACTGACATTTGTATATTGGTCGACCTTCCGTCGTGATACCCATGCATTCACTATTTTTTTCTCTTTCCAAAAAAAATGACCTTTTTTCCAGACTTGTAAGTAAAGGACTTATCACTGGCCCCTGAACATTTTTGTGTCATTGATTACTCTAATAGCCTCTTTTAAATTTACGAAAATGTTACCCTTTGATTTTCCAAAGTCCACATGATTGAAAACATGTTTTGTACTGCATGGTGATATTGTTCAATGTCTATAATTTATAAATATGAACGTCTCTTTTTGTACTAAGACGGCGAAAGTGGTCTAAACCCATATACGTCCTAATGTTGCTGCGTCGGTGGAGTCTAAAATCCAATCAGTAAAATCAGATAGAGTACGAGAGTCAGGAAATATCGTTTAACGTTCTCCTGGAATCACGCTACAATTCTGACAGTGATGATATAAAGTTTCTTGAATGCATTTGTCGCAAGCGTGATGAACCACACAAAAATATGAATGTAAATTCCAGTCTCTTGTGAACATTCAAAATCAAAAAGAATAATTTGCACATGATGGTCCTCTTTCTTTTTATTGTTCTTGTCGTCATTCAATAATTATTCGAGTTCGTTGTCATATCTTGGAATATAACTTTGATGATTCAACTCGTCGACTTGGCCAGAATAACGACATTGTTTCTTTCCTGCACAAATGTAAAGTTTTTGTTATTGGTACTAACATGCTGCCCACAAGCTCTAGTGCAGGTATATTCTACTATCATACTACTTTAAATCTTACTAAAATAAATGGAAATGATAAAATCGCTAAACCTTTCTAAAGCGACTGATCATGCAAAGCATGTGTACCAAAGGTTCAATTGCTAGCGCAACACACCACCTTACTCAGCACATACCAATCTAAGTTATGCATCGTACATATTGAACAGGATGTCGAGAAGAACAACATACTTATGGCCTCAACGTGAAATGTAATGTTAAAAATGTCCATAGGTTTAACATAATGAGTCTCTGTGGTCTCTAACGGGAATTGTAATGTTAAAATTGTCCATAGGTTTAACATAATGAGTCTCTGTGGTCTCTAACGGGAATTGTAATGTTAAAATTGTCCATAGGTTCAACATTCTAGCCTCTATCGGGAAAGTTAGTGTTAAAACTGCACTTACTAACCAATACACCGTTTTGGAGTAACCAACACCCAGTTATCTACACTCCAAAACCCAGTTATCTACTATCCAACACTCAGTTAACTACTATCCAACACCCAGTTATCTACTATCCAACACCCAGTCATCTACTACCCAATTCGCCCTTTGTAGTGACCAATACCCAGTTATGTACTATCATACACCCACACTATATCATCAATGCGCCGTTGGAGTGACCAACACTCAGTGATCTACTATCCAGCGCAAACACTATACTATTTAGACACCGTTGGAGTGAACATTACCACACACTTACTATCCAACACGCCGTTAGAGTGACCAACACCCAGTTATATACTATCCAACAAATAATCATCTACTATCCATTACCCGCACTATACCATCAACACGCCTTTGGAGTGATCAACACTCAGTTATGTACCATCCAGTAACAACACTATACCAATTACACACCGTTGTCGTGACCAGCACCCCACACTTACTATCCAACACGTCGTTAGAGTGACCAACACCCAATGATTAACTCTCCAACACGCACGTTATATCATCAATACGCCGTTGGAGTGACCAATACTCCACACTTGCTATCCAACACGCCTTTACAGTGACCAACACCCAGTGATCTACTATCCTTACCCACACTATACCATCAACACGCCGTTGGAGCACCTACTAAACATTGCTAGACTGTAAAATAAGGGGCATCAAATCTCAAACTATACCTTTTTACTTTTAATTTTTAATTTTTATTTTCAAATTGAGTTAAATTTACCACATTGTCAAACCAAGTTAGAATTTGTCGTGAACCTACGGTTTACTGGAAGGTTGTGACATTTTTCTGTTCAAGTTTGAAAACGCCAGAAATAAAGTACATCGAAATTGTGCATCGTACATTGTATTTTTGTACTTGTTAAGAAAAATAATTTGTGTCTGTCTGTAAAAATGTGTTTGAGCATCTTATCAGTACTAATGAAAACAAAATGAAGAAATAGAGACACTTACGTTTTTTTAATATTCTCTTGAATAAGAATCACATAAGTTAATTTTTCTTCTTTTTTACGGTCTTTCCTTTTTGAATTTCTTCACTGGCATGGGTTCTTCTGCTTGTCTTGCTTTGAATTTCTTTGCTGGAATGGGTTCTTCTTCTATTACTTCTTCTCCTGCTTCTGAAAGTTCGTCCATTTTTTTAAAATTTTTTTATTTTTTTATTTTCTTTGGATGCTCTGTAGACCGATGTCCTGTTTCTTGCAAATGATGACAGGTATCTTTACGTTTGTCTCTCTTAGCGTTTCCTTCTCTTTGATGTTGTGGATAGTCTGGAGCCCAATATCCTTTATCTTGACAGACAAAACAAGTATCTTTACTTTATTTTGAGAGGAGAAGTCTGGAGTTTCTCCATAAGTCTTGTTGGAAGTGTACTTTCGAATGACTCTCTGTAAATCGCTGACGATAAGTGTCATCTGCTGTTGCTCTTCCATCTTCACAGATTGAAGTTATATGAGTGTATTCTCTTAAGAAGAAGGGGTAGGAATATCTACAGACACATGGACAAACATACTTATATACTATCATATATAGAGTCAAAGTAAAGAAAAGGGTGGGAGTGCCCACACATAGACAAACACACTTATACACTATCATACATGGAGTGAAAGAAGAGAAAAGAGTAAGAGTGCATAGCACATACACAAACATTGCCTTCTATATACATTCAAAAGGAGAGAGAGAGAGAGAGAGAGAGAGAGAGAGAGAGAGAGAAAGAAAGAGAGAGAGTAAAAGTTATGTTTAAGATTGAAAACTGCAAGACAATGTAACATAGTCTTCAATAGACATTAAACAGGCTGGAGAGAGAGGAAGTTAAGCATCGTACATGACGTGTTTGTGCTTGTTAAGAAAAGAATTTTCTGTCTCTCTGTAAAAATGCGATGGATAGGAGTGCTACACACACTATACCTAAATACATACTTATATACTATCACACAAGAAAGGTAAGTGGTTTAAGTTTTAGTTTTTGTGAAAGACATAGACATATACAAACATAAAACACATAGATGGGAAATGATTGAATAGAATCTCTATTTCTAAGAGAACTGGGTGGCCCTTAAAAGTGCCGTTGGGTTTTGAAAAAAAATATGGACTTGATAACATTAGCTGTAGCTGTACTACACCTTTTCCTGGTCCAAGTCCTACTCTTGCTGTGGTAGTAGTAGTGGTCGTGGTTGCCGTTGCTGCTGACGTCTTGGTAGTGGAGGGTTTAGGTGTAGATGTAAGACTTTTTCTCTTTGGTTTGATACATTTCTCTCAAGTGTTTTAACCCTGTCAAATGTCTTGTAACACACTAACAGTTTTTTTCACTCTCTTTCTTCTGTTCACTGTTCAAAGTTTTTCTTTTATCCTCTTGTTGGTTTCTCTATCTCTTTTCTTATTCTGGTTGTTGAGCAAATGTCTGTTCTTCTTTTTTGCGTTGTAAAAACGTCTCTAACTCTTCCTTCTGTTTCTTTTTAAAATGATCATCAGCTGGCAATGATGGAGAAGGAGGTGACGGTGGTACTACCAGCATAAGTTATTGCGAATAAGATAAGAAACTGCACTAAGTCAAATTGAAGTCATTATCCTCTGGAAGAATACTCCTAACATCAACAGCAGTAGTCATTCTATCACTTCGAGTATAAGAAGTATACAATCACCGTCCCAGGCGCGGGTTTCTATCGGGTAAACCTCCACGGGCGCCAGACGGCCGGCATCGAATACGAGAACTTCTGGACCAGCTGCACCTCCCTGTTGGACGCGGGGGACGCCATCTGATGCGAGGGCCTCAACGTCGAAGCGCAAGCCACCGGCGCCTTCTCCACCTGAACCATGTTTGGCTTCCGCAATTAGAACACAACAAAGCCATGGCTGAGAGGCCTGGCAGCCGCGAGGATGACGACAGAGTGACTTCGCTAGCTCGGGGACAGCGCGTTCCGATTCCGGCTTGGGTGGTACAAGGCCGCGGGTCAGATAGCTATCAACCAGTAGGGTCACCCTGAGCATCTGAGCCCTAGTCGAGGTCAGTTGGGAATAATAGGGCTTTCGCTGCAGCAGCGAGCGGTAAGGCCTTAGGGGCTGCCCTTGCGTGATTATTTCTACAACGAACCCGCAAACATTGTCGGTGCGCCCTCGCCATCGCCCCTACCATGGCTATACGACGAATAATCTACGTTCACCCGCTTCAGAGCGCGTAAGACCCAGTTCTTTTTTGAAAAAGATATAATGTGTCGCATCTCCCTCCTCAGACAAAAACACCACCCAATCGCTCAAGGTCAGACTTGACGACACAATTGCTTTAACCATAGGCGAGCTGGTCGGGGTTTGTTTTCAGTGACCACATCATCGCAGGGGCTATAACGGTTTGGGAAACATCGAAATCTTCTTCAACCTCATTACCGTTATGTGGACGCGCCAAGATGAAAGGCTGGAGGTCCGTGCCAAGGGACTTGCAAGAAGCTCTGCGGTCGCGGGCAAGCAATTAAAGTTCTACCAAAACCTGCTCATCGAGGAGCTATGAGTCTGTATCCGAAGCACGACGATCCACAAGACTTTCGACTCACCAGAATATCCGAGGTGGAGGACGTCCTGCGCGCCCCCAGTGTGGTCGACGGTGTCGAAGGCGCCCTGACCGTCGTGTCCAAGGCAGCTTTGCAGGCATCATCCTGCTGACCACCATCGTCGCCGCGCTCACTGCGATTGGCCTCAAGGGTCTGTCCTAGGTCTGTGGCCTGCTGTCTCTGGTCGGGGCGTACGACAGCCGCCAGTTTGCCGCAAAGGCCAAAAAGCAAGACGAGATTCACGCCTTGGCAAAGGCCAAGCTCAATACTATCCTGGACCGCGTATTCGGACGCTGCATGACCGCTCCATCTGTGAGGAAGAGTTCCGGTTCATCCTCGACGAGCGCGATAAGTACGAGGTGGCCAATAACGAGATCCGGAAGAGCACGCAGATGGCGCACGCTGCCCAGGCAAAAAATCGGGTTGATCGCCCGCGCAAAGGACGCTGCGATTCTGGGAACGCTCTGTGCGGTTGGAAAGTCCTCTTAAGCTGTGCGTGCGCTCCGCCGCCAGCGTGTGCTGTCTTTGGGGAGCCGCTCTTCCCCAACGCGCCGCCTGCCTACGAGCCCTACTCGGGGAGCATCCCGCTGGAGGGCGCGACGCACCCTTCAAGGACTTCTTCGACGTGGGCAAGATCGCCTCTCGCTTCCTATTCCTTGACACTCTTTTAGCCTACGAGGATGCAGTTCGCGGCGCCAGAAGCAAAGAGGCGCCGACGGATTGGCCGCTTGACCTTTGGTAGCATCTCATGAGATGCTAGTCGCTAAAAGCTCAAGCCGGCGCGTCCCAAGAGGTCAAGGACTCGAGGGAAGCCTCGGTTTTGGCTAAAAGGTATCTTTTTGTTGGTTGTCATTTGACACCAACGAAAACTGTCATTTGTCACAACCGACGCTTCCAGGGTGGCTTCCAAAATGGCTGAGTTCAAAATGGCGTTTCCTTACTACTCTGCCTCTCTCTCTCTCTCTCTCTCTCTCTCTCTCTCTCTCTCTCTCTCTCTCTCTCTCTCACACACACACACTCTCTCTCTCTCTCTCTCAAACAGAGGTCAGTCCGTGTACTAAAAATCTATGGTTGGCAAAAATCGAAACAAACTACCGAAAAACCCAATCTGGCTGACCTAATAATGAAAATGTTTGCAACAAAACCCACTGCCAGTGAGTTGGTAAAAACGAAAACCAATATTAAAAAATTCTAAGACTCTTCTTGTGATACATACAGGCCTAATTCTGAGTTCGTCTGACACTGTAGCATATTCAATTCTGGTCTCAGTACGTCATCGGTCAGATTCCATTCATCGTACTATATACAACATCGCTGTTGCCAAACAGCCACATTTTCACTCAACTTATGAACTCCAGGACGATCAATGTAACATTAGGTAAACAGAAGTCAATCTGTCTACTACAAAAATCTAGAGTGGACAAACCTGTAACAGTTGTCACCAAAACTACAAAATCCAATCTGGCTTATAGTAGATGTTCTGCAACAACAAAAACTTACTGCCAGTGAGTTGGAAAAAATGAAAATCAGTATTACAATAATTCTAAAACTCTACTTGGAATTCATACAACCCAAATTTTAAATTCGTCTGTCATTGTAGCCACTGTAACGCTCTCATCAAACAACAACATTTTCACACAACTTATGAAATGCAGGACGACCAATGTAACATTATGTAAACAGAAGTCAGTGAGTTCTAGGGTTGGCAAAATAGTAACATTTGTCACCAAACCTAAAAAATCTATCTGGCTGACTTGATAGTGACTGTTTTTGTAAACTTTCTGCCTGTAATATAGGCATCATTTTGTAAGAATTTTAAAATCTAAGACGACAAAAATTGTCAACTTTGCTTGGGCTTCATACAGGATCTATAACGGATTTGTTTGTTTTCGAATTCGTAAAAGTAAGTTCCCTGTTCTTAAGTGTATGTGTTTGTTCTTCTCTCCATCCTGTTCAACGTTTACAGAAGGTTTTGTTTATGTACGTTCGCATGCATTTTTACTTTTTTCTCTTCTTTCTCTCCACTGGTAAAATTATAGGAATTATAAGGGTGGTAGGGGGTGTTAATTGTGTCTATAAGGGGATGCTAGGGGAGATGGGTTGTGGTTTTACTTTGTTTATAAGGGTATAATAGGGTGCTAAGGGGATAGGGAAGTTAATTTTTGTTTATAGGGAATTTAAATTCAGTTTTTTGGATAACCCCTCTTTTATAACCAACCCTGTTTGGTCAGTAAATGAATGGTTGTTGGTCAATTCAAACGGTGTGTTGATGGTATAGTGAGGGGTATTAGAAGACGATCATTAGTTCTTCGATAGTAGATGCAGTTTCAACATTACATTTCTCTTTAGACCCCCAGAGAGCCATTCGCATGGTAAATTCTCGTTAGACATCAAGACAGCCTCATAATGTTAAACCTATGTGCATTTTTAACATAGGATTTCCCATCTTGTCCCAAGACTACACCATAATTTTAAACCTATGAACATTTTTTAATATTACATTTCCCGTTAGAACCCAGACAGCCATTCCCATGTTAAATTCCCGTTAGACCCAGAGAGCCGCTTGATGTTAATCCTGTAAACATTATTAACGTGACATTTTCTGTTAGAGTCTAGAGAAAACAACAATGTTAAACCTATGAACATTTTTTAAATTGCATTTCCCGTTAGAGGCCAGATAGACCCTTAATGGTACAATATTACATTTCCCGCCAAATGGACCCTTAATGTTACAATGTTACATTCCCCGTCAGTAGAATCCCATCATGTTAATATTAAAGAGATTTTTTAAACTTATGATTACCATCTTGAGACTATAAACCCAATAAGATGGCGGCCTAATGTTAATTTTCGCTTGTACCTCAACTGACACACTCTACTAATCACAACTTTCAATCTTATAAAGAATCTATACCGAAACAATATCGGAGATATTTCATATATAAAGCGTTGACAGTTGCGTACTACCACATTCCTCTTTTAATATGGCAAATCTGATAACAGTACATGTATATAAACAGAAGAGATAGGCCATTCATACAGATCTAAACAAATTTATCCCAAAAAATTAAACTATTCACCGTGTGACCATGGCCGTTGACCCCTGGATTCGTGATAGCCAAGGATACGTCATGCACACTAGTGAATTTGGTCTAAAGTCTAATACGTATCCATAAACACATACTAGAGATTTTGTCCCACAAAATATATAAGAAACTGACCACTGTGAGCTTGATCATTGACCTTTTGACCTTCACACCAGCAGCGATATATATATATATATACATATATATATGTATATATATATATATATATATATATATATATATATATATATATATATATATATATATATATATATATATACCTTTGTAAACATTTTTACTTTGTCTGATGCCAACTCATCCAAGTCTATAATTGATAGTACTGCCAGATCCAAAAACTTTAATCATTAACACTCCATCTAAATTTTAAACAATTGGTCTATGTGACCTTGATATTCGATTTCCTTGGCCTTCAATCTCTAGGGATAATTGATAGTACTGCCTGATCCAAAACTTTAATTATTGATACTCTACCTAAATTTGAAACAACTGTTCTGTGTGACCTTGACCTTCGGTCTCCTTGGCCTTCTCTAGTGATAATCCGTTCACATCGTGCATTTGTGGGTAAAGTCTGATGATGATTCCCTAATGAAAACAAGTAATGTTGGCCTTTAAAAAATACTAGTAACCAAAAGTAGACGCTGGCACATCGGCCAAACTTTGTGACCACTATGTTTCGCCTTTGGCGACATTCGCGAGACAAAAATGTATGATAACTCAAAATGTAATATTTAGGATATAGAATAACATGTATTATACAGTTTTTAATAAATCCATTTTCATTATCATCACTTCCTAGCAGTAGTTATAGCAGACGGAGGAGGCCAAAATTACTCTTTGATTGCTATCTTTAATTAGTCTTTAATTAATTAGGCTTTAATTAGTCTTATCACTTCGTCATAACCATCTTTGACATTTTATTTCGTTCTTATTGTTCATTTTATTTGTTCAAATTTTAGCGCCTGATATTTTACATGCATCCGTATCGTGCAATCACGCCATAAATACGATTGTCAATATCATTAACAAGGGAAGTTAATTAAAGTTTCAACGCGTTCCCTGACAACGGATTATTTATCAAGATTTGACTGCCAATATTTCTGATTTGCGTTGGCAAACAGGGATTAATTGTCGCCATCACTTATTGCCAATCAATCACATTTGTCATTATACCGACATTACCTACAAATCATGAAGAATGTATGCTTATGCTTTGCGGGCTATTGTGTGTGTGTGTGTGTGTGTGTGTGTGTGTGTGTGTAATTATTTGTGTCAGTAAAATACTGAGCAGAACTGTCATAAAGTTGAAAATCATACTTGGAAAGGAAAACAGGTTTTAAAGTAATACTTATTTTTTCGAAGTAAACAACACAATTAAACGACAACAATTAATGTTATTTGTTTATTTATTTATT
Source organism: Margaritifera margaritifera (assembly GCA_029931535.1). Taxonomy (NCBI): domain Eukaryota; kingdom Metazoa; phylum Mollusca; class Bivalvia; order Unionida; family Margaritiferidae; genus Margaritifera; species Margaritifera margaritifera. The sequence goes on from JAQPZY010001053.1 coordinate 391,566, forward strand.
TGCTTTCTTATATTTCATAGCTGGATAATATTCGTCCTATGTCAATCATCCTGAATTCATATCCTTCCCGTTAGAGGCCAGTTAGAGCCTGAATGTTGCAATATTACATTTCCAGCCAGTAGAATCTCATCATGTTTATCATGTGGACATTTTTAACATAGAATGTACCAGCTTGACGCTATAAACCCACACAGATGGCGGCCTAATATTAATTTCCTCTTGTACCCCAAGGGACACACTCTATGACTGTCGTGAGTTTTAGTGATTTTCATGCGTTGCGGTAAGGGGGTTGGTGTGACTCTAAATAGAGTAATCATAGAAGGCTCAACTTTGCCATGCCAATCTTTTTCTGATTTGATTTCTCCATTCTCTGACGAGTTCGAAATGTGTAAATGTCGATGGTTGTGGTGAATTATTTTGATAACAGCTGGCTTCAGAGGTGAGAGGGTATATCCTCAAGCGTGGATTAATCCGAAAACTGTTTAGTGTTACTTCAGGCCAGGTAATTTGTAATGTGTTGCGGCAGGTAGAGATTAGTGAAAACAGGTGATATGGAAATTTGCCTATTAGGAAGAAAGCGTGTTATTTTAATGGATATATTGCCGTAAAGACAACAACAAGTTTATCGAACGATACATTGAAAAGTTTTGTTCATAATGAGAACACGAGCAATTACAACACAGAATCAAAAACAAATATACAAATAAGAACAACATGCAATTTTTAAATTGTTAGTTTCTGGATACAAATTCCAAACAGGACGCATTCCAATTGAATTATTACGTATTGATATAACAAAAGTCTTATATATATATATATATATATATATATATATATATATATATATATATATATATATATATATATAAATTACTATGGTACTAACCTTTTAACTGTTACGTGTACCTGGGAGTTTTAAAGTATTTTTGTTTTTATTTTATGCGTTTACGCCATGTTTGCATTCTGCAGACAAACTGCAAAATTGTAGAAAGTATACTCGAGACAATCTATAGAAACATCTGCGTTTTACTCAAAGGAAAATGCCTTTCTTGTGTTTAAGGTCGATATGTACAACGTCACAGTAAAATGTTCTCCAGTTTTGTTTTCCTTTTGCAGTGGATGAACTCCTTTGGCTTGGCTGTTTAGAGGGAAGTTTTGATGGGAGAGAAACTCTCATCGTTGAGGAGGAGGAGAAAGAGACAGCTGTCGCGAAATGCAAAAAATATTGTTCAACCCGAAGCTTCTTTGTTGTATTAGTGCTGGACAAATCGGAGTGCACGTGTGGTGTGCTCGCAGACCTCGGTTCGATTTCTAGAGACAAAAGCTCGTGCAGCACCCAGGGCAAATGGCAGACTTACATAGCGTCCTGTCTCATTGTTAACCCTCTAGGTGAAAGTCCGTACACTCTTGCCGTCTCCGTTGAGAAGATGAATCCATGGAACTATGTGAAACCCAACGAAACAGTCTTCATCAGGATCAAGCCTAATTTCAAAGTCACGCTACCGTATCATGTAGCTTTAGGTGACGGGACCACGTCATCAATCTCTGGTAATGGCGTTAGCTACTCATGGAGGACAGCGGGGACATTCAAAATTAAAATTTCGACAAATATCGGTCAGGTTTCAGTTTCTGCTGAAACAACTTTCAAAATTGAAGATGTAGACGAAGGAATTAAACCAGGTCCTGTAATGCTATACGGTTTCCATGACAAAAAATCCAAACTTGGGCTAATATATTTTACAAGGATGGACTACGCCAAGAGCAACTGCAAAGTCAATCTTGATGACAACGTTAATGAGATAGTTCTTCAAGGGTTATCTAAGTATGTGCACAATACAAGCTACAATCAAACATACACTAATTTTGGCCAATACACGCTTCTCTCGGAGTGTACAAATCCCTACGGAACAACAGGAAACACATCACATTTCATTTCGCGTAAATTAGATACAACGTACCACTTCCAGACTCTCGGAACCAGTTTCAGCACAATTGTCGCTGGTGATGGCCAGTTTCTAAATGCTATTCAAATTCTTCAAAATGGTGTCCCTATACAGAAGAACAATACAAATGCAGTGCACACATACACAATTTTACCAAAAGGTATGCTTTTATCGGAGAATTATTTGGCTTATACAGCAAAGAACATTATTATTGATAAGAGAATCTTGAACGTACAAAACATCGTTGTTGAACCTTCAATATCATCTAACATTCTAGATGGAGCATGGAATTTGACTACAAATATTACAATTAGAATCCCTGCTGGAAATAACATGCATATTAACATATCTTTTGGCGTCGGTGAAAATCCTATGTACTATATTCATCATACACCCAACGACATCGCTATTACGTTCGAGGTTGAGTTCGAATCCATCGGTTACTACCCTGTAAATGTTAATGTTTCAAATGACATCAGTACAAATTATTCTGAAGACCTGGTGTCGGTTGAGGTGCCAATCGCGAACATTTTTGTAAAGACTCAAAACATTACAGACAAAGTGAATCCCGTTGTCCTTGAGATAGACTTGAACACTGGAACCAGAGGACCAATGAAGGTTAATTTCGAAATCAATCATGACAATGGACATTCAGGAATTTACAAAAGTTTTAACAGAGAATATTCATTCGGTACCTATATCCACAAATATTGGTTCAAGGACTGGGGTATATACACTGTTTGTGTGCGAGCCTACAATCGGATCAGTTCCGTCTCTCAATGTGTCCTTGTACAGGTTGGAGAGGAAATTACTTATATTGATCTAAGAACTGACAACAATCTCCGTGTCAAAACTATGCAGCCTGCGGTGTTTAATGTCAGATGCCCGAAAGGTTCCGACAAAACCTACATAGCTGAGTTTGATGATGGATCCATCTTCGTGTTTACTGACAGATATTTGAAGGACACGCAAGAGTTTGAGGACTGGGAGATCACAACAATCGACACTACGGTGATTTCTGCTACTGCCCCGACCAACTACAACTTAGGAAGCAACTACAGTGCAAACGGCACTACAAATAATTATGAGTCTCGCATATTCACATCACCTATTCTAGGCGGTGATAATGCAGGCAGCCTCAATAAAACCTCTGTGAGGAGAAAGAAAAGGGAAGTGAATGGAACATATACGATGAGTGTAGAGAAGCATACTACATCACAAACCATATTACACGGTGTCTCCGACAACGGAATAGAGTTTGGGATTTCTGGCTCAAATATGACCCCTGTTACTACGCAGCCGACGACGACGCTCGGAGACTATGAAGAGCCTGGCAGTACAAACACTAGCACAGCGCGGAGACTTAGAGATGGCTCCATTGAGATTACACACAAATACTTAACTCAAGGAGTCTTCACTGTCAAGATAAGGGTAAAGAACTGGTTTAACTCTGCCCAAGACAAATTGTGCACGAAGGTGATCGTCAACAATACCGACACATCAGACTGCCAGATGCCAGTCATAAACTTAGGAAGCCTTGTATCTTCTTTGGACAATCCTTTAAAAAGGATACGTGCAGCCATGATAAATTTGACCGCATCTGTGTTCATAAATTGCCAAACCCCAAGGCAGGCATCCTATGCATGGAGATCCGTGAGAATTGTGACGGAGGGTAACATCAACATAGAGAGACCGCTTCACGACGTCTGTGTGGATGAAAACACATATCCAATATTACACATTCCTCCAGTGTCATTGGAATTTGGCTTGTATCGCATCACATTGACAGTCGCGCCTGTTGGAAGGATTGTACTGGCAACTATGGTAGACTTCTATGTACAAGTGATTCCCTCTCCGCCTGTTGCCAAATTTAAAGGTGAGGCTAATACATGGTTCCTTCTCTATGGCTCTACTATTGCCGATTTCACACAATCCAAAGATCCTGATTTTGATACCACAGAGGGCCTTGAGTTTGATATATTCTGCTTTAGAGAGGAGGACAAATACAAAGTGACAAAGTTATCATTTTCTGAAATAATGTCTGCTTCAATGGTGGTGAAAACTTCAGTGACTTACAAATACACGACCAAAAACCCATTTGTTCTGTACCAGTATGGTAAATGTTTCTCCGAGAGGAAGAATATCACAAATGAGATACTAACACCAAAGGGTGAGCTGATTTTCCCGTCCGAGTTCTTTGTTTCAGAGAGATCATCTTTCGGTTTCCGGATGTTTGTCACCAAGGAAGGGCGCACTAGTGACGTTATGATGACGTTTGAGATCAAACTAAGTAATTCCACCAATCTACTAGACCAGCTCGATGAGCTACTGAAGAGTAACGATACATCCGGTGTCCTGAGGGCAGTCAGCTACTTGACTTCCGGTTTGTCAACTGGTTCATCGGGCGTAAGTTTTAGACAAGACTGGTAACAAATAGACGTGAAAATAGACATGACATAACTTTACTTGTAGTAAGACTGACTTTTAACATGAAAAATTCATTCTAGAATCTATTCATGCACGTGTAACGGCAACTAACGTAATAACAAAGCTATCAGGCTACCATACATGTTATTATGTACTATACAGAGATGTATTGGAGATAATATACAAACATTTTAGACACACCAAATGACGTCCATCTTCATGTTCGTTACAGACAAAAATCTTTATGTTCTTTGCAGACACAAAAATCAATGTCGCAATTGCATACTGAAATCGAACGTTGTTTTCAATAACGCGATGTGTGTACCACGTCAACATGGCTGCGTATATGAGTGAAACATACCAAATTATAATAGAGATGTCTTCACAATGTACCTTTGCGTCTTGGTTTTGGATGAAATAATGCAAATAAACATGTTTTTTTTTCTTTTTTTTTTCTTGCACAAATGACGACAACCACATGTATATACATACAGAAGTATCTTGCACATGCATACTTGTTTTATTATGGGTTTCCATGATTTACTGAGAAGTATTTCAGCAGAGAATTTCAGAACAATTACACTAGGCCGAGAAGACAAATGCAATGTCAAACTTCACAATATATTTTCGATATTTTTCAAAAGTTTACATAAATACTCTGCGCACTTAAAGTTACTATCTTAATTTTTTTTTCTCTCATCTATGGGCATGTGGTACCAAATCTAAGGGCATGTGGTACCAATTCTAAGGGCATGTGGTACCAATTCTACGTTGGTCTTGAATTATAACTGTAGATGCAGAGTTATTAATATTATCAGCAGCTTACATAACGTGATAAACAATAATTATATATGAGACATATGCAATAATCTAACGTTAGTTCTTGCTGGTAAAGTTCGCTTTCGCCAACATCTGTTGCTTTGAATTACGATTAACTCTGGCTGGCCTTTCGCCAACATATGTTGCTTTGAATTATGATTAACTCTGACTGGCCTTTCGCCAAAATCTGTTGCTTTGAATTGTGATTAACTCTGAATGGCCTTTCGCCAACATCTGTTGCTTTGAATTATGATTAACTCTGATTGGCCTTTCACTAAAATATGTTGCCTTAAATTATCATTAACTCTGATTGGCATCTACCATATTTTAAATATAAAGATCTTTTAGCTTTGCCGAAATCTTTCGAACGATTTAAGAACTTTTAAATGACACCGAGAGCCGAAATTACAATAATGTCTACAACATCATAGCAGTAGATATTGTTTATTTTTAAAGACGATGGGAATATGAGTCAGTCTATAAATAAATTATTTTTATTATTATTATTATTATTATTATTATTAAATGTCTTTTCGTAATATTGCAGAATAACACCGATGATGCTGATGTCAAGGAAGAGAGGACAGGGGTACAATATGTGTTTTACTTGTCCATAATTTTACTGTATCATCGTGACTGGCATTCAACCAGTCAGAGACCGCTTTTTGGAATTCGCTTGGTCATTCGAGGAGTGATTGACTCGGTGTTTATCCCTGTAGGCGATTTGACTTTAATGGTCCTTAAAAGCCTTCTAGACAGCAATTTTTGATGTAGTACTAAATATTTCTCGCAAAAGGGATATTTGAACATTTATTTGAAAGATTGTCTAAAAAAAGGATTGAAAAATATTGCAATTATAGCATTTGAAAATTTGAAAGAATCCACAATAAGATCCAAGCAAACCAAATGTTTTCACCTACCAGAAGTAGTGTTCGAGCCCATTGGGAACACCTCTGGGTTTTGTGTAGTAGACGAAATCTTTGAAAAAACAAACTCGAGATGATCAGGATGGTTTCTAGACCTTACGTTAGGATCACGGATTGCCTTTTTAAAAAAAATCGGAACATAACTCTATTTACCGAAAGCATGAGGCAGCAAACAATATAGCCTACAGTAAGGTGGCTGCAGAACAAATGTGCCATCATATCTTTTAAATCTGAAGGTATTGCAACGCAATCAGTAATACATGTGTACATTTTCTTCATTGAAGTTACACATTCCCTATCAGTTTACAAGTCTCGGTGTCATATTCTTTCACTTTATCAGATAAATAGTCTAAATGAATAATATTCGAGTCATAAATTGATAACCATGGAAACATGAAGAATTAAAGGTAGAGTAAAAATCTCATTTATGATTTATTTACTTTAATTCACACCCCAGAGTCCGAAATGTAAAGAAAATGCACAAATGCAGTTTTTTATTGAAATTTCCATTCGTATCTATGACAAAAAAATTAAAAGACTAAACTTCACACGTAGATACAACTATTATAAGCCAGTTATATATTTTGTATTTTCTTTCTCTCTTTTTGAAAGTTAAAAGGCAAGTTGATATCAGCCCTAGATACTGTGTCAACAGGTGTTAAAGACGTGTCCCAATGCGATGGAATGTTGTCTTTGGTCGGAGCTCTTACCGAAGACACTTCTGAAATAACAGAATCTTCAAGGGTATTTAGTAGGAGATTTTAATTACAATTAGAGGAGAAAGAAATTACTAAGTACTTCATAATATAGTACCGTCTATAGTGAGATTGAAGTACTTAATAATATAGTACCGTCTATAGTGAGATTGAAGTACTTAATAATATAGTACCGTCTATAGTGAGATTGAAGTACTTTATAATATAGTACCGTCTATAGTGAGATTGAAGTACTTAATAATATAGTACCGTCTATAGTGAGATTGAAGTACTTAATAATATAGTACCGTTTATAGTGAGATTGAAGTACTTTATAATATAGTACCGTCTATAGTGAGATTGAAGTACTTTATAATATAGTGCCGTCTATAGTGAGATTGAAGTACTTAATAATATAGTACCGTCTATAGTGAGATTGAAGTACTTAATAATATAGTACCGTCTATAGTGAGATTGAAGTACTTTATAATATAGTACCGTCTATAGTGAGATTGAAGTACTTAATAATATAGTACCGTCTATAGTGAGATTGAAGTACTTAATAATATAGTACCGTCTATAGTGAGACTGAAGTACTTAAAAATATCGTACCGTCTATAGTGAGATTGAAGTACTTTATAATACAGTAACGCCTATAGTGAGATTGAAGTACTTTATAATATAGTACCGTCTATAGTGAGATTGAAGTACTTTATAATATAGTACCGTCTATAGTGAGATTGAAGTACTTAATAATATAGTACCGTCTATAGTGAGATTGAAGTACTTTATAATATAGTACCGTCTATAGTGAGATTGAAGTACTTTATAATATAGTACCGTCTATAGTGAGATTGAAGTACTTTATTATACTATAGTACCATCTATAGTGAGATTGAAGTACTTTATTATATAGTACCGTCTATAGTGAGATTGACATGTGATCTATTAAGACATACATGGATTCTATGATACGTATTCAATCAAATAATTCAATATAAATCACAAGACTATGTATCCATATAGATTTAATGATTCCCTTGCGTTATTGAGAAGTATATCTTAGCAAGTGACCATTAAACAATCATTAAATAATACAACAAAATGGGTCGTTGTTATAAGAGTAAGTCAGATCGCTACACTTTGGTAGTATATTGCTCATACGTAAAAGTTGAAGATAAAACACATAAATCCTACACGATTCTGAAATTTTTATGTCCAGTGATTCGGTGTCGCTTTTTAAGTTGATAAATGTCAGTTCTCAACTCAATAAAAAAACTGCATTTCTATTTTACATTACACCTTTTTTTATGCAAAATTGCATTAGCAATTAGTCAAGTACGGTTAGTACCATGGTTACAATGTACAATTCGATCCATTATACTCCTGTCCTTTGCTTCAAAAGGATTATTATTATTATTATTATTATTAATATTATTATTATTATTATTAAGGTAAAAGCCACAAGTGCCATTAAAAACACTGCCAAGGTAACAGAAGAGTTTGCAGACGAACCTTTAGATACTATGGCAGATTTAGGACAAAGTAAGTAATGATGCTTCGTTCATCTACTTGATATATTTATTATTTATTTATTTATTTTAATCTTCATTTTCTTGTTATCTTGATAAACGAGTTAAAGTCGATGCTGATGGATGCTTTTAACACCCTAGATTAATTAATACAGACACATTTGTGTCTAAGTTGGAAAAAATCGTTTTGAACGTGTCATTAATTTTTTCCCTTTAGAGGTACATTAACCTTTCCATTATCGAACATGTTACCGTTACTAAATATTTGTCAACATGAAATGGTAGGTGAGCATGCTATCGTGAGTCCTGCATCGCAAAGTGCAAAGTGCCACATTTTGTTCAGTTTTATGAATGAATAATACCACAGCAACAAACGGAAGCGTTTATATCCTTTAGACGCCCGTGGAGACTTATGCATCATTAGAAATTCAGCTCTGCATTTAGAATCCTGTTTTGAAACTTTGGTCCAACATAACTTCAGTAACTCTTTTTTGTCTCGAAGAAAATTGTTTTCATATAATTTTGTTTCATTTCATTTTCGTAGAGGTCATCGGCGGAATAGCCAATGTCTTGCCCAAAGAGGATGAAACAGCGAAACTGGTGAAGCAGAGAGTGGGAATGCGACTTGCTGAGCAGCAGGCGGCATCCGGGGAAGGTCAAACGACAGATGTTCCGCCAGATACGGGATCGGTGGAAATAGATCACGCATCAGGAGGCATGAGTTATGGGGAGAATAGTTTAGGTTTCGAAGTAACTACGGCCCAGACTATTCTTAGTACGAAACAAGGGAGTTATAAATGGATAGCTATAGGTTCAGAAGAGTTCATAGACTCTCTGCCATCGGACGATGCTGATTCGACAGATATACAGCACTACAAACAACTCCTGAAAAGATGCCACCTGGAAGATAGTGATCAATTGGACAAATTATACACATACCTTAGCTTCTACGAATCGATATTCAGATATGTAATTAAGAACCAGAGTGAAGAGATAATGATAAATAAAGACATTCTGAAGCTACGGAAAGATCAAATATTCTGTTACCTTGCCATCAGCGAGGAGCCGGATGACATAGAATGGTATTTAAATAGGCTCTTCGCAGAGGAAAAGCAAAGGAGAGATCTGGAAAGAAAGAATGCGGTGAACTACAATTCGCAATATTTTTAATGATTGTATTGAAGAAGAAGAAGAAAATGTTGTTGATGATGATGATGATAATGATTATGGTAGTGGTAACTAGCTATTGTTCTGTTCATTTGGTTCTGCTTTGAGTTGGGTAATTATTTATTTATGCCATACCGCACCAGATTTGACAAACTAAAAGTGTATGAGGAAATTTTTGATGGCAGAAAAGAAAATCCGAAGAATATCTACCATTTTGTTTTTAATGAAAAGAAAAGGTATAAAAATCACTGGCCACAAGAAAATTAATCTCTTTCAATTCAAATCCACTCGTTAAAAGTGTAGTACTATCGTGAATGTCCATAAATACTACTATATGTGACATCTTAGATAAAGAGAATGCAATTATACAGGGGCCTCGGGTGGGCTGAGTAGACTAGGGCGCTCGCCTTTACAGATCATCCACATCTCACCTCTGTCCAAGTGTGTTCGAGTCTCAGCTCGACCAATGTTGTGGTCATGTGAAAAAGCTTGCCAGTAGCTGCCCTTGGGTCGGCGGTTCTTCCCAGGGTCGTCCCCGGTTCTTCCTCCACCAAATATACTGGCCGCCATGTATCGCCTATCGTGTACTGAAAAATGGCGTTAAACTCCACAAAACCAAACCAAACGCAATTACACAACTGAGCATCCATATTGTCTACGTACATTGTGAATCGAAACTTCTGACTTTCAATAATGTGGAAGGTGTTTAGAGCACATCTGCGAGATCATAGACTCCGGTTTCACGAACATTCTCGAAATTTCACCGTAAGATGAGATTTTACTTCAGTAGGCTTCGAAGAGCGTCAAACTGTTTTGGATTGCACCTTCTTATTCTCCAATAAAGAGTTGAAGAGTTCTTCAATTTATCCTGAGAGTATACTCAATATTGCTTTTGGAGGAAATCAAATTATCTGAATTTTACTAATCCATCGTTACTGCCAAATTTTCATTTAAAACTTTCAAAATTAAATACAAAATGATAGGAAATATGTTGAAAAATCTGAATTGGGAGCAATAATTGTCGATACGTAATAAAATCGGAGCCAGGTTCAAGTCATGGCGCTATCTAAGCGAGGGTTATTTGTCGCTGATCCTTGTTTGGTAATTTGTTTTCGTACTCCGGTTTTCACTGCCACTAGGATGACTCAACACCTCTTTTGTGTCTTCTTAAAGTCTTATTAGGCAGTATTTCAGGCATTCATAAAGTCTAAGCAAAATAAATCAAAGCAAATTTTTGTTTCCTCATTAAAAAGTGTTGCCTTATGGAATAGTGCGGTTCAAGATGTTTCATACGTAATTTATGACTGAAGTAGAAAACTTTTGTGCAAACCTTGCTTCGACCTTGGCACAGAGGTACGTCTTTATATTGGAGTCCTTTCTGAGCTTATTCTGTGAAAACTATTCAAAATCACTGAAACCAGTAATATCGTATCGTGATACTATATTTCTGTCTTTAACAGGACAGAGATGTCAGTAATATCGTATCGTGATACTATATTTCTGTCTTTAACAGGACAGAGATGTCAGTAATTCGTTTATGAATGCGATGGGATCCGTATCAAACAGTATCCTTGGTAAATCTGCGGGAAACCAAACAACGTCATTGAAAGCAAAAGGTATAAAAGTCAGCATGAAGAGAGTGGACAATAGTACAGAAGGTAAAAGAAATAATATTCACCACTTTTTACCATTATTTCATCAATATTATTACCTTACCGTGTACAGTATCGGTTATTGTACAGATCTTAGTTTTGTTATTGTATGCCCTCATTAAGTGCGCTTCAATAAAGTTTAATGAAATGTTCAGCAGATTTGTCTGAAAAACAAAAAGTTGTCAATATTTGTCGTTAAATTGTCCAAAACGTTGAAATCGTATTGTTATTTTAATTTTCTCAAATCTACATTTCCTTTTGCAAAAGGTTTGTTTTAATGATAATTTACATGTTAAGCGAAGTATAGCTGCGATAAAATTTAAATGTACCGATTTGAGATCTGATTTCTTGCAAAGAAGTACCACGTCCATTATACGGACCCATATGGAAACATGAATTTTTCGGATATTTGGATTTGTCCGGATAACTGACAATTTTACGGACAATAAATTGTGTATCAGGGGACACTCCATTGGTCCGTATAATCGACGAGTCCGGATAAACGCCGTCCAGTCGATATTTTACTGTACTGATATCTTGTAATTACTGCGCAAAATAGTCTACTACTTGGTCTGTATCAAGTACAAGTACAAGTATCAAGTACAAGTACAAGTATCAAGTACAAGTACAAGTTTGAAGTACAAGTACAAGTATGAAGTACAAGTACAAGTACATGCAAAAAACATTTATTCAGTATTTCAGGAAGTTCTATATATAAAACTTTTAAAGATTTTACCAGATTTAAGATATCTGTAACTTCCTCTCGTTAAACTCATGACTTCACTATGTCAACCAATCAATCCATCTTTATTTCCTCCTTGATGAGATTAATAACAACATAGAGAAATGGTACATACATGAGAATTATAAGGACATGACGTACAATTTCATAATATAAATCACAAACTCATGCATCCAAATAAATAAGAATACAAATTTTTATGTTTGATTGGTATGATCCCATGTACCATACCAGCGTCATCCGATAAGGAATGGTTCCGACCATTTGACGACCGATACAGGTTCCCATCGTAGGGAGAAGGCGATATGGTCGACCCCTACTGGGTAAGCGGTATTACTGAGTACATTCCAATGGACCAAATAACGCGATCAATTTAGAAGGCATTAAGCACAAATTTTAAGGTCGAGATTTTCCATTCTATAATCAGTCATTCATATATTCTCCAACTCAACATGTATATGAGGTACACAATACAATTTGCACGGTTAAAAACAAGGATAAATATTACATCAAATGTATATATATAGTATTATCACAGTAACGCGATCTTGATTGCTAGATCACGTCGAGTTGTCAGCATTAGAAAATCCGGATCATGACGAGACGCGAAGGAAATGACAGTAAAATTCTGGCTCTTTCTTGGGTAGAAAATTGGTAGGTGTATAATAAAAACAGTTATCTAACGACATAATCAATACTGTGCAATCAAATTATCTGTGAAGTAACCCAGCAGGATATTTTTGAGTTCATTCATTCATTTATCATTGTTTCTTAGTTAGCCTTTTTTAACTTAAAAAAAGGAAAACACAAAAAACCATAAAAATCCCACAAACAAACAAACATTTCAATTAGTTGCAAAATTCGTGTAAGCTTCCTGCAGAAACTATTGCAGCTGACATCATACAATTTCTGTAAACTGCGGGTCATTTAAACCACATGTGTAGGGGAATTCCCTACCTAGTAAATGCTGAACAAATTCTTCGTCAGATACATTATAAAGATATGTACCAAGTAGAATCTCAGAATCATTGATAATATGCGACCAAAATAGATCCCTCATTCTTTGTGTTTTTGAACAGGAGATAACTATACGAGCAATAACATCAGTGTACGAAGTATTGCATTTTTGACAATTATGAAGTATCATACTGTATGGAGTGACCAGAAGTATTGCATTTTTGACAATTATGAAGTATCATACTGTATGGAGTGACCAGAAGTATTGCATTTTTGACAATTATGAAGTATCATACTGTATGGAGTGACCAGAAGTATTGCATTTTTGACAATTATGAAGTATCATACTGTATGGAGTGACCAGACACCTGGCTATTTTTGACAATTATGAAGTATCATACTGTATGGAGTGACCAGACACCTGGCTATTTTTGACAATTATGAAGTATCATACTGTATGGAGTGACCAGACACCTGGCTAAAAGTTCCACAAGTTTAAGCTCTTTGTTTGACCTTGGTATTTGCCACAAAATGGCGGGTGTAATACAATGATGTATATTTTTAAATCTTTGAAAGGATGAATAGTTAAATCATATATGCTTGAAGTGATTATTCTCATATTTATGGTGTTCCATACAATGTGCTTCCATTCCTTCTTAACCGGAAAGGTCTTATCTTGCACAAAAATATAAATAAAGTCTTTCAAGGCATATTTTTGAAGAATTCTGTGCATATCGGGAATAAATCTCTTTCGTTTCATACGGTCATTCCTGCAAAGAAAGGTATACAATCTCATTAAAAATATTCTTTTAGACAACTTATTCTCAGGCATATGACATAATTTGCAAAGAAAATTGAGCTTTCTTTTATCAATTACAGCGACAGTTCTGTTCTGCTGAAATACATCTAATTTTTTAATGTCGTGTTTGTTCCAATCCTTGACCTCACCTCGCAACCATAAAGCGCTGTTGGAATAACAATTGCTTTATATAGACCTGAAGTGGTTAAGGGTTTAATTTAAATTCCGTTTTCCCAATCTCGTTAAGGGAATATAGTGATTTTCTTCCTTTAGAGCATGCCTTTTCCACTTTTGCTACGCAGGTCGTGACAGAGCTCATAGGGATACCTACATTGTTCGGTAGTTCGGGAAATCGGAATGTAAATTAGATAAGCGCCAACTACAAAAAAATGGAATTTTTCAGGTAGACCTTAATTCAATTCCTACACTTCGGTCGTTTTCACAATCTAGTTGTTTGACATATGCAAGACTTTTCTTGTACATTATTGCCACACCGCTTTTTTACTTTAGTATTAAAGTCATAGTCACTATTATCTACTTTAGTGTAGCTTATATAGCTATCATGTAAACTATTCAAGAATTTCTCTGAATGGTTTGTTAAATTGTGTTCACATATGTTTGCAATATCAGTATCTAATTGATCAAATAAATGATATACACAGAGTGCAGATGACATTATCTTCCTTACGTTCCAAGTAAATAAGTTAAGACCATTATTAGGCATTAGTATAAAAGAAAAGCAAAAATTGGCAAGATAACAATCTGATGGAATTTGAGTGAGCAGCACAGTAACAACACACTAACAAAATACTAACACTCACCCTACGCATCATAATATTTTCTGGACTGGTGTGTCTCATATTTAGAATCACAATGGTCATCATAATCATTGTCATAATCGTGGTCATCGATATCAAAGTCATCATATCGATTTCTGTTGCTACTTTCACCATACCAAGTTGAGTTTTTATCATGATAGTTATTGTAATCATTTGAACCAGCTGATCCTTCTCCCCAAAATACGTTGTCTCTGTCATATCTTGAACAAAGCTGGTTTCTTGTCATCCATTTCTCACAGGTTACACCGCGCGACCAGATAAAATCTCGATTTTTTACAATTCCTGACTCCTCAGCAGGGATGTTTATCTTTACAATGAGGTTTCTAGTATTCTTTCTGCGGAACATTGCTATTGTTGTGGGATGTAACCCTTTGCTTTCCAGGTACGATATTATTCCCGATCGCAAAGATCTGCTATTCATGTTTCCCAGGGAATATCTAACAATTTTGCGCAGCGTTACACCAATAAATAGTTGATCATCTCTTTGATCACGATTAGTCCGATCCACATTTTCCCCATTTCTTTCGAATATTTCACGCCTTTCGTTGTTTGTGTTCTCATGGGTTTGCATTTTCTTGGTTGTAGTGTTGCTATCTTTTGCTTGAGAACTATTTATATGTGTGTTCTTGTCCGTTCTGTTACTACTTTTATTTGGGTAAGATTGACTAATAATGTTCTTGTTGTTTTTACTTATTCTTGCATGGATTGCATGTGTTTGGTCGCATCTGTTCACTACATCTTAGTTACGGGAGTTCTGTCCGCGTCTAACTGTATCTTTGCAAGAATGAAATGACTTGGCGTATGCAGTGATTCTAAATTGCCCGTAACAGCCTGTGCCTGGAGAGGTATGTTCGACTTCATTGATTTGGACAGGCGAGTTGTTAGTCGCGTTAACGGTCTTCCGCACCTGAGAGCCCGTGCCATCTGCAGGGGTAAAGTTATTTTTTTTGGTGAGTTTGTCACTTCATTGGTTTTGTCCTTTTGTGGAGAATGTTTTGTCTTTGATGATATCTGAGACACTTTACATGACAGTTTCGAAATAGTTGTTTCCATCCTTTCTAAACGCGCATTGTTGCTAGCTTCATTTACTTCACCGAGGTCATGAAGCCTGCTTGATGCAAATTTCTTGAAAGTATCAAGCACTGTAAGTTTGGCGTCAACGTCAGCATTAAATTTTTCAAAGTTAGATCTGAGATAGACGTTTTCCTTTTCTAATCTAGTAATCTTTCTGTCACGCACTTGGATAAGTTTGGCTGTGTTGTCATTTTCTAATTCATTCACACTTGCAACAAGAGAGTGTAGTTCCACTTTACAATCGGCTGTCATTAGTTCGCTAGAAGCAGATTCGCTGTTACTAATGCAAAGTGGAGTTGGAGGTACTCTTGACGACGTTGTCTTACAAAATATCTCATCTATTTCTGAATTTTCACCGTTTAAAAACAAATACAACGCGTAGTAATCTCTAGCATATTTTTCCGCACTCGTGCCTTGTTTTGTTGTTTTCCTGGACACTAACTTATTAATAGGAAATGATTAGAGGCTTCCTGCTCTACTATCTAGTACTGATATATACCATGAAACCATATCTTCTTTTCCATTGGATAGTTTTAACAACTTGTCGATGTAGGATTGTGTAAGGAGTCGATTGAGTTTGTTGCCAAGCTGCTCAATATTGCCCTGGTCTGGGATTTGTGAGCATTGTGATTCAGAATGGCAATAATCGTCAGCAGTACTGCACTGGCTTTAATTATCCTCGTCAAAGGTTTGGCTTGGATACGATTCGTATCTGTCGCTATCGATGCCTGAGTTTACCCATTCTGACTGAGAGCGAGGAAAGGAACCAGGAATTAATGGCCTAAGCTCGTGATATATTTTAGTCTGAGGACTGCTCTTATTGCAATTTACGGATGAATACGTTCGCGTTACTTACCTCTTGGTTAATGTAGGCTCAATATAAGGAACAATTAAAGACATTGTAGACATATACAGTTCATTTGCATATGAATAGAGATCAGGCTTGAAATTCACATGGAGTCCTCCATCTCGTTGTCTAAGAAAAGTCACTCATAATCGACATCATTTTTCACATGAACTTTGAACTTTATGAACTTCATTTGCATTTAGCCAATTGGCCATCAGCAAGTATATAAATATACATTTAAGTTTGTTACAAACATTGATGGTGATACGTTTAATACATAAAGGAAAACAAGTCTATCGAATTTACAAACATTTGATAAATACTAAGATATATACTTACGTATGCATACCCACATTACCATGCACACCCATACATGCATATATCCAGGTGCACATTATATATTTATATACATATACCTTATACACACGTTTACATAAACCTAGACACATATATGCACATACATACATATTCACCAAGAAAGTGAGATAGGCACGCACATAAACATACATACCTGCATTCATGTATACATGATGTATGATATGAAGTAAGAATACAACACGTTGATGTGAAACCTGTCAACTACTCCAGACTATGTTTGTTGAGTCACTTGCGCGCGCTTAAATACAAGCTCCTTCGGGAGAAGACATAAAAAGTATTATCAATATATAAGTAGTATTCACAATGCTTTTCTTATTAGTATTATAAGAACATTATATAAGAAATATGAGAGATAGTAATGCATGTATTAATCAATGAAATGGAGATGAGAAGAGAAAAAAAAAATTAATAATTAATAACGAACTAATTAAATCATGTAATTTTAGGTCGCATTCATCCTATTATTACGTTCAATTAGTGCTCTATGAATATAATTTCCCAGATTTGTAACCTCGGTAATTTAATAAATTTCACACATAATTGGTCCTTTCCAAAAATAAGAGTTTATATACTTCTTTCTTAACGGCAAATAACATTGGCATTCTAAAACAAAGTGATACTCATCTTCCAGCACGTTGCAAAAAATACAAATTCTTTTATTTAGTGTATGGGCAGACATTCTTATTTTTGAAAGGACTTTTCTAAATTTTGTCACTGTTACTATATCTAAATACTCCTTATTGCCAAACTTTTGTGACAAATTTCTATATAATCTAGCTCTTGAAGATTCTCTGATTCTTGATTCCCAACAGCTTGATTTATCCACACTTCCCCCAGACCCAGACTATTTAATAAATTCCAGACTAACAATGCCCAATTTTTCTTTCCAGGACGGTTTTCTATGTCAGTAAGCATTAGATTATATATTACCGATATATATTTTCTATTATCTGAAGAGATTATCTTAGTCCAGTATTTCAAGATGCGGTCATATCTATTGATCTGTAAGGGTGTCCTCCCCAATTCACCATATGCAAAATCATTTTGGGTCGATGTTTTAACCCTAAGAAGATTTTTGCAAAAATTTAAGTGCAACCGTTCAACAGCATTTCCTTCAATGAATCCCCATACTGCTGATCCATACTTAAGAATTGGTGAAATTAGTGTGTCAAATATTTCACACTTTACCTTTGGGGGCATATTTCCGAGCTTGTATAAATATTTATCCATTGCAAATAATGCTTTTGAGCTTGAGCACTTAAAGTTTGTTGAGCAAGTGTGAAATAACCCCCTGTTGTAAAAACAATTCCAAGAAATACAAATTTGTTAACAACCTCTAATCGCAAGCCATTATAGCTGAATGAAGAATCATCCGCTATTCTTCCTCCCTTGCGGAAAATCATAATTTTGTTTTGTTTGTGTTAACTTTAAGGTGCCACTTATTACAATATGTACTCAAAGTTCTTAATCCCTTTTGCAGACACTGTTGTGACTCTGAAAGATTTACTAGATCATCTGCGTATACAATCATAAACAGTTGTAGCATACCTAAGTCAGCATCTTGAACACCACTGTTAATAAATTCTTCTTCAATGTCTTTAATAAACATGGAAAATAAGAAGGGGGACAAGCATTCGCCTTGACGCACGCCAGTTACACATAAAAATTCTTCCGACATGATGTTATTGAATCTCAACCTACTTTTGACATTTTCATACATTGAATATATAATATTAAATATTTTACCTCTTATTCCTAACTTGAGCAATTTATATCATAAAATATCCCTTATAATTATATATATATATATATTATAATAGAATCAAACCCTTTAGCAAAATCAACAAAAGCACAATACAATTTCACATATGATGAATCTACCAATATTAAAGTTGCAGTCTGCCAAAAATGTGATAATAATTTAGCTGTTTATACTAGAATTCTCCAGTACTTTTCTGAGCTCACAGAAACGGGTCCAAACACTACTCACACTCTTAGTATCCTGATGGCATCCACCGATTAATGTCCAGCACTTTGTCCTGTACATTGTTTTCTTGCAAGGTTTTCACAAGCCTCTTTCATTGCTGAGGAATTTTTTTCGACTCCAGGATTTGCTTTAATTATCAAGCATCTTATATATTGTTAGGATAGACAGAGTTTACTCAACAGCTGAATTTTTATTTTTATTATTTGGTAGAACATAATAACAAAATATAACCCCACCCCCAACAAAACAATTTAGTCACTTAGCCTACTTCTAAAAGAGATTTTGTCCTTGTATTGTTAATGTCCGCACATTGCTATCTGTCTTTGTATTATTGATGTCCGCACACTGCTATCTGTCTTTTGCAGGTAGTGGGGAGGCAATGGAAGATGAAGATGGAGGCATTGAAATGCCCCCGGATGTATTAGGGTCAGCAGGAAATGGCTCTGATGTTGGGCAAACGGTAATCATCACACCGTAGAACAAAATATAATCAACAAAACAAAAGAAAGCAAAATCAAAAATCAAGTAGATCAGATCAAGTTTTGCTGTTCATTTATCCCTTCTCCGTGTTTGTACGTTTTCATCAATGCAATTGTAATTCAACATAAGTCCATCCCAACCGTCTAAGACAGGGACTTATGCATGGGGTGATCAGACATCGTATTCTCAAAACTTCATGAGCACAAGAGTCCAGCTTAAGCTCAATGTTGCTTTGTCAGACTGTAACTTAAATTATAATTAAGTTAGAACCATATCACTTTCAGGTCTTTAACAAACTGAGTGCTTCTCCTAGGCTACTGAATTCCACCTACCTAGATATTATATATAATTTCGTACTTTATAACCAGAGTTTGAGTTTCGTGCTGAAAAGTTTTTATATAAGCTATTTAAATCTAAATGTATCCACTGCCGAAGTACGAGACGAGGGTATTGGGACCCATTAGTGTTTAGTTGCAGTTTAAGGGAAAAATCGCTGTCACATACTATTTTGCGCATATTTCATTTTAATAACTTATATAATTAAAAGAAATACACAAAGAGAAACGCAGTTACCATGTCCGTTCCCAGGCAATTAATTCACCGACATTTGAACTAGACCATACCTTTGGGACATTTTCGTCCCGAAATGTATCTGCTATAAAATTACGATACAATGGTAATTAAGGTCATTATTTGAGGCTGCGGCAATATACAAGACAAGTGGTTCTTTATCATAGGTAACACCCGATATAGTGTACATTTTGTTTTCGTACATATACCATGACGTTTTACAGGTAGCTCGAGATGATGATATTTTAACTATTATTTTCATTGAAGATAATGGTTTTATATGAGGAGCATCGCGTAACTCCAAGATGCTTTCTTATCATAACAGTCTTATCAGTCATATCAACTGGTGGAACATGCAGCTATGAAAATGTTTCTCGATATTCGAGCTTTCTTTTTATTCTATATCTGTTTTAATATATGCCAGATTGAATTATTTTTTTAAAACAAAATTCTGGATTTGATTTCCTTTGTAGTCATTAAGCATGTAATAGAAGGAAAAGGAAATAGACTGTATTGAAAATTCGTATTTTTCATCCGCATTTTATGTAACATTCTACAGATGATGATCAATGAAAATTCGCCTTTTACATTTGGATCCAATTCTGACACCGTGGGAACGAGCGTGGTGACCCTGCAGTACAGTAAGCCTGGCAGTTCTGAGAAAGTTAAGGTGGAGAACACGACTACACCAATAACTATATACCTCAAAGGTAGGATAGATATATAGAAATTGCCAAACGTTTTGGTCATGGCAGTTTGCCTTGTCCTTCATCTTTAAAAACAAGTAAGGCGACACCATATTTTCGAAACCAGTGACTTAATGGAATCAGTAAATAAAAAAGATGCAAATAGACGCAGTGGCAAACTACTTTAATACTCAAGACCAGATTAAAGACGGAGCAAATGGAGCAGTTGCTCCAAGGCCCCCGCAACGCAGTGAAATGGTAACTAACATATTTTGTTTAAATGGGGTTTTTTATAGGGGGTCGGGGCACTTTTTTAAAAAGCTCCAGAGCCTTGTACCGCCTTAATCCGGCCTTGGTAATGCTAATACTACTATTCGATTGTGTTGGTGTATAAGTGAGTAAAAAAAAGTTAAAGTTAAGCTGGGTAAATAAATAACAAAAAGATAAGCGCATTGTTGAGTGGTTGATTAGAAACGCAAGCTGGCTACACGGAAATTGTAGAGAAGGAATAAATGAAGAGAGGGAAGGGACGAAAGAAAGACGGAAAAAGGAATGCTGGAGTTCAAGCAATTATCTCTGACAACAAATGACAACAAATGAATTACTAAATTACCATGCGAGACAAATATTTCACTTAAATTTCACCCAACTTAACTATTATTTTGTGTCGCGTGGGAATGTATCTCTTTCTTGAACCTGTATCAGAGCGACCTAACTCGAGCTCATTCTTGAACATATGTCAGGGCAACCTTACTAGAGCTCATTCTTGAACATATGTCAGAGCAACCTTACTTGAGCTCATTCTTGAACATATGTCAGGGCAACCTTACTAGAGCTCATTCTTGAACATATGTCAGGGCAACCTTACTCGAGATCATGGATCAGAATAAAAGTACAATCTCTTTTAATTTCCACTCGAAATTGCATATACACATATTCACCGATAATTGTTTTCTTTTCTTTTCTTATATATTTCTTTTGTTTGTCGTTTTTTTAATAACAGGAAATGGAGCTAATAATGTCGAAGCAGGATTGTACACTCTGAAAGTCAAACGCGGTGACGTTGCAGGATCGCTGAATTACCACTCACTGAATATCACTAACAACGATACGTCATTGCATGTTATAATACGCCCTGAAAATGACAATGAAAAGCTTGAAGTTTTTATTAAATACAATGACTACCCTAACGACACGTATTACGATTACATGGCCGTCATACCACACCAATCAGAAAAAATTCCAGATGCTAAAACGGAAACTCAAAGAGATTTGCTACGTCACACGTTTCTTCCGCCACAGAATGTTACAGCCATGAGTGGGGTGTACAAAATCGGCATTAGTATAAAAGGTACGATTTAGATATTGGTTTGTATTATCATGATTATGATGTGGTGTTTTTTGTTGTTGTTTTGGATTTTTTTCTGAGTAGTTTCAAGGGTAGGATACAACTAAATATTACAGTTCCAACTAAAACAAAAGTGATTCACTCAATTGATACTTCTACTACTTGGTGACTTCAATGCTATAGCTGGCACAGATCACCAGACATGGCCAGGTGTCATCGGCAAAAATGGCTTTGGTAAATGCAACAACAATGGACTCCTCCTACTGATGAAATGCGCTGAACATGACCTCCTAATCACCAACACAGTCTTCCACCTGCCAAATCGGAACAAGACGCCTTTGATCCATTCACGTTCCAAACACTGGCATCTCATTGACTACGTCATCGTCAGGAGAAGAGACAGGCAGGAGGTCCGAGTGACGAAGGCAATCAGAAGTGCAGAACGCTGGACTGACCACAAGCTCATATTCTCCAAGCTCGATATCCAGATTCAGCCTAGCAGACGACCAAATGCAAAAAAAACTGTGCCCAAAAAGCCTAATATCTGCAAATTGAAACAAGAGAATGTGAAACAGGTATTTGTTGCAGCCAACTAGATACGATTGATATGAACTCTGAGAATGTCGAGGAAAATGGGGCATTCTTTAGAGACTCTGTGTACTCAACTGCATCCAAAACCCTCGGTCCCACCACACGTAAGCATCAAGATTGGTTTGATGAGAACGATGCTGCCATACGGAGACTTATGAATTAGAAACATCGGCTACAGAAGGCCTGTTTAAATGACAACACTTCATCATCTAAGAAGGCAGGCTTCAACAACATCAAGAGGGCTGTTCAATGCAAACTCAGAGAGTTGCAAGACTCATGGCTGAGCAGCAAGGCAGATGAGATTCAGTCATACGCAGACAGGAATGACATGAAGAACTTCTATGCTGCGTTAAGACAATCTACTGGCCACAGTCATCAGGAACATCTCCAATACTGAGTGTTGATAGCAACACGCTACTCGCTGACAAAGAAAAGATACTTCAAAGATGGGCAGAACACTTCAGCAACATCCTCAATCAACCGACATCTATCAGTGATGATGCAACTGATCGACTGCCCCAAGTGGAAATCAGCTTATCGCTTGCTGATCCTCAAACGCTGACTGAAACAGAGAAAGCATTGACCTGCTGTCAAATGGCAAAGCACATGGAGCAGATGCTATACCAGCAGAAGTCTACAAAACCGGAGGCTAGCACATGGAACAGAAACTGACTGAACTCTTACAGTCAATGTGAACTCAAGGAACTGTACCCTAGGAGTACAAGCATGCATCCATCGTCCACTTGTACAAGCGGAAAGGCAACAGATGATCCTGCGACAACCAAGGTGTCATCTCCTTGCTGTCAATAGCCGGCAAAATCCTCGCCAGAATTCCGCTGAATCGCCTTGTGCATCACATCGATCAAGAGCTTCTGCCTGAGAGTCAGTGTGGCTTAAGGAAAGGACGTGGAACCACTCACATGGTGTTTGCAGCTCGTCAACTCCAGGAGAAATGCCAGGAACAGAACTCCTAACTGTACACGACATTCGCCGACCTGACAAAAGCCTTTGACACAGTCAGTTGTGGGGGCCTTTGGAAGATCATGGCAAAATTTGGTTGCCGAGAGAAATTCATCGTGATGGTTTGACAATTCCATGACGGCATGCTTACTCGCGTAGTGGACGACGGCGAGTCATCTGAACCATTCACATTCACCAAAGGAGTCAAGCAAGGCTGTGTTCTCGGCCCCAATTATCTTCAGTATGATATTCTCTGCTATTCTTACTGGTGCATTCCGTGACTATGACACTGGGATCGACATCAGATACCGGACTGACGGCAAGCTCTTCAATCTGAGGAGACTACAGGCGACGTCGAAGTTACAGGAAGTGACTGTTCGTGATCTCCTATTTGCTGACGATTGTTCCTGTATGCCAAATCTGAGTCTGTATACAACAGAGTATGGACCATTTCTCTTCATTTTGTGAAACTTTCGGTCTCACAGTCAGTATCAAGAAGACAGAGATGATGCACCAACCTGCACAAGGAAAGCCTTACGTAGAGCCTACAATCAGAGTAAATGGCCAAACCCGCCAGGCAGTGGACAAGTTCACCTATCTCGGCAGCACACTGTCACGTGCAGTCTACATCGATGATGAAACCAAAGCCAAAAACAGCTAAAGCAAGTGTGGCCTTTGGCAGACTATGCCTCAAATATGTGGGATCGCAGAGACATCAGTCTACAAACAAAACTGAAGGTCTACAAAGCAATGGTGTTGCCGACCCTGCTGTATGCTTGCGAAACCTGGACTGTGTACAGACTCCATGCCAAGAAGCTGAACCATTTTCACTTGGGCTGCCTGCGGAAACTGATGAGGATAAATTGGCAGGACAGTGTCCCAGACACTGAGGTTCTCACACGAGCAGGCATTCTAAGCATCCACACTCTGCTGATGAAATCACAGATGAGATGGGCAGGCCACGTCACCAGGCTGTCAGAAGAGCGATTACCAAAGAAGGTCTTCTACAGCGAGCTGAAGGAGGAAAAATGATCTCGGGATGGTCAGAATAAATGTTTCAAAGGTTCCCTCAAGTCATCCTAGAAACAGTTCAACATTGACCCTGAATTATGGGAAGATCTCGCACAGAATCGCTTTACCTGGCGCAATCTCCTCCATACTGGAGCAACAGACTTTGAACCGAGGAGAATTGCAGAGGCAGTGCAGAAGCGAGAGCAGCGTAAATCTTAAAAATGCAGTACGTCTCTATTAATCAAGCAAACCCAAGTGGCATCTCCTGTCAAGTGTGCCACAGACAGTTCAGAGTTCAAATTGGCCTGATCAGCCACTCACGTACCCACAGAAACCAAACCAGTTAGTGATGTCATGGTCATCTTCGAACTCGAAGGACGAACAACAGGACTACTACTTCTATCGTTATTTAGAGAGTACTATATGTTGGCATTCACTAATCGTGCATATGGTCCTCTAAAAAGTATACCTATCAAGATTATAAAAGAAGAATAGCTTAAAGGCCATTTGTCTGAATAGTGCTAGCTAAAGTGATTTATATTTAGGTATTTAAGAATAATAGAGGCACGTGAGATTTCAACGCTGACACGGGAGACAAAACAAGTATCCATTGTTTACTGTTTATAGTCAACGGCTTTTGATCATTAGATCGACCGAGAGAGCGTAATAACTAAATGGCGATTAAAAATCAGCGTTTGCTCATAAAGACCAACAATTTTAGCTTTCATATATTAAATTTTTAGTAACAGGTGCGAAAATAACTGATGTTGTCATCTATAGGAGTTTAAAATTAACACGCCACCCGAAAAGGAACGAAATGTTACATTTCTTTCTTATTTTAACTTTTTTTAAAGTTTTAAAAGGTTTTATTTATTTATTTATTTATTTATTTATTAAGAGGGTCAGGTAGATTTTGGCAGTGCAGTGACTTACTTTAACTACACGTTCCTGATGTATACGGCAGGATGTAGATTTTGGAACGCGGAAGACGAGAAGTGGGATGCAAGTGGATGTGTGGTAAGTTGAAGGAAACTTATATCTTCGATTGCCCCACCCATTCCAGTTTTCAGGATCAGTAGCAATTTCAGTAAGCTGATTCTGCTGCAGTCTTGAAGTTAGCAGGACGCTCCATACTTGGAAACTTTCGACTGCGTTTATATTTTACAAACTGCGCGACCATGAGACAATCGCAAAATTAAAAGTTAACGATCTATTTGAAATGTGACACGGGCGTGACAAAAAACTGTCTGCTTTTGTGAGGCATAGTGCTTAATTATTGATTTGATCGGTAGGATTTATTGCTCTGAGATTTTCTAAGTTTAAGATGCATTCAAAATGCACGTATTGTCACCACATGCCTTCACGCGCAAATTAGAAGGTAGATATGGTCCAAGTTGCCCTTATTTGTTCAAAAATAAAATAACTCTCTCTTGTTCAAAATCAATGCTTCTATTTTTCCATGAATTTTTTCAAACCTTCATATAACATTTCAGGTTGGTCCGCTGACGACTTACAATAAGACACAATGCTTGTGTACCCATCTGACATCATTTGGAGGCGATTCAACTGTGCCACCAAACAAGATCGACTTCAAGAACGTGTGGGCCAAATTTAAAAGTCTTAATGAAAACGCGGCTGTCTTTTCAACTGTTGTAGCAGTACTTGGCCTGTACGTTATTATTCTTATATGGGCAAGACACAAAGACAAAGAGGACCTAATCAAGGTAATAAATTGAAAGGCTGAGATCTGAAACCGGTCAGTCCCTAGTTAGAGGAAAGTAGTCTATGCTACATATGAATTAAGATTGGTCGAGTAGGCTGTATCACACGAATTGGTCAATCTCGTTGTGCATTGAATAGTAGGCTAAATATCCTCGCTTTATAGCCATATAACACTGATAGGTGGCCACTTATTTGTTAAACTTTCACTTGTGACGTGAAAAATGGTATCAAGTGGTTGTACTGTTGAACACTGGATCAATATTCCTCATAATCATGTGGATTTTGTGCGAGTTCTTGAATTTAAGTGAGATAGCTTATTTGTTTTGGTTGCTAGAGATGCCAGGAAGGGCTGGAAATAATGGCTATATGGGCTGGAATGTTATGATTAGGAGAGGTCCAGTAACAAGGCGCACGAGATGACAAGACGGGCACCATGCCCAGTGCAGAAGCACAAGAGAGTGGCAGCAATTGGAACAAAACATTTAATTTTTTATACTTCTGCTAGAAATATTAATCTTGAACAATTTAAGACTTTTAATATTGATGACAAATTTGAGTTAGTCTTTATTTATTTTGCAAGAATATATCAACGTCATTGAAGAGATCCCTATTGTTGAGCGTGAAGCCAGTGCAGCCAGTGAGCTGGCGTACATTAACCTGGGCAGAATTGCAACACTTGCCTACAAGTCTATTGACCTTGAAGCGCGCAAGAGACGTAACTATGTGATATGACGTAACAATGTGATATGTTTGGGAATACCGATGTGGTAAATGAGGACTTTTTGGCGGTGCTGCATGATTTCCTTACAAATATGCTTAATCTTGACCCTGAAGCTACGTACGTACACAAGGCTCACCGTATTGGGAGAAGACCGTAGGGTAATAGAAAAAACTCTAATACTCGATCTGCTCAAGTCCAATCATAGCTGCTCTTCGTGACTAAAAAGATATTGAACTCATCTTGTCCAGCGCATCGAAACTGAAAGCTAGCATATTCGGTATTAGTTGCTATTACCCAAGAGAAATTGCGGAAGTCTACAACTCTCTATTTTCGGACATAAACTCTTTGAAAACAAAGTATCCCAAATCAAAGGACGATATTCAGTTCCAGCCAAGTTACTACTAGACGGAGAGACCTTCAAAGACATGTACCCCGACTGACATAGAATTATCCTTCGCAACATATTTAGCGCGTAAGACAAGGTAAGGGAGAGGCCCCGTTGTCACACACCATATTCTCACCGTTGTATGGAGCAGAAACATCACTCAGACACACAAAGCTCTTATGTGGTGAGTCTGGTACCCAGATGGATAGCCACGAGTTATAACAACTTATTGTTAACGAGACCAGCTTTCATGAGATAGACAGACCCAATCTCGGTGCAAATAAATATATATATGCAAGCAATGTAGTCCTCCTGCTTACGTGGCTGATGCAGGCGATGTTGTTAGCCTGTGAGCCATCTAATAAGATCGTCTCCATTCATACACCTAAAACAGCTATCAAGATGAATACAATATCAACTTAGCTGCCTTATAGTTATGCTTATGAGGGGTATTTGAAAGTTCTGAATATTTTATTATAATTTGTATGGTCTCTTTGAACCTGTGAATAAATTTTATGCCGATCGATAGATAAAATAAAGTTCCGTAAAATGATTTGCAGCTGTACATGCAACACACTAGACACCTGACAGTTACGTAAAATATTGGAGAAGGAGAACAATGCTGGTACTGAGCAAAGAGCATGCTGTAAATTCCAGCGCTGTTATTGTACACTCTGACTGATATCAAGGCCGACTTGGATAAAATGTACGGATGTAATCCTGTGTCATATCCTACAATTTTGAGGGGATTTCATGGTTTTAAAGACGGTCGCCAATTCATGGAAGATGACCCAAGTTATGTGAGATCGTTGTCTACGATTGATGAGCGGGAAGTGGCTGATGTGAAGGGGACAATTTTATGAAAATGCTCAATTTACATTGGAAGACATTTTTCTATCATCACGGGCATGAATTCGTCAGCTGTTTATTAATATATTGAAGAATCATTTGAAGCTCAAAAAGATGTGTGCAAGACGGGTCCCGCATTTGTTGACGTATGATAAAAGCAACAGACTCTGGTTGAAATTACGAAACAGCTGCTCGCCAAATATGAAAAGAACATCCAGAGACATTTAGATGAGATTGTCACAGGTAATGAAACATGGATTTACTTTTGTAAACCCGACTCAAAAGAAAATAATAAAGTTTGGATGGAAGAAAACGAACAGAGACCACGAATCGATCGCCATAGGTAGACTTTCAAGAGAGTTTAATACGCATAAGTTTCGATGCACAAGGCCCGGTCATCCAGGTACCTGGGCTTGACTTTGCTAGTGTCACTGGACATTTTTGTTCCTCTAAAGTGTTGGCAAAAGTTGTGGAACACTACCGAATCACCCGTCCACGCACCGGTATTCGAGGTATCTCTATTCTCCATGACAATGAACCGGCGCATAAATCAGCCTTAATTACAGACTTCTTGAAGGAGTGCAGCATCCAAACTTTGCCACATCCTCCATACAGCCCTGATTTAGCTCCAAGTAATTTTGGCTGAATCCCGTTATCAAAGATTTGCTGATGGGTTGACGATTTGGAAGTGCATTTTCCCAATGACTTAACAACATACCAAAAACTGGTATTTGATAATTTGATAATCAGACTGAGAAAGTGTGCAGCGGTACATGGGGATTACTTGGAGGGGATGCACTGACGTACTGTTCAGACCTTTCTTGTTCAGCGCACTAATATTCAGAACTTTTGAATACCCCTCGTACATTAATACATTACCAGTGCGTTTTTCAATAACTTTTGTACACTCCACGACTGTTATTCTTGTACGCTAATCATATTTATCTGAAACATTATTATGTACGGAGAGTGTTGTGTACCTTTTTTCAAATGTGGATCGTAGCGACTTATTCAAACATTGTCACAAATATTCCCCTGTTTTTCCAATTATAATATTAGAACTATTAATTGTAATGCATTATATTCGGATCAATATATCGTGTCATTTCAACTTGTAATTCACTGTGTTTCAAGTAACGTCACATTTAAACAAGTAGTTATGGTACTCTAATATGGACCTGCGTGTGGCCTGACAGATTTGTGATAAACAAAGATATGTTCTTTTCTTTTTTGTTCAATCGCCGTGTCAGGTATTTTAAAATGTCTAACATCCAAGCAGATCAAAATAAGTTATTGGTGTGCATCTTTTCAGACGCACTATCAACACATGGTTTGATTGAGCAAAGCCCGATTTAAGTTCTGAGATTTTCAGGATCCCCAGTTTGATTTAATCATGATACGGAATAAGTGTGCTCGCCAATAGATACATTCAGACTCAATGAAATGGGTAACCCGCACCCTTTTATATAGTAAGTTTTTTCCGTATCAGTGAATGCTCTGGGATCCATTCTTAAAAGACAAAGGGTCAACAACCAACGATGAGCGATTTTCCCCATTAGCATTATACGCAAGAGAAAAGAAACGAGTTGATAAGTGACTGCGAATTTAGCAAAATATGATTATTGTTTCAAAGGGCAGTGGTTAAGTCTCAACGCACCTCTGGATATGGCCGATTCTCATCATACAAACCAAGCTTTCCTGTATATTACTAGTATCTTATGATTGGTCATTGTATATTAGTGATCACAAAGGCCACTATAGATTGTAATCTTATGATTGGTCGTTGTATATTAGTGATCACAAAGGCCACCATAGATTGTAATCTAATAATTTGAATTTTCAAGTACTAGTTTTTCAGTTGTAATATATTGGTCACATTATGTCGATGAATACGGTTGTGGATTTTCATCGCTGTGTCCTCTGACTTTTCTATTTGAAACGTTATTCAGAAAAGTTATTTGCCACTGCGTTGTTGTTGAAACTTGTGTTCGTTGCAAAGAAAATGAGGAGGGTTTAGAGTTGATGAAACAAGAGAAACTCTGAATTCTCATGATAAATCAATCTCCGATTTATTTTTTAAAAAATTCCAAACATGACTTGCTTTCTTTTCGTGTTTAAATATTAAGGACTCAGATGTTCCTATAATGGAAACAAGGTCCAGGCGATAGTCTACCCTATTTTTAAAAACAAAAATGAACTGTATGAATTCATATTTGGGGTTCCTTTCTTCGAAACTCTCTTTAGAAAGAAAAATGATAATATGGGGTGTTTACTTAGATCTCTTGTAAAACTTCTGAGCGAATATTTACCGTCTATACTCGCGTATAAACTCAGTCCAAATGCAAACAACATAAACCCTGATCTGCCGTCGCATAATACGCCGGGTATTCAGGGTCTATGTAGTTTGTTCTACTGATTAGTCCTTACAAACTGCATAGACCCAGATCTGCCGGTGCATTGTGAGACGGCAGAACAGGAGGTATGCAGTTTGCAGTTGGTATCGGGTTATACGCGAATATATATGGTAAATGAACTAATCATGTTAGGTCAGTATGTCAGATTTACTTCATTTTGTTTTAATTTTGATTTTTTGCAAGATTATCGGGTCGAAAAATACTACTTGTCATGTTTTCCTGGCACAATGACCCTAATAAATGATGTGGAATTTAATAAATAACAGTATTTTTCTCTTATTTTAAAATGCGTATTCTCAACTTTCAGTGGGGTGCAAGTCTTTTGGAGGACAATCTGCCAACGGACAACTACCATTACCAGGTCACTGTGCAGACAGGTGTACGAAAGAATGCGGGCACCATGTCCAATATTAGCTTCATCATCTCTGGAGAGGAGATGGATAGTGGGGTCAGGAGACTATTTGATGGAAAGAGAAAGGTATTAATTTATTAATTAAATTTGATTTGAAGATTGACAAGTATTTGCTTTAAAAATAATTATTTTTGTAATATTTTCCAGAAAATATCTTTTCTCAAGAGATTGTCCCCCCCCCCCCTTTTCTTTTTTTTTTTTGTTGCGACAAAGGTGCGTAACGTTTTTTTGATATGTTATTTCTTAATTGTTGGGGAAAATTATTTTCAACCCTTCATTGTAGTATTCTAATACCATGCCAACAAAACGTAAATGAATAAAAAAAAATTTACCAGGAGAAATAAAGCCCTTGTCAAACCAAATGCGATTTATCGTAGCAGTTTGTATTTTCATGCGGTAGAACCGTTGCCTCATCCTGTGGCACATCTGTTGTTGTGAAACAAATGTAGACTTTTTACAGTGTCGTCAATACTAAGGAGCATTTGGATGCAATTTCTCTTAAG
The DNA here is from genome assembly GCA_029931535.1 of Margaritifera margaritifera. NCBI lineage: Eukaryota > Metazoa > Mollusca > Bivalvia > Unionida > Margaritiferidae > Margaritifera > Margaritifera margaritifera. The sequence continues at coordinate 423,002 of JAQPZY010001053.1, forward strand.
AGAACTGTGGTAGATATATCCCATAAATATTTTTATCTTTTTTAGAAATTTGAGACTGGTTCCATTATGAACTTTATTATGAGTACAGAACGCTGCCTCGGGCCCCTAAGTTTCCTTAGGATATGGCACGATAACACGGGTAACGGAAAATTCCGCTCATGGTATCTGGATCAGATACAAGTCACAGATTTGCAGACTGGGGAGAGGTACAGTAGCATTTCGTTACATATCATATGCATTCTTTCCAGGATTTTTGGATTATAATCGGTGGATAGAATCACCGGAATGGAGGTATTCACCGGAATGGAAGGTACAAATCGGTTTAATTAATCTTTTAATTCGCTTAATTCATTTTTTAAATGGCTGTGCACCCTTTATTGTCGTCCATTTGATCCTATTTCTTGTTTAAACTAAAAAAAACAATGTCGCGCACATTAAAGAATTCATGAATAATTCATCTGCAAACCTTCCTATTTATCTATCTAAAAAAGCAAAAATTGAAACGGAGATAAAATTTATATTTATATTTTTCTAGCCGAATACACACTTACTGAAAAATATCAAGTAAAAAACTAAATTGATTTTAAATACAAATGTTTTTGTCGTTTCTTGTGTGTGTGTGTGTGTGTGTGTGTGTGTGTGTGTGTGTGTGTGTATTAAATATTTATTTAGCGTAGGGAAATATGACGATTTTGTTCAGCTACATTTTTATTGTTAAGCCGATATTATAGATGGTGCGGCATTTATGCACGCGCTTTGCACCTCTGCGGTTCTGTGTTTATTTTACGATTTCAGCATGTGTAGGGTATATATTCTCCTATTCAAGGTATGTGGTGAATTCCTTCAATTCTCTGGTTTTCCCTATTTCAAATAGTACCGCAAGTAAATTTATCACCTACTAAGAGCAGGTTTTATCACTTTTATTGCAAACCTATGGTGTAGTTGAAGTAAACTGAAACATAAGGAATATATTTGCTCGTATGCTTTAGTGAATGCAAAAAATATTGATCTGCGTTAATATAGGAACAATACACTGATTTCTGTGTGTAAACGTTTGCAGGAGCACGAGGAAAGAGTTTGTGCCCGAGACTTCTTGCAAACGCTGGCTTACATGAAACCGTGTATTATCTTTATTATCTGATGATCCTTTACTAGGTACATAAGCTATATACCTGGCCCTGGTTTCACTATATTTCTCAAAAGTTGTCCACAGATTGTGATTTTAGGCTATCTTGCTTGTGATACTTCAGACAATAACAATATTTTTGTCAGAGATGCAGATAGCGGAAAGGATGCAAAATCACTTTTTAGTTTTACAATTTAACACATGGAAACCAGTTCATTCTTACAAAAATAGTTGAGGAATCACCTTAAATTGGAGGAAATCCTCACGAATTTTCTTAGAGATAAGGCAAGACTTGTTTAAGGAAAATTCAAGATTTTCTGACTGTATTTTAATCCCAGGTGCAAAGTCAATATTCTGTGAAACAAATTACTGGTATAAAGCAAGCAATAAGAAACAGATTCAAAATCCTCAATCTGAGGAACACATTTTGAGATGTTTAGTGAAACTGGAGCCAGATTTCTCTACAATGAGATTTTAAACACAAAATCTGTACCCCAGCAGCAGGTGAAATCCCGATATTTTAGTAAAGTTAGGCAAGCTGGTATAAGATTTAATTCGACCCCATTGAAAACATGGTCATATCAAAATTCGACGTTGAAAACCTGACCCAACAACTATTGAATATCAGTCACAGCTGTTAAAAATTGACATGATTTTGAGTCAATTTTCAATGGCTCATTGGGTTCATTGTTTGGTGTTGGACTATGAAACACTTCCATTCAATGCTCTATTAAACTGACCATTCTTCATCCATGTCAGCAATGTACCGTCGTCAATTTTAGGAATCTGACCACTAATTCATTTCCCATAGAACTTAATGTAAATATATATATTTAAAAAATTAATTTCTTCATTTGATTAGCATACAAATCACACATGCTTACATTCATTAGAGATAGAGAATTTTTTCAGCTTTGAAAAACAGGTGCTTCGCAGCATTTTCTCACGTCTCGTACGGCTAAACAGGGGACTCACTGGTCTACACCTAATAACATAGCCTCACACCAAGGGTTCCTATGCTATTTTGTCAGTGGGAAATTAAATACAGGATATGAAAATAAAAGTAAATATTTTGTTGTCAGCTATAGTACATAGAATGAAGTTTTTTAAAATGTATAATGGAATTTTTTTATATCCTATTTACAACTATACTATCGAAGTATTGAAACTATATTATAAAGAAATAGAAACACGTTTTGTATCTTAATTCACGTTGTTTAACATCAGACTTTATAAGAAACTCAATACTAAGATCATCCAGCTATTAAGACCACTTTCTGTCAGACCGCAAGTACCTTGCATTCCATAACATGGGAGCTTTTCTTTTGTTTTGTGCTGTCTTAAACGCATCATGTTATAGAGAAAATTACCAAGAATGTACATACATGTATAATAATTCAGTTTGATGTAACTAGCTTATTACTCACAACCTGAATTTGTTATTTACTGGATAAAAGAATTTTCCTACAAATTTTAATTATTTTAAAAGAATTAATCTAGTGAACGAGATGTAAACTGGGAATTTAGATCCTGCCATGCTAGAAGCCTCGGTATTTTTAACCAAGAACGCGCCGCCCTGTGCGTCCTTAGCCTCTTTGGACACGCCGGCTTAGTTTTGCCGACTAGTGTCCATCGGTCAGCCAAGACGCAACAATTGGATCTTAGCATGCTTCGTTATCAAGTCATGACTCGCTTCGGAACCAACACGTGTGCATGGCTGCCCATAGGCAAGACCGCACTGTGCGGGCGGAGATGTATAAATACCTTTTTGCCCAATACACACATCCAGGCACAATGCGGCATACGGATCCTTACCTGCTGGAAAAGCGGTGGTGGTACAATAGCCCAGCACCGCATCGGCAGCCACTGCGGTAAGGACTAACACTCGTTCGAGCTGCGATACATAAAAAAGCTACCTCCGGCGTGAACCTCTTTTTTCGTTGTTGACCCGCCCGTCCAGCGAAGTGGCGCCAGGCAACCTTGCCGTCTTCCCGGCCGACGGTACGATGCGCGACGGCTGCGAGCCATTCGATAGGCCGCAGGCCGGGGAGGCCGCCAGGCGGTACCATCCGTGACCGACCCCACTCGGTCAGAAAATGTCGCCACAAAAATATATGTCGACCACCAAGACGCAGACGCAAAGAGGTACGCCAACGATAAAGACGTGGAAGTGAAGAAGTACGTCCATGACGGGTCCGTAAAAAGTACGTCAACGACACGGACGTGGTTCGAAAACAACAACTCGACGCCACGATCGCGCTGTTAGACAAAAAGACCATGATAAGGTATGTTGACGAACAGTTCACTCTCAGGGTGGCCAAGGCCGGCGACATCATGGCCGGCGACCTGAATATGTCGGCAAACAAGATCACGGGTCTTTCGGGTCTGGCAGTCACTACTGGAGATCATGACGCGGTGAGAAAATAATACGTCGACGCTTCTTTCGCAACCTTAGAAGAATACGTAAACCGCTGGGCCCCGCCAATGTGTGGAGCTGGCGCGGTTAAAAACAATAAGTCTATGACGCGGTCGCAACCTTAGAAGAATATGTGAATCGCCAAGACGCGGGAAGGGTATTAAAGGCGGGTGATAGCATGGCTGGCCCCTGGATATGAACTCAAATATGATCATGTATGTAGCAGAGCCCGTAGGCGTCAAAGATGCGACAACCAAGAGCTATGTGGATGAGCTCGTCGGGTGCGTAAAGTCTTATGCTGACACCCAGGACGCTACGCCAAAAAGCTATGTCGACGCCCAGGACCCGGGAAGGGTCTCCAAGGCTGGAGACAGCATAGCCGGCCATTTACACATGACTTCGAACAAGATCGTAAATCTGCCTAATCCGGTGGAGCCTCAGGATGCTGCTACTATGGATTACAATTACACGACCTTGCGCCCATACAACTTCGCAGTGTTCTTTATGAAGCAGACTGATGCCCTGATTAGAACTTAAGTTCGGATTTCGCTACACTATGTGGCCATAAACAGGGAACTGGCTGAAGTTCGAGATAAAAATTATATTTATGTGCTTGATCATGCTCCCGATTCCTCGCATTGATTTAAAGCGAATTGCGATGCGTGGGCGAACAAACTGAGAAGCCGGAGAACAATTTGAGGTTTCTCTCTGGAAACGTGATCATGTGAGCATATGTTCAAGTTGGTAAGGTATCGCGCGGTCATTTTTATGTATCGATTCTTGATTTCATGATTCCTCGAGACATATATTATATCGAAGCTGCGGTTACTACGGGTGAAAGTGTAGGCCTAGTGGAGTGTCAGCTGCTCACAGAAGTGCTGACCTAGGGCAATTTAAACGTGCCCCTTTAAACGTCAGCCTGCACCATGCCTATCGACATCTACGGACGCTCACAAAGAGACGACCCGCCGCCATTTGATATATCCCAGTATGCGACCAAGACCGATATACCAACTTTTGGCGCCTGCGGTCGCGCCTGGTATGTGCTTCAGGGCCGACGATCGGTGGTCGATGGAACTACTGGTCCAAGCGCTCTGGACTACTGAGTGGGTTTTTCTTCAGCAACGATAGTGATACCATCACCGTCCCTGGCTCCGGTTTCTATCTGGTAAACCTCCACTGGCGCCACGACGATGGACCGTGGACTGCACTCTCGATTCACGTGAACGGGAGCCTCCGAGCGTAGAACGATAGCGGCGGCCAGACGGCCGGCATCGAATACGAAAACTTCTCGACCAGCTGTGCGTCCCTGTTGGCAGCGAGGGATGCCATCCGATGCGAGGGCATTAACGTCGACGCGCAGGCTTCCGCAATTAGAACCCGCGGCAACACAACAAAGCCATGCCTGAGAGACCTGGCAGCCCTGAGGACAACGACACATGGACTCAGCTAGCAAAACAAGAGTTTGACGTCGACAAGAACTACCGCCTGTTGGTGCAAGAGTACCTTCGCCAGCTCGGGCCACGCATCCCGATTCCTGCTTGGGTGGGACGAGGCCGTGGGTCAGATAGCTATTGACCAGTGGGGTAACCCTGAGCATTCGAGGTCTAGCCGATGTCAGCTGGGGATAATTGCGCTTTCGCTGCAGCAGCGAGCGGTAAGACCTCCGGGGCAGCGTGATTATTTCTATAACGACGACTAAGACATTGTCGACGTTCCCTCACCATCGCCTCTACCCTGGTTATACGACGAAGAGCCCACGCTCACCCGCATCAGAGGGCGTAAGACCCAGTTCTTTTTGTAAAAGATATGCTGTGTCGCATCTCTATCCTCGGACAAAAACACACCCAATCGCTCAAAGTCAGAGTCAACGGCACAATTGCTTTAACCATCTGCGAGCCGGACAGCGGCTGTTTCAATGACCGTGTCATCGCGGGGGCTATAACTGTACGGGAAAATATCGACATCTGCTTCAACCTCATTACCACGGTGAAAGCTAGAGGTCCGTGCCAAGGGACTAGCACGAAGTCCTGCGGTCGCGGGCGAGCCATTTAAGTTCTACCTCAACCTGCTCATCGACAAGCTATGAGTCTGACCCAAAGCTCGACGATTCGCAAGAGTTTCGGCTCACCAGAATATTAGAGTTAGAGGCCGCTCTGCGACGGAACCTCTACAAAAAGTACCAACGTGCCGCCAGCATGGTCGACGGCGTCGACAGTGCCCTGCCCGTCATGTCTATAGCATCGTCCTATTGACCACTATCGTCACTGCGCTCATTGCGGTTGGCCTCGAGGATCTGTCCTTGGACTGTAGCCTGCTGTCCCTGGTCGGGGCGTACGGCAGCCGCCAAAAACGAGATCCGGGCGAACGCGAAGATGGCGCACGCTGCCTGATCTATCGACGTAGGCGGCAAAAAAATGGGCTGATCGCCGGCGCATAGGACGAGGACGCGCAGAGAGCAAAGAGACGCCAAGCTGCGGTTATACCGTGAGATGCGATCAAAGGGTGCGTCGACGTCGCTAACGCAGCATAGCGCTCGCAAGGCAAACGGCGGCTCACAGCAGAACCAAACCGGAACGGTGACGGAAGGACCCGACGGTCCAGATTCCACCTTTAACAGCTGCTTGTTTTCATCAAAAACAAGGCTTCCGGACAGTGGGGTAAAATACCGGTATTTCACATGCAGTGCTAGGCGCCAAAAGAGCCGGCGCGTCCTAAGAGGTTGAGGACGGGCAGGGAGGCTAGGTGTTTGTAGAAAAAGGCTTTGTTTTGTTGCTTGTCATTCGTCAAAACCGAGGCTTCCAGCATGGTTGGATCCATACTCCCAATTTGCATCTACTAATGATGTATGCTGTAAGTGGAAAGAAATGTTTCAGATAAAATAATGTTGAACAGTAAGCAACAGCATTTTTGTCTTTAGTTTTCCTCTTAGCTAATTTACGAACTGTTATCATTTGAAGAAGAAATACTCCATCTGATCAACCATAACAGTTGCACACAGAGCATTGTTTTCTACGCTGTCTTACGGTAATTAATATCCATAAATGACAACATATATTTGGGGACTAAATGCTGTTTACAGAACGCACAGGAATTGATAACAAAATAGAAAACAAACAAGAACATTAAAGCTAATTTTATTTCTAGAAGTATTCTTTGTTATCCCGAGCATTTTGGAAAAAAATCAGGGATATTGTGATACCACCCACCCGTACGTACGTCCACAAACAGCATGTAAAATTCCGATGTTTGAATAAAGATGGCATCACAAAAACGCATACAGTTAACACAGCCGGAACCAGCCACATCATGTAAGAATAGATGTTAATTCTTGTTGACAATTTTAGATACTTTTTCATTGCTGATCGCTGGCTGGCTGTGGAGGAAGATGACGGTATGGTTGATAGAATCATCCCTGTGGCAGGCATCGAAGATCTCATCGCATTTAAACAGCTCTTCTCCTCGTCCGTCCGTAAAAAGTTGACCAACGATCACCTGTGGTTCTCGGTATTCTCTCGACCAACACGTAGCTCATTCACTAGGGTGCAACGCATTTCCTGCTGCGTGTCGCTGCTGTACCTGACGATGATAACCAACGCCATGTTCTTCAGAGGAGAGGATAACGTAAAGAACGTACAGGCCATTAAGTTTGGTCCCTTCTCCTTCACGATTCAACAGGTAAATACTATTGTACCGTACAATATAATAATTTTTTTAATACTAACGTTGATGGGGTTGGTGATGTTTTTAAAGCGGCTGCTGCTGCTGCAGCTGATAATGCTAACGACAAAGACGTTGATTGTGATAATAACGATAGTTATTAGTTGTACCAGTCAAGTATATTAAATCATAATAGTAGAACCTTTACTTTACTTTTCATCATTAAAAAAGCAGTTGATACGAATAGAATATAATTTCTTTAAAATCTTACCACAAATTCTTTATCGGATACCCGAGCGCAATCACAACTTTCCGGAACCTTTACTTAATGTGGGTAGTGTCGGCATTTGTATTACAAATATAGTGCATGTATGTAATCAGAGCATTCTCTGCCCTTTTCCGAGACAAAAAAAAATCGTTGGGCAGCCATTTTGAATTTCATTCTTGAGAAGAAACATATAAAGTGATGGGATCACGTCACGAGCTCCTACGTCACTGTGTACATGAAAACGAAAGCATTGATTCAATAAATAAAAAGCATTAAAATTTGCTTTCAGTTAATTATATGTCTTAGCTAGAATATTTCAAGGACTTGTTATTTAGTTCATATACGTTCAGGAAACAGGTTGCGTACTACTTTGTTGCTCAAGAATTTTCTGCTGTTTGGTTTTATGTTTTCCCCCAAATCAATCCGCATTACGTTTTTTTTTTTTTTTTTTTTTTTTTTCTGGCCTGACAGAAACTGGCAGAGGTTGCTCTGATTGGGCAAATGCAAAGCGAATGACGATTTCGTTGCTTTAAGGAAGAATCCGTACGTCGGCTCAGACTAGTCGACGAATATTCCTGCCCCAATAGAAATGTGTCCTTTTAGTTGACTAAAAAAGCTAAAAGAAATATATGTGAGTCTGTGCATGATCTAGCGAAACGTTTACCAGATATGATTTGGTAAGTTTATTTTTTTAATTTAAATATTCGAAATATATACAGGAAACAGCAAATTTAAATTCTCTGCCGAAATAACAGATAGTGTGATGAACGAGGATTACATTTGTGTTCTATTCGAGCGATCAGCTGGGCAGGCTTTAAACATGTTTGTGAATATTGCATTTAACAAAGTATCACAATAAAAAATTACTCAAAAGGCTCTCAAAATTTGCGTTCCTTGCAGCTGTATATAAGCTTCATCAGTACCATAATCGTGTTTCCGCCAAGCTTCGTCCTGATCACGCTTTTCCGGAAAAGCAGACGAAGAGAGAACACGGTTTTTCAAAGGCATCAGCGGATGCCGAAGAGAGGAAAATGGAAGAATATTGCGAACGGTTCTCAAGTCTGGGGAAAGGCTCCCAAAAAGAGCAAATTCCAGCAACTGAAGGAAACTGTCACAGAAATGTTCAACTTCAAACAGCGGGCGAAGTATGGCACGTATGAAGATGAAAATCTTCCTGGGGAAATTCCACAGGCGACCATTGCAGGAGATCCTAACGCTAAGAAGAAACCTAAGAAAAAGAAAAATACGAAGACTTTGCCGTTCTGGTGTAACTACATTGCATGGGGACGTAAGTATGGCTTTATATATTTTTTGTATGACTCTATCATTCAAAAGCTTGGCACACATCTAGTAAATGAAACGTATTAATCCAAATAATTCTTATACTTTGACTAGTGAATTTATTTTAAAGTTCTGTTTTCACAGTAGTTGGGCGCCTTCCTGTATGTAGTGACTTAAGACGTTGAAACATGAATAGGTGAAAAGGTTATTTGCTATTACGTTTCAAAATTAGTTGCCCCTAGAGTGCTTCAGTTATATTTTTTTTATTATATACATTGATGTGCATATTTTAAAATTTAATTTTTTTACATTGTTTTTATCTTTTCTTTCCCAACGAGTTTACTTCCTTTTCCATAAAAGTAATTTACTTCTAATGATCATTGTTATAATCAGACTGTTATTTGTCTGACAGTTTAGGGTAAAGGCGATATTATGTATCACACATTTGTTTTGATTACAGACTGAATATTTATTTCAATCCTTAACTATACTCTTTAATTGACAAATATGCACGCGACTGCATAAATCAGAGACATGCCGCTTTTGAGGCTAGTACAATCAAGCTGCCTGCACACTATGAATCTTTCTGTTTTCATGTGGGATAAGTCTTTAAAGTCCTGTTTCCTTTCTTTCTTTCTTTTCTTTCTTTGCCATGCATCACAATATATGAATGTAGACTCTCTCTCTCTCTCTCTCTCTCTCTCTCTCTCTCTCTCTCTCTCTCTCTCTCTCTCTCTCTCTCTCTCATATTAGATTTTCTGTTAATTCCCATTTCGATTGCAATCATATTTAAATACGTCCCAGTCGGGTAAAGCAGGATTTACCCAGAATAGATATTCAAAAGAAATGCTTCCATGAACGATGTTGTCTGTTTCAGTTTGTTTCCTCTCAATCAGTATGCCGGCATTTTTCACCATTCTCTACAGTATGGAATGGGGAAGAGAAAAGGCCAACCAATGGCTGACTACCTTCTTACTCTCATTCTTCCAGTCAGTCATAGTGGTGCAACCAATCAAGGTACAGTGATTTTGCGATAAGGCCTCTGTGTGTGTGTGTGTGTGTGTGTGTGTGTGTGTGTGTGTGTGTGTGTGTGTAAAGCCTTCCAACCTAAAACTCAGATAATGGAGTAATTAGTACAATACAAAAGGTACAAAGCTGGAATAATAGGTTCACAGTTGTTTCTGGCGATCGTTTCACATAACGTACGTAACTTACAAGTACTCGTAAATCCGCATGTAACCCACACATAAGTTAAAATATCCGTTTCATGTATCACTACACTAATTTGAGCCAGTCAGCTGTTATTGCATGTTAGTGTAGTCCCTAAGAAAAGAATTAATATCTTTTCTCTGATTTTTCCTGGAGATTTGCTAAGCTATGAACAATGTTGCTTGCATTCAGTTGAAAGCAACATTAAAGCCTAAAGAGAAAATGTAATGTTTACTGAGTTCATTCTCTGCAATTTTGCGTATGATGACAAAAAATATAAACGTATACAGATGGTTACAGTATGTGTCTTTCTTGCTTCATGATAAATGTGGATAATTATCAGTGAGGTTTAGTTTTTAATACAAACCCTTTTCTTGAGTAATACATACTTTGCAATATACAGGCGACTCTTGGGATAAATAAGCCTGTAATATTAAAAGAAAAAATAAAGAAAGAGAAAACTTTCGTTGTACGTCATGATGTGTGTATTAAAGGATGATTTACAAATAACTTTTGCACAGTAAACAATGACAGAATTAATAAGACAACAAGATTCTAATCAAAATAAGAATAACAGGGAACAATCCACGTATAAGCAAAGAGAAAAAGGTGACAATATGAACCAAAGGGCATTATATCTCCGTGGATTGTTATACAACAATATTCGCGGACTTTTAATAACTAGTATTTGCACTGATTTGGTTTACTTGAACAAGGCGCGAGTCAGCCAGTTCTGGAAAGGTCACTTGCACTAAAAATTCGAGTTATTTCATTCAAATGCAACTTTTCTCAAATAATGCAACATAACAAAAAGTAAGATAGTGTTTGTGCATCTGTATAACTAATGCATAACTAATGCATAACTAATGTATAACTAATGTACATGTATAACTAATGGATCTGTATAACTAATGTATAACTAATGCATCTGTATAACTAATACACTGAATTTGATCTGTATAACTAATGCACTGCATTTGATCTGTCTAACTAATGCACTGGATTTGATCTGTCTAACTAATGCACTGGATTTGATCTGTATAACTAATGCACTGGATTTGATCTGTATAACTAATGCACTGGACTTGATCTGTATAACTAATGCAATAGATTTTATCAAAAATGTGCAAAAATGAAGGAAATATAAACGGAAGTTAATTAGCGTTGTGATATCTTAAATTTCTTGACGCGCACACAAGTTACAAGTGGTTGTAAATAAAAACCGTAGGTAACTTCCACTATATTTTTTTTTTAGTGTTCACACCAGGTAAATTGACTCTTTTAGCATCATATAGGTTGTATCCCTTTTTATCAAGGAGTCACCTTCCCTGCTTTAGGTATTTTGATAATAAAGCATTATAAAAATATGAACATCAATCATTGTTGTTTAAGTTTTAAAACACTATTTATTTTACGTCGATTGCACAACAAAGTTCTCCAACCTATACAAACGCGCTCTCAATGGTTCAGATATTGAGCTAATGTAATCTTTCATAAAGGAGGAAACCGGAAAACCCGGATGAAATCACTGACCTTGGACATGCCTAATCACTGTATCGAACCCGGGGCCACAGGGGTACAAAGCGAGATCGCTACCGCTGCGCTAAGTAACTCAGCTATGAAACAGTATTTCATTGCCAGTTGATAATACTGATGTACTTTGGGAATGCACATACTCTTATATGTTATATTTTCTATTCCATTTCTTCACGTTTTCTTTCTTTTCTTTTTCCCTGGACAAGCGCATTTTTATATAAACGGCAAGGGAATATAACGATTTAGGAAATTAACGAATTTATGTTCATATATGTTCAAAACTAGGTGAACTTAAACCAGGCATGCACTGTACATAACCGAAAAGGCGGACGCTGACTTCGTTTTACTGACTAGTAAAGTACAATCCCTTTTTTCGTTAACAAACCAATATTTTTTAGAAAAAAATGTTCTTTTTGTTATTATATTAATGTAGCCCTCTCTCGAAATGTGTTCCATTTAAATTTGGAAAAATGAAGAGGAGGGAAAAGCTGTGATTCTTTTCACTTCAGGTGGTTTGTTGCATTTGTTTGTTTGCTTGTTTGCATTCTCAGTAGATTTTGTGTCACATGTTGATGATGACATTGATCTCTACCCATTAAATCACTTCTTTACCTAATGATTTTATACTGTTCTATATGACAACTTGAAACAAATACTAAAATATCATTCAGTGTTCGCCATTTTACTGTAAAACGGTACAAAGTCACTCACATTAAATGAAACTGAAGATATATTTCTTACACAATACTTACGTACACACGGGTTGCGTACACATATCATACGACCCACTTACAAACGCTGTCGCGAAACGTAAAATGTGTAAATTATGGACTGTCGCATACGTATATGTAAGGGCCTTCAAGCACTTGTAAGTTACGCATGCTTTGTGAAACGATAGTCAGAACTTTATTCCATCCAACTGAGAACTTTTTACATGTGTGAGTAGAAATACTATCACACTCTCTATAGTAAAATGTGCCTTATTCGTTGCACGTACGGCTTTAACGGGGGATCTTTTAAAGCTTGGAAAAACATGGGTACGGGATTTTTCTACTATCCACAGGTACATGGGGACGGGGTAGTCAACTCGATTTAAGGAAATCTTATGCATAAATGTATCGTACTTAATTAGCTGGTTCTGACCCCTAGAAGGCTTTCGCAACGAAAACCTGTCTAAACGCCAGTCCGAAATTTCCATCTAAACACCGAAAAAAAAAAAAAAACGTTGAGAGAACGGTAACGGGAAATAACGCCCATATTTCAATTCAATTGTGTTGACTATCCTGTCACCGAGTGCCATTACTGCTATCGGTCTGCAAAATGGGCAACATAAGCACATATTAGATCTACTACTACTACTACTACTACTGCTGCTGCTTTCACTACTACTACTTCTGCTACTCAAACAATTACTAACTACTACTTATACGACTGCTGCTGCTGCTGCTGCTACTACTACTACTGGCAAAATTTGGTTGCCCAGAGAAATTCATTGTAATGGTTCGGCAACAACATGACGGCATGCTTGCTCGCGTCGTGGACGACAGTGAGTCATCGGAACCATTCCCAGTCACCAATGGAGTCAAGCAAAGCTGTGTGTCGGACCCAACCCTCTTCAGTATGATGTTCGCTGCTATGCTTACAGATGCCTTCCGTGACAATGACACTGGGATCGACATCAGATACCGGACTGATGGCGAGCTCTTCAATCTGTGGAGACTACAGGCGAAGACGAAGTTACAGGAAGTGACTGTTCGAAATCTCTTATTTGCTGACGACTGTTCCCTGAATGCCAAATCTGAGTCTGACATACAACAGAGTATGGACCATTTCTCTTCAGCTTGTGACCATTTTGGTCTCACAATCAGTATCAAGAAGACAGAAATGATGCACCAACCCACACCAGGAAAACCTTACGTAGAGCCCACCATCACAGTGAATGGCCAAACACTCCAGGCAGTGGACGAGTTCAGATACCTCGGCAGAACACTGTCACGTGCAGTCCACATTGATGACGAAGCCAACGCCATAATAGCTAAAGAAGTGTGGCCTTTGGCAGAATACGCCCAAATATGTGAGAGCGCAGAGGGATCAGTCTACAAACAAAACTGAATGTCTACAAAACGACTATGCTGCCGACCCTGCTGTATGCGTGTGCAACCTGGACGGTGTTCAGACGCCATGCCAAGAAGCCGAACCATTTTCTGCCTGCGGAAGCTGATGAGGATAAGATGGCAGGACACGGTCCCAGGACACTGAGGTTCTCACACTGGCAGGCATTCCAAGCATCCACACTCTGCTGATAAAATGACAGATGAGATGGGCAGGCAAGGTCACCAGGATGACAGACAACCGACTACCAAAGACGATCTTCTACGGCGAGCTGAAGGAGTGAAAGCGATATCAGGGAGGTCAGAAGAAACGCTCCAAAGACTCCCTCGAGTCATCCTTAAAACATTTCAACATTGACTCTGAGTCGTGTGAAGATCTTGCACCTGGCGCAGCCTCTTCCATACTGGAGCTACAGACTATGAGCTGAGGAAAATTGCAGAGGCAGTGCAGAAGCGCGAGCAGCGTAAATCTCGGAACTTCACCGCGTCCTCTATTGATCAAGTAACCCCAAGCGGCATCGCTTGCCCAATGTGCCACAGATAGTTCAGAGCTCAAATTGGTCTGATCAATTGCTAAAGAAACGAAACCAGTTACTAATGTCATGGTCATCTTCGAACTCGAATGACGAACACTACTACTACAACAACAATTACACTTTTGAATATGAAAAAAAGTCAGTCACATATATGATAATTGTTTTCTTTTTTCAATAAACCAGGTGTTATGTCTCGTGGCGTTCATCGCCTGCGTGTTGAAGAAGCCGGACATTGAAGAAGAGGAAGACACTGGACATGATCTAAGTGCAGCAATCGCCGCTCATGAAGACGAAATTCTCACAAGAGCTGAGTCCAAAATAGCAGGTCTGTCTTCCCTTACACGTTTACAATACGATATTGTGGGACAAATACAGCTATCTTCCAGAAATTGCATATCCATTCCTATAGTTGTATCGAGTCATTTCTTGCGCATTTGTTGGTATTTGAGTGTGCAACGACATCATTTCTGGGTAAAGGGATGTCCTATCAATGGTTATTACATACGTTAGCTGCTTAAAATAAATATATCAAGGTTTAAATAAAACAAATGTGATGAGGTGTATAACATATATTTAGAATGAGAAGGAGTATAAGCTTCAACAAGATCATTCTGATCTACAAAACGATCAAAATAAAACCTATTTAAGAGTATAAGCTTCTACAAGATCATTCTGATCTACAAAATGATCAGAATAAAACCTATTTAGGAGTATAAGCTTCCACAAAATCATTCTGATCTGCAAAACGATCAAAATAAAACCTATTTAGGAGTATAAGCTTCCGCAAGATCATTCTGATCTGCAAAACGATCAGAATGAAACCTATTTAGGAGAATAAGCTTCCGCAAGATCATTCTGATCTACAAAACGATCAAAATAAAACCTATTTAGGAGTATAAGCTTCCACAAAATCATTCTGATCTGCAAAACGATCAAAATAAAACCTATTTAGGAGTATAAGCTTCCACAAAATCATTCTGATCTGCAAAACGATCAAAATAAAACCTATTTAGGAGTATAAGCTTCCACAAAATCATTCTGATCTGCAAAACGATCAAAATAAAACCTATTTAGGAGTATAAGCTTCTACAAGATCATTCTGATCTGCAAAACGATCAGAATGAAACCTATTTAGGAGAATAAGCTTCCGCAAGATCATTCTGATCTATAAAACGATCAGAATAAAACCTATTTAGGAGTATAAGCTTCTACAAGATCATTCTGATCTGCAAAACGATCAGAATAAAACCTATTTAGGAGTATAAGCTTCTACAAGATCATTCTGATCTACAAAACGATCAGAATAAAACCTATTTAGGAGTATAAGCTTCCGCAAGATCATTCTGATCTATAAAAGGATTAGAACAAAACCTATTTAGGAGCCTAAGCTTCCGCAAGATCATTCTGATCTACAAAACGATTAGAACAAAACCTAATTTCGTGTGGAAAGAAACATGTGCGGAAAGCATGCTGTAGACTGGTGGGAATATATTTTTTCATATTAGTGGATATTTAAGTGATTTTATCTTTTCAGGATTTTAGCGATAAGACCATCAACCATGAAAGTTTAATCTATGAGAACAAATGACCTCGATGCTGATCTTTAAACAAGGTTGTTTTCTATGAACCAAGTAACTAACCACTAATATAACAATAATAATCACAAACTAATAAATAACGACGCAAAATATTCACTTTATATGGTATATCTTAATAACATTTGATGCTTATGTTTGAGTTGCGAGGAAATTAAATCAAAACGGTATTCCATAACTTGATTATTGACCTTAAAGGTATTCCATAGCTTGATTATTGACCTTAAAGGTATTCCATAACTTGATTATTGACCTTAAAGGTATTCCATAACTTGATTATTGACCTTAAAGATATTCCATAGATTGATTATTGACCTTAAAAATATTCCATAGCTTGATTATTGACCTTAAAGGTATTCCATAGCTTGATGATTGACCTTCATAATATTTGACTCCCAACTATATTTAATGAAGAAGTAAGCATCGATATATTTATGTCTGTTAGAATCATCCTTACGGATTGCTCTTTTGCGTAGAAACTGTATACGCTGTTGGAATAAAGGAGCTGACTTTCTCATTTGCAACAATGATATAAAAAAATAGGATGAATTATTAAATAATATATAAAAAGCACGCTGAATGCTATGTCTCGTCTGCTTCACCGTGACATAGTCCAAACACGTTGCAAAGTCGCTAAAGCATGAAAAGTAGATCAATGTGACCTACTTTTTGACCGTGGTGAGTAGTACTCTCTAAGATGAGTATACCCAACAAATGTCATGACTGTGCACACAACATGGTCAGATCAACCGACCTACATGTAAAAAGGTAACTTACTCATTCGAGCGTGAAAAATATGTCACTGCGGCCAGCTTTTGTCCGTGGAGGGTAGTACGCTCCAAAATGAATTCACCCATCAGGTTTCATGACTATACGTACAACAGTGTCAGTGAAACCGAGTTGAATGCAAAACTTCGCGTAATCACTGTGACCTACTTTTGGCCGTTGTCAATGTCACCCTCTTCGATGAATACACGCATCAAGTTTCATGACTGTTCATACAGCAGTGTCAGAGAATCTATACTAATTGCAAAAACTTAATGTTGACCCCTACGCAAACAACAACGTAGTCGAAAAAGTTATCCTCATGTCTTGCCTATGGCTCGCATGCGAGACAATAAATATCCATTAAAAGCATTTTGAGGTGTTGTGTGCACTTCACTGACTCGCTCATACTTAACGACAATTGTTAACAATATTTTTGTTAAGTTTTCTTGATAATAATGTAATACCGCCAAAAACACGTTAGAAAGCTTGAACCTTGAATGGCCCATCGGCAGCTCTAGTTCTGTACTCCTTTCATCACGGGTTTAATCTTTGTTCTGGTAGGCGAAAGAGTAAGTGTTTCCCCATCCAGAGTCTGTCGTTTTCTCCAGCTTGTCCTGTTTATTTTTCCTCTCAAACACCACCTAAGGCCAACACCTGAGCGTGGAATGTGTATGTTTCTATTAGAACTTCGTATACAGTTGACGTAAAAGCCTACAATAAATATACATCTGATTTGTTCATTCAGATATTACTAATAAACGAAAGCTAGCTAATGCCGAGATTAAGCCGCCGGACCTGGAAGCTCTGTCGGTGTCTAGGAGAAATCGCCTCAAGGAGATTCAAATGGAAACAGTCATCAAGGAGATTGCAGTCTATCTCTTTTTTGTGATCATTCTTTTCTTCTTGTCCTACCACCAGCGAGATTCGGATTCCTTCATCTACGCTGAGAACCTCAAGTCCATTTTCCTGAATAATTTTGAGTCAGTAAGTGTCCATAACCAAAATACATGCATAATTAGCACTTTCTTAGATGCACACGCCTATTTTAATGTAGCCTACCAACATTTTTTGCATTTTGCACATACACAACTGTTCCTACCTTATTCAATATTCCTCATTTAACTCAGTCAACCAATATCACTATAGTGTTCACATTTTTCTTTTTTGTTTATTTTTTGCACTTGCTTATCTTTTTCTTCATACTAAATTGGCAAAAAATAAATAGTTTGTTAGATGATTTTATGTATGTATGTATGTATGTATGTATGTATGTATGTATGTATGTATGTATGTATGTATGTATGTATGTATGTATGTATGTATGTATGTATGTATGTATGTATGTATGTATGTATGTATGTATGTATGTATGTATGTATGTATATACGTATGTACGTATGTACGTATGTATGTATGTATGTATGTATGTATGTATGTATGTATGTATGTATGTATGTATGTATGTATGTATGTATGTATGTATGCATGCATGCATGTGTGTATGTATGTATGCATGTATGTGTGCATATTACTGATGACTGGGTATTATTAAAAATAACATTTAAATATGTATGTACGTATGTGTGCATGTAATTGATGACTGAGTATTATTAAAAATAACATTTACATATACGTATGTATATATGTGTGCATGTGACTGATGACTGAGTATTATTAAGTATGTATGTATGTATAAATGGATGGATGGATTGACGTAAAAAGGGGTTTACATAAATAGATTGAAATATTCATATATTTTTATTACTCGATGAATTATTCCAATTTCAGCGTGGCTCATATATGATTTCATCCCATGCACCTTTTATGCTTACTGACCTTCTGTCTGGTTGACGTGTCCGTTGGCATTTACGTCATTTTTTGTGTATCTTCTCAAAGTTATAACAGACACAAAGACGCATACATACTTGTATCATGATTATCAGTACAACAATTGCATGAGCAGTAAGCAGTAAAAAAATAAGAAGGCAATATTCAAGAGACACGAACTGCATTTTTAAATGTTATACAAGTGATGTTAGAATCATTTTATTATTCATTGACATTTATTTTTAGGCTGACCACGTGCCACGTATATAAGAAATTCCTACTAGGACAAGTTAATTTTTGTGTCCTTTTTGTTACTGCTAATCGATCCTTAATTTCATGCAAGCGGAAAAAGAAAACGAAGGTAGCAGTTAACCGAAATGACCTGAAGGTGTGACCCCACGGCAACCATCTTAAAAATCTCATGTTATCGCTACTCCTCCTGTAAGGACATGGGGTTTTCATTCAAAAACATTTCCTATGATACCTAGTTAATACTAAATGAGAACGTTTTCGATCTGATTTCCAACATGGCGGCCATCTTGAATATCTTGTTACAGCTACACCTACCGATGGTGTTATCAAAATGGAGTTTTCACTACAACACTTCTTACTATGTGAAGTTGGTTTCATTGAAAATAGTGCCAATCTGATCTCACTCAATGGCATCTTATGATATGTAGATGATCCTGAATGAAAATTGTGCCGATCTGATCTCACTTAATGACGTCTTGTGATATGTAGATGGTCCTAAATGAAATGGTGCCGATCCGACCTCCATCATTGCCGCCATTGTGGCATCTTTAAAATCTTTGTTATCACTACACCTTGTTTGCAATTTGTCCACACGCACAGACACACACACACACACACACTATACAATCAAAATCATGCCCAACACAAGGAATAAAGCACTAGATGTAGAAAGAAGTAAAAGATCGGCGATAATAAACAGGACATTCATGGAAAGATTTTAAGAAAGGCAATAAAATTCTAGTAAACCACGAAAAAATTTTTGTTTTATCCAGGCATGGAAAGTTTACTGAAACAGGAACAGTCTGGGAATGTCGTAGGAATGACATGAAATTAGATTTGCATTTATCGAGCAATGGTTATTTCAGACTTTGCACAAATGGTTTGAAAACCGACATTAATATTTCGAAAAATATATTCAGGGGATAAAACGACGATAATCACACTCAAGTAATTCATACTGTTTTGTGTTTAACAAGACGATTAATATAACAGAGACTCCTTAAAGTCCGGAACAATATTTTTAAGTCCCATTTTGTATATTCAGGATTTGCTTCCACCGGTATAACGACCAATAAACTTGTTCAAGGCATTGTCATGGAAAATTAGCGTTTGTAGGAAAAATCTGAAGAAGGCAGATTTTTTTTTCAAAACAGTTATGCCTCACCAATAGCGTCATTTAAGCGTCATTTAAGTGTCATTTAAGTGTCATTTAAGTGTCATTTCCGAAATGAATTTTAAACTGGAAAAGGGCTATACCATAATAAAATTATCCCTGTTCATAAAACATTTAACCATTTTAGAAAACAACGGGGTGCGGATGGGAAGGCAGTCAAACTGTTAAAAAGTACAAGTTGAAAGCATTTTGATGGCGATAGCAATTCTAAAATATGGTGACTTAAATTTTCAAGTGGTATTGTTTATATTTACTCAGAGAACTTAACACTATTATTGACTTTGAAACACAAAATCAAAGTTTAAGTAACACTCGAAAGCTCTTAAAGCTGTGCGTCTTCTCCTTGCATGTGAAAGGAAATCAAGATCTTTTTGCACCACTTGTTTGTCAGAATCCAACTATTTCGAAGGTTAATTGAACCATATTCCTGCTTTATAACAGATAAAGACGGTGAGTCAGTACTGGGACTGGCTGGAAACAGCCCTGTTGCCAGCCCTGTACGTGTCAAGCAACTACAACGGGGCGAATATCGAAACCTGGTGGGACAAAAGGTGTATATCGGACTTGGAGGCTAGGAGAATCGGTATTGGTCGGCTCAGACAAATGAGAATAAACAATGGTAAGTTTTCATGTCAATACTGATCGGTCTGGTTTTTTGTCCCTGTTTCTGGATTTCTCACCCTCATCGACATCATGGACTTAAATTAATAAATTTCCCAGTCGCTATTTACTATTCATATATATATATATATATATATATATATATATATATATATATATATATATATATATATATATATATATATATTAATTAAGATTCTTAGGCAGATAATGCAGCTTTTCATCTATGTTAGCTATGTTAGTCCAAAACTACTCAAATGGGGCAATCAATAATGTTAGTCCAAAGTACTCAAATGGGGCAATCAATAATGTTAGTCCAAAGTACTCAAATGGGGCAATCAATAATGTTAGTCCAAAGTACTCAAATGGGGCAATCAATAATGTTAGTCCAAAGTACTCAAATGGGGCAATCAATAATGTTAGTCCAAAGTACTCAAATGGGGTATACAATAATGTTAGTCCAAAGTACTGAAATGGGGTATACAATAATGTTAGTCCAAAGTACTGAAACGGGGTATAAAATAATGTTAGTCCAAAGTACGGAAATGGGGTATACAATAATGTTAGTCCAAAGTACTCAAATGGGGTATACAATAACGTTAGTCCAAAGTACTCAAATGGGGCAATCAATAATGTTAGTCCAAAACTACTCAAATGGGGCAATCAATAATGTTAGTCCAAAGTACTGAAATGGGGTATACAATAATGTTAGTCCAAAACTACTCAAATGGGGTATACAATAACGTTAGTCCAAAGTACTCAAATGGGGCAATCAATAATGTTAGTCCAAAGTACTCAAATGGGGCAATCAATAATGTTAGTCCAAAGTACTCAAATGGGGCAATCAATAATGTTAGTCCAAAGTACTCAAATGGGGCAATCAATAATGTTAGTCCAAAGTACTCAAATGGGGCAATCAATAATGTTAGTCCAAAGTACTCAAATGGGGCAATCAATAATGTTAGTCCAAAGTACTGAAATGGGGTATACAATAATGTTAGTCCAAAGTACTGAAATGGGGTATACAATAATGTTAGTCCAAAGTACTGAAATGGGGTATACAATAATGTTAGTCCAAAGTACTGAAATGGGGTATACAATAATGTTAGTCCAAAGTACTGAAATGGGGTATACAATAATGTTAGTCCAAAGTACTGAAATGGGGTATACAATAACGTTAGTCCAAAGTACTCAAATGGGGCAATCAATAATGTTAGTCCAAAACTACTCAAATGGGGCAATCAATAATGTTAGTCCAAAGTACTGAAATAGGGTATACAATAATGTTAGTCCAAAACTACTCAAATGGGGTATACAATAACGTTAGTCCAAAGTACTCAAATGGGGCAATCAATAATGTTAGTCCAAAGTACTCAAATGGGGCAATCAATAATGTTAGTCCAAAGTACTCAAATGGGGCAATCAATAATGTTAGTCCAAAGTACTCAAATGGGGCAATCAATAATGTTAGTCCAAAGTACTCAAATGGGGCAATCAATAATGTTAGTCCAAAGTACTCAAATGGGGCAATCAATAATGTTAGTCCAAAGTACTGAAATGGGGTATACAATAATGTTAGTCCAAAGTACTGAAATGGGGTATACAATAATGTTAGTCCAAAGTACTGAAATGGGGTATACAATAATGTTAGTCCAAAGTACTGAAATGGGGTATACAATAATGTTAGTCCAAAGTACTGAAATGGGGTATACAATAACGTTAGTCCAAAGTACTCAAATGGGTCAATCAATAATGTTAGTCCAAAACTACTCAAATGGGGCAATCAATAATGTTAGTCCAAAGTACTGAAATGGGGTATACAATAATGTTAGTCCAAAACTACTCAAATGGGGTATACAATAACGTTAGTCCAAAGTACTCAAATGGGGCAATCAATAATGTTAGTCCAAAACTACTCAAATGGGGCAATCAATAATGTTAGTCCAAAGTACTGAAATGGGGTATACAATAATGTTAGTCCAAAGTACTGAAATGGGGTATACAATAACGTTAGTCCAAAACTACTCAAATGGGGCAATCAATAATGTTAGTCCAAAGTACTGAAATGGGGTATACAATAATGTTAGTCCAAAGTACTCAAATGGGGTATACAATAATGTTAGTCCAAAGTACTGAAATGGGGTATACAATAATGTTCGTCCAAAGTACTGAAATGGGGTTTACAATAATGTTAGTCCAAAGTACTCAAATGGGGTATACAATAATGTTAGTCCAAAGTACTGAAATGGAGCATACAATAATGATTTCATTATATTTTGCATATCAGAAAACAGTTCGGATGTAAAACACAACTCAGGATCTGAAAATCATCTCTCTCTCTCTCTCTCTCTCTCTCTCTCTCTCTCTCTCTCTCTCTCTCTCTCTCTCTCTCTCTCTCTCTCTCTTAAAATAAATTATCCGCCCTGAATATCTCATGCTTGTTCACATCATGATACATTTCCAGTGTGCAAATGGGCCACATAAGGGTTGTTATGTAGTACAGAAAGAATTGAGCTGTTTCTTTTTCAGATTCCTGTATTGTCCAGCCAGCCATGAATACCCTTGGGTGTGACTGTCGAGATGATTATAACTGGGTCGATGATGACACTAAGCCATATCTTCCAGGCTGGCAGAGGCCCACCGAGGATCAAGCCATTAGCTTGGACCAGATGGATGAACTCAATCCGTGGGTATATCAAAGCGCCTTGAAGTTAAAGAACGCTCCATACGTTGCAACTGTTCAAACATACAAAGGTGGCGGCTATGTGTTTAACTTTGAGAGGAGTTACAGAAGAACGATGCGAAACGTGACCAGACTGCACTCCGAGGACTGGCTAGACCTGAACAGCAGAGCAATATTTCTGGAGTTCAGCGTGTTCAATCCTAACATGAACTTGTTTGCATCCGTAATAATGGTGCAGGAGATTACAGCCATAGGAGGAGCAATTCCTAGATCAGAGTTTAAGGTATATATTGTAATGTCCGCGTTATATTTATCATTGACAAACTCTATATTTTAGCAAATTTAGTATTGCAAGGATGATATATATATATATATATATATATATATATATATATATATATATATATATATATATATATATACAAAGAGTACAAATCATATGGCGAATAACAGTCTTTTCAAGTGCACTGGATCCAGCAAGGGATCGTGTGTGTCTGGGATTGATTAAGATAAACGTAATAAACTGACAACGAACAGTGCAAAACTAGTTTTCAACTCGCCTTAGCGCTTTCGACTCGAGTTAAAGCCAACTAGACGACACATCAGACATTTTCAAGTTGTAATTTCCATAGAAATATTTATGTAAACTGTTGTAATTTCGCCGCTTTTTGTGCTTATTGTTTGTCTTGTCTTATATATATTCCTTGTAATACTTTAAGCTTGCTAAGATATATATGCTGTTCAAGAATATATCGTCGAGGGAGAAAGTGGTCGATATTAAAATTCAGAGGAAAAAAAGAAGCAAGTGAAAAATTAATTCAAGCATGAACTCAAGAATATGATAAAGGATAAAATATATCCGGCAGCATGACAATAAAAATGTACAGGAATAAAAGATAAAATATATCCGGCAGCACGACAATAAAAATGTACAGGTATAAAAGATAAAATATATTTGGCAGCATGACTTAAAAATAACAGAGATAAGAGATAAAATATATCCGGCAGCACGACATAAATATATCCGGGGTAACAGATAAAATCTATCTCTCAACATGACATAAAAATAACGTGGATAAAAGATAAAATGTATCTGGCAGCATGACAAAAAATAACAGGAATAAAAGATAAAATTATATCTGGCAGCATGACAAAAAATAACAGGGATAATTACAAAGCTAGGTCTTTCTGTTCCAATTACTTGAAGAGTGCAGCTGCAAAGTACTTAGAACTTTAGTACGTTAGCGATTTTTTAATGTCTATAGTTAGTCAGAGATGCTTGAAAATCTCCCAAGTGAAATAAATCAGCATTTGCCGTTACGGCAAGTTGATAGACTTTTCCAACATGTCAATCAACCTTACTTAGAAGTTCTTATCATATTACCTAAATCCAGTTGGAGTGCCATCAACTGAGGTCTGGTGTGAGTAGTTATGTAATGTTCCATAATGTGTAACAACATGCGGGAAGCTTTCCCACAAAGAGGAATAAAATATAGGAAATATATAGTAACTTTGGGCAGAAATAACTCAAAAACTATAACTATGTATTTGTTCAAAATCTGAGATTTATCTAACCTTATGTTGAAGAGATTCTTTGAAATTTTATAATTGTTGATACATTAGAAACAGTTTTATTATGTAAACGAGAGTGGGCGTGGCTTCGACCACGTTTCAGAAAGGTCTATTCCCACAAACACTTAAATTCTGACGTTCGACTGTGCTACATTGCCTGTATCTATAAAACCGGGTTCTTGAATATTCCAGTTGAATATATGGACTGGAGGGCCACAATAGTAGAAGCACGAGAAGGAAATAAAACGGGTAAACCACGAGAAATGCCTGACCTTTGCCTAGGCCAGAACGAATTTATGAGGTTGAGTGCGTTAGAGATATAAGTAAAAGGCCATTAAAAGATGCACGACCAATTCAATGTACCAGTAGAGATGACGTACGTAAGCGAGGACAGTTATTTGTATAAGTTGCGTCGAACAGTTGCAATCGACTCTCTCGATTCAGCATTGAAGAACTTGAGTCAAGCTTTTTCGGAAAAGGCAACACCGGCACCATGGCCTTCAAAAATACCAAGGCCTACCCTGGAGCACACCAACCGCACTAGCGGCCAACATCAGCACTACGGAAGCGCGACCTGATGGATGATATTCTTAATTACATTTACAAAGAGATGGCAGAGCAAGAGCGCCGCGACGCATCTGAAACAGCATGAGACGACACATTTTAGGTTGTCGGAACCGATACTTACGCGTCTGAGCTCGTTATTATTCTCAGGGACAAAAAGTCCAACTAAATATCTAGATCACAGTCTTTCCGCAAAGACGGGGTTGTTCTTATGCAGAGTGATGCAAAGCGCTTTTGCAAGGCACTGCTGTGCCCGTTCTTAGTGGCGCCCAGATTGTCTCAGAGCTGTTTGTAGCAATGGACGAATGGAGAACCGCGACAGATTTAAGTAATAAAGCCGCTGGGGGCAGTTCTACAAAGACCCTGTTGAAAATGTCGCATACAGAAACGGCCGGCTTCAGACGTGACTGACTCCCGATCTCACTCATATCGTGGACTAGGTGCGACGCGAGTTCTCAGAGGGATACAGTCCAGTCTCTTCCTTGATTCACGACGGTATGCGCTTGCTTTTTGCACCGGCTGGCCTTTACCTTGGGCAACAATGAGGTAGCCATTAACACAGACTACGTTTACACTACCCTCTCTGCTTATGATGCCAAAATGCGCCTAGAAAAATTGCCTTTCACTGTTCGTTTGGAACATCCAAGATGAAGTGCTGCTGGTGCGACGTCAGCCTTCTACGTGTTGACGAGGTAGCCCCAACCCGGTAAACATACTGGATGAGGACTTTCTTGGACTGCCCCTGCTCGCGTTCCACTGCTCTGGAGCAGCAGCAACAGCTACAAATGGCCGAGGAGTGGTACGACGACAAAGCTGCCTGAATTATCGAGGAGGGCGCACCCAGGAAGGAGGACCTAAACGACCTCAAAATGGTGCTACATGCCGAAATGGAGGAAAAGGACGAGAGATGTCATCGCAGATATGATACAAAATTATGCTGCTGTTCCAGCAATCGTTCCGACTGACAAGCAGCCGCGAGCAGGCCCACTTATCACCCTCGGAAAGTATCCTGAACAAAAAACAAGCCTTCCAACAAGATGGGCTCTGGCTGCCGACAAGTAACCGCTAGTAGTTTCACCATGGAATGCCCTCTACGACAAGATGCGCCATGGGAGCCTTGACGACGTGGCGTTGCACATACTACTCTAGGGGGATGAAATCGCTGCGACGTTTACGCCTCACGACGTTTTGCCATAAGACGCCATCCTCTTCGATGAAATGCTTGTATACCATGTGCGCCAATTCGAGTAGAGTTTTAAGTTTGTGAAAACGCACACAAGCATCATTCACTCTAATAACGATTGTTGCCAGACCGAGGCAGTAGAACAGGAACTTGACGCAAACATACACACTTACCATGACCATGAGCTCGCTAGCATCTCCTGGGGGATGCTTCATCTGCGAAAACGACCGCATCAGAGTTGCCGCCCTCTGCAATGATTACATTACCTGCCAGGACCATATACAGTTGAACTAGTTGTCGGTGGCCGCACACGCTCCTCATATCGCCTTTACCAACGGTAGCATAAACCGCGTGAATGCATGGGCTCGGCGCATAACGCGACCCCCTGTCACGACCACAGACGGGTTCAAGTCAGGCAATCGTGTAGTTGGACGCACATCTCCCTAAAATACAAGATTAGCTCAAACGTTGAGTTCATGGTGCAGCAGTTCACGGTGGCAGTGCGCCAGAGCTCTACAACTGCCCATGGTGCCGCATAGGCCACGAACTCCAGGTCTAGACACTCGGTGATATGCTCTACATCCACGACACCAACACTATCTAGACTTGCTTCGTGCAACCATCACACGCTTTCGCACGCTTGAGTCATCCATAGCGACCCCATGCGACAGAATAATCGAAAAGTGCACCTGGAGCCTCAAAACTGAGGACAATGCTGCAGGCTGGCCATATGACGAAATAAACCTACGTGACAGTCAACTGGACAGGGCAGAAAGTGGTTTTCCAGGGTTATACACGCACCACCTGCCCAGACCCCTGGACAAGGACTAGATCATTGAGTGCATCGACAACGTCAGGAGCTCAGTTCTTCTGAGGTACCACGGCTTTATCGTGTCGTTCGCGTTCTTTTTCAGAGTTTTTACGTTGTAACGTTGAAAAGAGATACTTTCACCCGCAGAAGGCTAGCGCATTTACTACTGCTCCGTCGACCATCATTGCCACAACTGCTATTCTTGTTTTGCTAAAACAGAATCACTACGTTAATATGTCCGCCTGGATGATGACCTGTTTTATCAGTACGTCCTTCGTGGCAATGGCTCTCCTCATGTCGAGAATAGACATGCCCACATTGTAGAGACTGAAGTCAAGCGTTGTGACTGCCCTCTTGAAAATATTCTTCATATTCTGGATATATGGACGTAGCCAGTGGTTAGAGCAGCAACCATATCATCGTTGCTAGCCATATTGACGACTTGCTTGCCGTCTGCAGACATCGTACTGCTAGTTATAACTTGTTAAGCACTATTACTGCATAATAAATGAAACTGTTCCCTTGTTTGATTTCATGCCCTGACCAATGGTTGAAACGACAGTCATTGCGCTGTACACTCGTGCAGCTGCAGGAATACGTAGTTACTTTGGGGTCTGTGCAGCATTATCTTTGTCCTTGAGCCTTGTTAGCACTATAGCAGCATCGAGGATAACTGCTCCAATGGCGGCATATCAAAGCGAGTTGTTGCGCTCGTCGCTGTCGGAACAACGGTCATCGCGCTCTGCACTGTTGGAGCGCTCTGCACTAGTGCGACTACGATCGCGTCTACAATTTTTCAAAGATATTTCCTCGATACGTTGCATCCTGTCATTGTCCTTAGCCTTATGCAGCAGGGCAAGTAGGGCCTCCTGTATTCATTTTCGGGCCTCTGCACACCTTCGCCTGGCCTCTACCTTGTTAGGATGTTTCAACCGATTCTCATCTGATCAGAGTGCAGCAGACGTATCGACAGCAGTCGTCTGCTTAGTTGGGTTTGTTTCATGTTTTGCATTCATCTTCTTTAGACCAGTTATTGCTTGGCAGACGTGATGTTTAAACTGGCAGTGCATAAGCGTGTTTAAGGCGGAGGTAAGTGGTGTTCATGTAGTAGCGGTAAACGAGCTCACAGCAAGATGTAGTAAGTGCTTTCCCAACAAAAGGATCTTCCCCAAGGTAGCGTTCTAGTTTAAGTTGATTTTCAGGGGAGATGGGCAGCACTATCGAAGCAATAGCCGCGTATATCTGCAGCGCGCCCTTCCCCAGAGTATTGGTAATAACGGTTCTGAAACTGGTCTCATAGCGACCTTAAAGATTTTCGATGTCACTGTCGTCCATTTCATCCAATTGGGAAAGAGTGATCTGATGTCCAAGATGTTGCTCAGTGTTAAATCCGGCCACCAGTGAAGCTAGTTGATCCGCCTTTGTTCCTTTTCGTCTTGAGCATCTTCATCGTGGACAACGGGATTGGCCGTAGGTTTTAGGGTTTCTTCCTCCTAAAATAGTTGATTTAGTATTTTGTCGCAGTCATTTGCCTTTCGTATGACATGCACTAATGTATTGAAATGCTCGACCCGGCGCCTGAGTCTAAGATACTCACACACCCCAAGGACAGTGATGACCAAAATAATCATAAATAAAGGTGTTTAGTGATTCCCACATGCTTATTAATAAGTAGCAGTTAATTTAGCTAGCTTAAGTAAGCATATAGTTACCTGTTCTGCGTTGGTCGGGACAAAATTTTTGTGCAGACAGTTTTCAAAGCTGTCTCGGTCCTTGCAGTAAAAGAGACCGACTCATTTGACCTGCTCCCGAACATTCTTGAGTACCAAACTGTAATTTAGCGTAAGCGCCCAGACGCTTTGTTCTGTAATCGCTTTCTTAACTGAGCAGTCATCGATAATATATAGGGTCGGCCTACCCGCGAAGATGTCGTAGAAGAGCCGTAGTCAGTCGTGAACTCTCTCGCCTATGTCGACGAGGTACATCTCGGGGTCTGTTCAGAATCCAGTTTCGCGTTTTGGTATGTCTTGTTTCAGCGTATATTTGGGCAGAGGATGGCAATATGCTGAAGAACTCCCCGATAATGCCCATCAAGTAGGTCGAGCACGAAGACTGGACTTGCCATCTTTAATGTTGAGTTGTGCTACCATGATGACGTAGAGGTACGTGTGCAGTAAGCCTCTGCCTTTTTTGTGATCTCGATCACTGACGAGAACTCGACGACCATCGAGGAGATCGTAAAGACCTGCAGGGATATGGCAATTATTGCTACTTTAGAGGACATAGGCGAGCCACAATTGCTGTCTTTGCGAGAGCTGCAGAGCCTTCGTAAGGCCATGCAAACCCAATGGAGCAAGCTGGTCGACAAAAAAGCAAACCTCTCTTATGATTATTAACTCCATGCAACAAAGCATAGAGAGGGAAGGAAACGCCGAAGGTCGCAAACAACTCCAGGGACAACACAGTAAAGATGGAGAAGCGTTCTGCGCGCCTGGAGGCTTATAATACTAACCGCGAGGCTTTGCGTTTATAGATCAGTCACATTCACGAGACCATCAAACGCATGCTGAACGAAGGCACGTCCATAGGCGAGCGCTTCCGCACACCCTTCCGTGAGCAGGGTATCACATCACCGGTACCCTGACGGCGTTGGGAATAATTATGAGTACTATTGTGCTAGCAGTTACTAACGGAGGTGGAGGTGCGCCGCCGACACCCCTAAAGCCCCCGACTGACAAGGGCAGCGCTAAGGAAAGGATAAATAAGCAAGTTATACCAATCACCAGCGCCCTCGGAATGCTTGCGGAAAAGGTCATACCAGAGTTGCCTGGTATTGTCGAAAGCATCATATCTTGGCTTCTCAAATTCGTCGGCAAAGAAGCTGGCTGTCGTGCAGATAATCTATGAACACACGTTATAGTCGTCAGCGGGCTACTGTTGCCTGCTGTGTGCATTTTCAGCACAAGGGAAGCTGTGGTGGTAAAACAAAAAAACGTTGATCCGTACTTAAACGAGCTGCAAAACTATGCTAAGTAGTCATATACGCATTATCGGACACCAAACTCTCGAGGTCTGACGGCACCATGAGCGAAGATCTCGATATCATTGAAAAAGAATACGAAGTGTGCAGTTTTTCTGTGGATAATAATGACCATGTGACTCAAGAAGCAGATGTTCTTCGCGATGACACCCAGGCAATGAATGGACACCTTAACCTGGGCGGACACCATGTCAGTAATCAGCTGGACCATGCAAATGACCAGGATGTTGCTACCAAGATTTATGTTGACCGACTCGCCAACTCCAAGCGTAGCCTGTGCAATCAATATAGGAAGTTTGTTCAAATGGTAATTAATGCCGTTTATCATTGAGATGAAAGGGGACGGCCGTGTAGGCCTCGCAAATTAAAACACTATAATCATACCAAAATAACTTTACACTATTCCCCTGACCGGCACAAAATGGAGATTCTAAATCCTGTGGCATTAACTATCTTGAACCCAATCATGGGTGAGGGTCTCTCGGCGGGGAATTTAACTATCACATTTCACGCATAATTATTCTCCATGCAGAAGAAGTCAGAACCTTTTGTCTCACAGCTGAACAGACAATAGAAACAGAGCCGTAATATAAAGCTGTCCTTGCAAATTCAGGAAATCAGACTTCCAAATAGAATGACCGCGGATGGCGTACCCAGTGGCAATTTAGATTCTTCTCCAAGATTTAAAAATGATGCATTTAGATTCTACTATTGGAATTCTAAAGGTGGGCATGTATTCAGAGCTACCCATCGTTCCAACCTGCTCTTCGAACTGTAAACCTGCACAAGTGTAAACAACTTTGTGTTTCTCCATGAAGCCGCGATGAAGACTATAAATACCCAAACTGTCAGTACGGTAACACTCTGGCCAAAACCTTTTGTGGCGACAGTAGCTTGTTAGATTAAGTGAAGATTACACCCACACACTGTGCTCGTGGTCCTGTATAAACGGGGTTGCTGGGGTGGCTTTTTACCTTGAAAACGGCGTTTTTTCATGAACGCCAAAAAAGCACGGGCCGGCCTCCTCCCTAGTGCAAAGCGAAAATTTCAAGCACTTCCATGGTTCCAGCTGCCTTCGCTTGGATCAACTAAAGCATATCTTCACCACACTTTTGCTTCTATCTTTCGAGCGCTTTGCGCGTAATGCGGCCATTCCAGCCGCACCATCTATAGTAGCAACTAATCAAAACCGGGAGCAACAGCGTGACAGTCGTTCTGACTATGACAACATACACTTAACGTCTAACACAGAGAAAATCTATATAGAAAAAGACATTGCCAAGCATCTGTTAAAGACTAGCTAATAACTTAGTATCCAAGATAGCACGTTAAAGATATTTCAGAAAACTACTCGAGATACGCATAATTGGTAAACTTGCCGATGAGGAGTTACATACAATGCTGCCAGCCACGGCAGGAAGGGAGAGAAACAAAGTTGATTTGGTCAATGATATTGTCATGGCCTATAAATTTGGTAAAATTGACAAGCAGATTCTTAATAAAGTGATGACAATGGGATACAGAACTTTTGTTCAAAGATTAGTTTGCATGTATGAGCTTCATCAAATTGACAGCTATGCTTTTGATGAAGAGCTGGAAAAATATGTAAGAGAGAGCCGATCAAAAGTCTGAACTGGCAGAACCAACAGACAAGAGAGCATAAACCAAAAACAAACTAAAGGACGAAGAAACGGCAGCAAAGCAAAAAACAAAGCAAGTTACTGCTACTGGCAAGAGGAAAGAGAGCAAGGCAAGTGGCGTACTAAAAGTGTCTAATAAACCAGCCTATAACAAAACCAGTACCCCCTGGCACGGGGAGGCGGATTAAGGGGTGGTAGAGTCCTGAGGGCGCTACTGTTTTTTGGCACATACATAGTTTGGGAAAAAATCATCGGAAAAACGCGGCGCGGCCTAAAACCAGATATGATCGCGCCCCTTGCCGGTTCTTTTTTTTAAAACAATTCTATCGCACATAGTCGCAATAATTAGTCTAGTACCTGATGACGGACAAGTGCATTGGCGAGCTCGAAGGATTCCGCTACATTTACATATCTAACCTTAACACCCTTTCCACATCTTGTGTAGGCAGCTCCATCCCATTCTGAATCTTCTCTAGGTGAACTTTACCATAATGAATGATTATGGGCTTTGTACATCTCCGTGTACTTACAAGTATTAGCCAAATACAAGGGTTTTCAATATAGTCCATTTTCAAGATTTTCTTTACTAAATGTATAAGTTCACCACAAGCCATTTTCAATGCATCGTTTTATTTCTAAATGGGCCAAAAATCGTAAGTTCCCCGGGACGGCACGCGCAAGCGCTGGCGGGCTTCGTCTCCGGACTCTCCGCTTTTTCGCACAAGCACGAAAGGTTTATTACTACGGGAGGGTTGATTGGTGGTCGCAACAAAAACATGCAGGGCGGGTTCCCTAAACAAACCCCTACACCCCACCCCACCCCCACACACACATCCCCCACAAACACGCGCATAAAAATGAACTTCATACATAGGGACGACTCCGTCTGCACCTCTGTTGATTTCGTACAATTCATGTTGACTAGAAACTCTATATTGACGGTTCTCTTATCCTTGTTGTGGAGGAGACACAATGATAGGACTTATTCTTGACCATAAGCTAACCTTTCTCACACATGTAAGATCCTGCCGCAACAAATGTGAAAAAGGACTGCATTTAATGCGAGTCGTGGCGAACAAATATGGGCGGAGGGGGCTGTGGAGCAGAATGTCTTACTCCAGTTCTACAGACTAGTAAGGTCATAGCTATGCCTCAACTGTGTTAGGATCAGCTTGCAAATCTTACTGAAGATGATTCAATACACATTCAGGAAATTAGACTTTGCGGAGCATTTATAATTTCCTCTACAGAAAGCCTCTGTGCTGAGGCAAACTGAACCATCACTTTGTCTCAAACAAATGAAATTGGCTCTGCAGTACAGTACCACTATATCCTCTAATCTATCTAATTCCGCATATGATATCGCATTTAAGCCCAAATACCTAACCTTGTACCAAACCTTGTACGCTCAGAATCAAATTTTATTCCACCTTTGACATACGAATTCGTTCTAGAAGCAGCAAAAATCAGTCTTGCCAATACTACAAAATTCTCCATTCCCAAGTTATCACCTTGGTTATTAAACCACCCGAAAATAATATTTGATTTTTACCATTACAAATAGTCCTCTACCAATGCTCTTGTTAGCTCACCAAATGAGATATTTGACCATGCGACCGTCGTGCGGTAGATCTGGTCTGTCATCCAGCCGTCTACAATTGTTTCTTACTCTGGAGGCCATATTTTTGATTTGACGAATCTGACAATAAGCGAGATCTACACATATGAATGAGGCGATTGTGCATTTGATTGGCTGAAGTTGTTACCATTCTGGAGGTCATATTTCTGGTCTAGTTTTAATCCAGCTTGGAATGGAGTTATATCAACAAAATATCGGAGGTTTTTGAAAATGAGCGAGATCAATATTATATTAATGAGGAGATTTTGCGTCAGATCGATTGAGCTTGTTACCACTCTCGAAGCCATATTTCTTGTCTGATCAGTCATGTAATAGAGGCTAACAAACGTTTGCACACGTTTTATAGATGCACGCTAATAAATGAGATAATCTTGCACACGTTTTATAGATGCACGCTAATAAATGAGATAATCTTGCACACGTTTTATAGATGCACGCTAATAAATGAGATAATCTTGCACACGTTTTATAGATGCACGCTAATAAATGAGATAATCTTGCACAGGTTTTATAGATGCACGCTAATAAATGAGATAATCTTGCACCTGTTTTACAGATGCACGCTAATAAATGAGATAATCTTGCACATGTTTTGCTGAACTGCTTGTCACTTGAAAGACGGTATTTGATCCAACTCGGTATGTAGGCTTATATCATAAAGATGTTGGATGAGTTTTATTATGAGTTAGACCTATGCACATTAGTGAGTTAATCTTGCATTGTTATTGTTCTTGAATTTGTTTTATTGGACTTTGATTAAACTTGATAAATATGCTTATATCATCAAGATGTTGCACACCAATTTGATTATGAGGAAAATTTATGGATATTGATAAGGTGGTCTTGTATCTGATTCGCTGAGCATGTTCACAACTCTGGAGACCAAATCCCGATTGGAATTTTCTCCAGTTTGTTAAGGGAGCCGCAAATATCTTAGTTAGTAGAGCGTCGGACTCGTAATCCAAAGGTCACGGGTTTCATCAGAATGATATAGCAAATAATGTGTTAAAAGTGCCGTGAAAACTAACAAAACCAAACCAATCCAGTTTGTTAAGTAAGCTGATATCATTATGGTCTTCGACAGGTTTTATAATATAGGCGATTGCATCTGATTTGGCTGAGCTTGTTACCTGTCTAGAGACTAAATTTCTCATCCGCTTTCGAAAGGGTGGATAAGTTCCGTTATGTGCAAGGGCTATCCATATCAGTTATGTCTTTATGTTTGTAAATATTTTGTATCAGACCATAGTAAAATAGGCAAAAACTACATGATCTAAAGGTTTAGAGATAGTTTGCATAGGCTAGTTTTCTGCCAATGTTACATAAGCCTGCTTGGTGAAATGGTCAACTGGTAATTCATATATATATATATATATATATATATATATATATATATATATATATATATATATATATATATATATATATATATATATATATATATAACACCCACTAGGGATTGTAGTTTTTTGAAGCAAAAGCTAATGAAATTAGATTTATCTGTCATGGTCATACGTCCTTGTATACAGACGTTTCCAAAGATGGAGACGCGGTCACAACTGCCGTTGCAACATGCTACGACAACATCTCGAGCCTGTTACTGGATAAAGCCTCCATTTTTACCACAAAAGATACAGCCCTACACAAATCGTTCAACTGCATCAAAATCTCATAAAAAGTTTGATTTTTTCGGACTTTCTTTCCACACTGAAAGCCTTACAAAACCCTAAATTTTACAACCCCAAGTCTTACAGGAACATGATTGGCTCATACAATTTGGAAAATGAATTCTATGCTATTGGTTATATAGTCACATTGATATTAAAGGTAATGAACAGCAAATTAAAGCTGCCCTGTAGTCACCTATTTTTGAATGACAGATTCCATACAGTGATTTTAAATATTATATAAATCGGTACGTTATGTACATATGTGAAATAAAAACTCCACAAACAATATTCAGAACGTCAAATCCATCACAGGAGAGTGGCATCCTTCATATAGAACAAATTGCAGGAATGAGGTGATATTGTGCCGCTCGTGTACAGGAATGAGGTGATATTATGCCGCTCGTGTACATTAATGAGGTGATATTGTGCCGCTCGTGTACATGATACTCATAACCATGCATATCTCCAGAAGGGTGAACATCGACCAGAATACATACCTTGCCAGTGTCCACTTAGAGTAGAACACGTTCTTGACGAGTGTATAGACTTCCATTAATGAGACATAAATTGTTGTTTGATGTGAACTCAATTAGGAAGCTTTTCAAAGACCTTCCACCAGAGAAAATATTTGATTCTGTTCAGAAGTGTGGTTAATATCATAAATTTTTACCTCATATTTAAAGGATATTACTTTTTCGTTGTACCTTTATCTTTTACTTTGTATATCTTTATAAAAAAAGCATATATTTAGCTTCTGTATTTTAATAGTGTATGTTTACATTCATTCCGAAGGATTTATCTTCCTGACGTTTCTAGACACTTAACATGTTTTAGAACTTAACCTTTAATTGGCAATACACAGCCAATATTGTGATGAGGTGCCGTTAAATCATATACCTTTAATTGGCAATACACAGCCAATATTGTGATGAGGTGCCGTTAAATCATATACCTTTAATTGGCATTACACAGCCAATATTGTGATGACGTGCCGTTAAATCATATACATTTAATTGGCATTACACAGCCAATATTGTGATGACGTGCCGTTAAATCATATACATTTAATTGGCATTACACAGCCAATATTGTGATGACGTGCCGTTAAAATCATACACATTTAATTGGCAATACACAGCCAATATTGTGATGACGTGCCGTTAAATCATATACATTTAATTGGCAATACACAGCCAATATTGTGATGACGTGCCGTTAAATCATATACATACATACTTCCTAATATGCAAGCGGTTGTTCAGAATCGATGTAGACATTTATTACACAGACGTGGACAGACTTGCTCCTCCTTATGCCTGAATTATATTGGAAACAAATTAGAAGGGCCTCATGCAGTATCTGAAATGTTACAGTTTTCTATACTGTTGATTCCATATCAGTATTTCTGTATCCATATCAGCATTTCTGTAACCATATCAGCATTTCTGTATCCATATCCGCATTTGTGTATCAATATCTGCATTTGTTTATCCATATCATCATTTCTGCATCCATATCTTTGAAAGGGATGCCCTATCAACTGAAGAATTCAAGGTCATACGTAACTGTTTTCAAATAATTGTCCCAATCCATTTATATTGTTTACCATACTTGCTTAACAAGTGGTATTTGTATTTTTGTGAGTTCGACTGTAGAACTCGATTTTTTTCTTGCATGGAATCGAATCTTTATGTACTTTGCGGTAAATTGATTATAATCAGAAGTGTATATAAACTCTGAATCACCTAGATATTGCCACTTTGAAGAAATAATCGAATTTTGTGTCCATCTTCATAAAACATCTGTTTCAATTTATAGCCTGGCTAGATCTATAATGGAAAACAAATCGTTAACATATAAAAGGCGCCTGCAGAGCACAGATGTAACACACTCGTTTCACGCCTCTTCCTTCCAGTGTTTAAATTTGGTTCCAGTTCGTGCAAGGGTAAGTAGCCGGCCATGGAATCAATACATTCCGTCATGTTCATTAGTTTACTCCACATCATTGGCCACCTCACATCTCCATATGAGCTTATTGAGGATACTTAATTTAAATTATCAGAATTTTTTTATTTCTTTTTACTATCAACGCACAATAATAAAGTTAAAAAATAGATGGATGCGACGAATAGCCCTCTATCCAGTCTGCATGATGCTAATAAAACGAAAGATACTGTTTTGACTGTTTCAGATTTTCAGACTACACAACTATGTTGGCGCATATGGTGTTATCGTCGTCATCTTCGAAGTCATCTACTGCTGTTTCACTCTGTACTTCTTTATCCGTTGCATCACAAAGGTAAAGAAAGAGAAGTGCAAGTACTTTATGCGCTTCTGGAACATACTAGAATTTATTCTGATGGTGTTTGCCGTCTGCGTGATCGCCATGTACGCATTTAAGCATATCCTCACTGAAGTTTCCTTGAATGCTTTGAAGAAATCTGCTAAAGGTATGTGGTGTGCCTTTAATCTATTTTAAAAAAACTGACAAAGTTACACACACTCGTATACGTTCTTGTTTTTTAATATGCTATTACATATGCAGAGAAGTATGCACAAACCCTGTGCTAATTCCACACATGCATAGAAGTATGCACAAACGGGTACTAATTCCACAGATGCATTGAATTATGCACAAACCGGGTTCTATTTTTACACATGCATAGAAGTGTGCACAGACCTGGTATTATTTCCACACATGCATAGAAGTATGCACAAACCTGGTAGTAATTCCACATACAGATAAGTATGCACAAACCGGGTACTAATTCCACACATGCATAGAAATATACACAATCCGGATACTAATTCCACACATGCATAGAAGTATGCACAAACCACACAATCAGACGGCCTATTTTCATATTTGAACGATTAGAAATTGATCTTGCCTGATGACTTGCCTAACACTACTACTGTGCATGGTTAGAGTTTATATTAAAAAATAATTTATTACTATGCTTGTAAAACAAGGAATTCCTTGATTCGAAATCTCTAATTCATTTCTCACTTACTGATACATAGGCATTAGTTTGGTCATAGATAAAAGAAATGGTTGAAAACTAAATTCAATATCTTTATGATTTTCCACGCCCAATATTCTGATAGGCTAAGCGAAGATTTCTGCATTGTTTACCGTCAAGTTTTATTTTGATTCTAAATCTATGAATTTCTCTATATTTGTAGCGGAATTTGTGAATTTCCAGTCCATGGCAATGTATGATGAATTCTATGGTTATATGGTGGCAATCGTCGTGTTTCTGGCATCCGTGCAGTTTCTGAAACTTCTGCAATTCAATGCCAAGATGAACATGCTGGGTGAGACCGTCAAGCTGGCCACCAAGGACTTAAAGGTCTTCTCCATGGCCTTCTTCCTCTACTTCTTGGCATTTACGTTGACGGGGTATCTCCTTTTTGGACAGACCTTAACAGCTTACACCGGGTTCGTTCAGTCTGCGGAGTCCATATTTGCTTTTACTCTGGGTAGCTTCGATTTTGTGGCTATGCAAGACGCACAGAAGATCTTTGGACCAGCTTTCTTTTTCTTGTTTATCTTTATTGTGTATGTTGGTCTGATGAGTATCTTCCTCACCATCATCGCCGATGCATTCAATGAGGTAAAGGAGAAGACCAAAGAACAGGAAAACGAGTACGAGCTGATGGATTTCCTATGGAACCGAGCAAAGATGCTTCTTGGTGTGAAGTGAGAAAAACTGGCCTCTCAGCACTACAAATGTATTGGTTTTATGGGCCTAGTTTGCAAAGAAAATGAGCACAAATATTTGTGAAATAGCAAAGTAACCTATTAATTTTTCAATTTTT
This sequence comes from Margaritifera margaritifera, assembly GCA_029931535.1. Taxonomy (NCBI): domain Eukaryota; kingdom Metazoa; phylum Mollusca; class Bivalvia; order Unionida; family Margaritiferidae; genus Margaritifera; species Margaritifera margaritifera. The sequence continues at coordinate 462,006 of JAQPZY010001053.1, forward strand.
GGCTGATCATTGTATTATAAATAGCTTATACTCTTTTCTTATTTCAGTGTGAAGAGTACAGGTACTTCTCGATCAAAATATGCTAAAATAACTATTTAGATTACCGTATGTGGCGTTCAGTTAGTTTCCACTTCCTGAATTTTCGTAGATTTCTTAACAAATTTAAAAAGAAATTCAATGGCTCATCCACCAATACACATCGGATTAAAATTGTAATGTACGTGCATAACAAGACTTTGCACTGATGATAATTGTAGGTATTTTATTTACATATCGATTTCACCATTTAAAATATCAGAGCCTATATCTTTGATTTTCTCTTTTAAATGGGTATTTAATATCCAACAAATACTCATTTATGTAAAATACGATCCATTTTCTGGATCACAACAATAAATATATTTTAATTTCATCGAAAAAAGAAAAAATAAACTCCTGACAATGAAGATTCAAATTGCTAACGAAGAAGTATTTAGATTTTTGGATGTGGGAACTTACTTATGGTCCAGTAATTCAAAAACAGAAAATATTTCGTAATTGTTAGATAATTATTAAGCAATTCTTTTTTCATAGAATCACACGTGAAAGAGATGAAATTGTATTCGTTCGATTCTCACATGATTTTGATGAAGACTTTGAAACGATTTTTATGGAAGCATTAAGTTTTTAAAAAAAACTAATAGAAAAAGAAATAAGGTAATTTTTAAAAGTTTCCTGGTGCAATTTGGCAACATTTCGGAACTAATAGAACAATTATTATTATATCTTCGTCTCCGTCCACATTGAACATTTTGTTAGATTTTTTTGTTGTTCTGTTATGTTTGTCTAGTATACATGTTAATGAGATTAGAAATATTATTGTTAGAGCATGTATTAAACTTTGACTGTAAACGACTTTTCTTCCATACTCAGAATTAAAGTAGGCTTCTGAATACAAACTTTCACTTAATTTTCAGGTAGTTATGCTGTATTATGTCTTCTAATACAATCTGATTCAAGTTTATCTCTTTGGATTATAATGTTACAACAGAAATCAAGACCCATGTATATGAACTTATAATTTATGTTTTCCACACCGTCAAATTGAATGGTTGATGACGACCAGAATTTACTGGGATGCTATTCCACGAGTACTCTCTCTTATTGTTGTTCCTTGTCGGAAGTTACAGCTTTTGATGAGACATGCCATAAAAAATATGCTGCATATCGTTTTCAACTAATATGGAAGTGGATTATTCAGAGAGGTTTCTTAATTATTTGTCAGTAAAAAGTGGGTCAGCGTAGTTTCTTGAAACAAAACCTTGTATCCACTGCTTAGGGCGTTTTACTGACTCGGTGAACTCCGTCTCCAATAGTATTATAGATTCGATTAATAGGGCACTAATGCATTGTTGTTGTTTTTTAGTTTTTAAATTGATGATGAAATTGTTGTATTTCTTATTGTGTTTATGTTTCCGTTTCTTTACGATTTTATTTTTGAACGATAATCATGCTTGCACTGTAACATATGATACCATTATATCGCCACTAAGCTGTTTTGACCTTTGGACTATGCAAATCATACAATATGACCCACAATTCTTCCACATGTTTTTTGGAGTCCAGAAAAACGAAATAATAACAAAATTATGTAAATGTCATTCGTCTTTTTATTTCTTCTTGTGAAGGTATGAGTTCCTCGTTTTTTTAAAAAAAACTTATATAGTCAAGATAAATCTCTATACCCAAGATGGAATCGACTCCAAATTTGGACATCTGATTGTGCGCTGATCTGACGTTAGTACCTCAGACGCCAGTGTCAGAATAAACTCCTAATTTTGACATTCTTCATGAATGATGTAAATTTTACTTTTCTTTACCATAAATAGGTGACTCGTCTGGCATATTGATTGTGAATAAAGGTATTAATATTGAATATGCTTCTTTTTGTTGAGAAGAAGGCCATATATCACCTTTTAATCTCTCTTTTTTTCTCTTCATATGAATTTACCGAAATAATTTTGTGCATTTATAAAATGATGTATGTGCATATCAGAAAAATGTCCAATGGCTTTTAATTTGCCACATTTAGTTGAGTTAGTTTCACAATTGAATTTTTAAATTTAGCTATTAAAGGATAATTTCATAACGCTTATATTAACTTAAGTACATTTCTAACACATACAACAGTTTATAGAATTTTGAATAGTCATTCAATAAAATTGTTTTGTTTCGCACTTCTTAGTGTGTTTTTTGTTTTTGTCCTTGCAACTTTGTGTAACATTGGATGCCTTTAAGAGTTACATCATCTATTTTGCACTCTTTGTTTCATATGAAGTTTACAGTCTAAACCTCATTCATGTAACGTTATGAAAATAGTCTATTCAAAGTTGCAATAACTAATGAAAACTGTGTATTCAAAGTCGCTATAACTAATGAAAATTGTCTATTCAAAGTCGCTATAACTAATGAAAATAGTCTATTCAAAGTCGCTATAACTAATGAAAATTGTCTATTCAAAGTCGCTATAACCAATGAAAATAGTCTATTCAAAGTCGCTATAACTATCCTGTATGTTCTATAACTCTTTACGATTATGTGATATTTTCAACGTACATTTACTTAGAGTCCTACATAGGCGTGTAAAATTGACGTATATTTGACCTACACGGCATAATAATTTTACATTGAGAAACTTATACAGTTCGGAGGATAAACCAAGCATTTGCTGTAAAATCAATTAGATTTCAGCTTAACAAGGATCATCGCAAATATAAATTAATCTTTATATTTGAACATATACATCGATTACTTATATGAATGTGCAAGCCACTGTAGGATTCACAAGAAACGACAAGAGTAGTTGATTAGCGTGAATTTCCATGACAACGTAACGTGAATTTCCATGACAACAAGAAGATAGAGGCATCAAAAATATCCTCGCCTCGCCAAAATGTCTGTTAGGAGTAAATAGGATTTGTCCAAGATGTCATATATAGAAAGTTCGTATTTACAATTTATTCGGGGAAGTAAAATGCTTGATGAATTTTGCTCCAGAAACGAACGTGTGAATGATAGATGGATCGACAAACGGACAATGGACTAAACTATAACAACATTGAAATAGATGAATTGTGAATAGCAAAGTGGCACATTTATACGTCTTGTCTAATATGTAAAGAAAGATGCTTAAATGTTATGCGACATTTATGAAGAGTTTACTAATGTCTGCATACATAATTACGAATTCGATACAGCGCATTATTTTAGTGCAAAATGCGATAGTTCATGACGCTAGTTTCAAAATAAGTCAGGTAGAATTAGAACTGCTCACAATTATGATATGTTCACGATAATTGAATCAACAATTAGAAGATGAATTAGAATGATATCAAATAGATGCGGTAAATTAAATCATAAATAATATGCCGATGATGAAGCAAAATTACAGATGATGGAGAATATGATACATCAAGGCTGCAGCGTACAAACGGGGGTAGGTCGTGGTGGTGGTGGTGGGGCGCCAGAGGTATTGGGGCGCCAAAACAGATGATAAAAATTCGGGCCTCGTATTCTGGTCCTTTGGGCCATCATCGTCGCCCCGGGCGCCATTTACCCTTAGTACGCCACTGCATCAAGGTTAAGGTCATTCATTGTGTATCCCTGTGCCAAAAATTCATATACGTTGGCCATATTCCAGTTATGCCTGTCAAAACAATTTGGATGGGCAACCAAGCAACAAATGAAAACCATTGAAGAAAATGTAATGTCTTCGAGTAACTAACAAAGTTTATTTTACACGACTATTTTAATGATTATTCTTTAGCACTAGAAAGCAATAATTCTTAAAGAGTCCTATTTATCACAATTGAAAAAGAAATGTTAGAAGATAAACATGGTACAAAACGTTCAGTGCCTAGATTATCGTGCACGTTAAAAAGCAAGAGAGATATGTTATACACTGTCGTGATTTGAAGTTGTATGCTCAGTTAGGATTCAAACTAAAAAAAGATACACAGAGCAGTCGCATTCCCTCAAGAGCCGGATAAAAATCATACGTAACAATGAACATGTGTTTGAGACAAAAATCACCCAATGACTTTGAAAAGGATTTGTTTAAGCCGATGAATAATATTGTATTCGATTAACAGATGAAAAAAAAATGAATAATGAAAACGAATGTTCAAATATGTACTAAAGAAAATATATATTTAAAACTGCAAAAGGATATATCATTTGCAAGGAGAACAATAATAGAGAATAGGATTAGTAAAGCAACAAATCAAATTTGTCAAACTTCTTTATGGTGACTTTACAGGTGAAAAATTTAGTAAGTTGCTTATGTATGGCTTCCACTATAACAAGCTCCAAAATCAATATAGTGATAGAATGAACCTTTTAATGACAGATACAGATTTGTTATGTAATAATGGAGAGACAAATAACTTTTTCAATGACATACTAGAAAATATTTAGTTTGACAACACAAGTGACTATAGAAAAGATATTATTTTTGGTGTTCCTTAGACGAATAATGAAATACCGAGGACTATTTAAAAATTAGTTGCATGGTGTACCAATACAGGAATTGTGTAGTCTCAGAAGCAGGCTAAATGATTGTAGGACTAACAAAGATGAAAAGAAAATATGTTAGGATATTAAAGAATATGTAATAAGAATCACCAGGTGTTGAATGTAATTAGATCCTACCATCACGAGATATACAGTATGACGTTAAAATGCTTGTATTCAGTTGCTATGATGATGCAAGACATACAGTATGACGTTAAAATGGTTGTATTCAGTTGCTATGATGATACAAGATATTTAGTGGATAGCATAGACAAATTTCCACAGGGTTATACTAGATCTTAGGAAGTTTAGACCACAACTTTGTAATCAAACGGATATTCCAACCTGATTAAAATTTGTTTTTTGTTTCTTTTGTTTTGTTTTAACTTTTCATTTATTTCTCAATTTCATCTCTCATAGCCATAGACACTACATTGTTTTCCATAGACTTTGCATCGTAACCATAGGTACTACATTGTTTTCCATAGACTTTTTATTTGTCATAACTTTAGGCACTACATTGTTTTGCATAGGCTTTTTATCTGTCATAACCATAGGTACTACATTGTTTTCCATAGACTTTTCATACTTTTGAATAACGAACACTATAAATCTAATATTTTCACTAAGATTTTTTAATGACAGAATTGTATTTTGGCACTATCACTGGTATATCGTAATGTCTATCACTGAATGCTACATTTGTTGCCTCTGTTTTTGTATCCGTAAGATTATCACAGTCATCTACCAGAAATAAAGAATAAGTTCACTTGTAAACATCGATAGGTTATTCTTGCCATTTATCTAATTTATCACCAGGACTTAACACAATTATATTATCGTCTCTAAAAAAAAGTCATTTTCTGCTGCAAGTCGCATTGTATATAAATGTTAGATAGATGATGACAACAAAGTCAAAGTTCCTATATTTCATTGCAATCAAATTTAGTACAAGCTTTGCAGTTTCTCAATTTGTAACACCCCATATAATCATATTATGATGTTCTTTTAAGTACATTTAATAGCTAAAACTGTATACATTTATTTGGTTGTTCTGAATATTTACCTGGAAATCAGGCACAAAAAATTACAGTGTGTGTGCATCTATGTCTTCTTTTCAGTTCATCTGCAGGGGTATTGTTTGTTGAAAATTAGCTAATTTATGGCCTGTTTCACGCAGTCAATTCTCATGTGTACTTCTCAAATCCAGCCATGCATAATTGGTAATTATTGTAAAAATTATTTTCACTTAAATTATTAAGTTCCTTATGCTTTTGTTGTTCAAAGAAATATTGTGTTGCTTCTGTTAACTGTTGCTTCATTTTATACCCCTGTGAATAAAGTACATTCGGTAACTGTTCCACAGGAATCAGTATTTTTCAATTTCTAAATTAAAATACTTTTCAGAATCATTTTCTCCGTCTTTTTTACACTGTATGAAGACTGATTTTAAACTCCCTTGGTAAATGAAATATGATATTTGTTAAAGCTACCACATCAATAATTCTCTGTAATCATAAGAAATTCCATTTTTATAAGTATTGTTAACAAAATTAGCTATTATGTCAGAAGTAACTCTATCGTACAGTAGACAAGTATTAATTCATAATCCTGGCTGGCACCTTCTGTTACTTCAGATGCTTTCTCCAATGTAATTATAAATCTCCAATCTTGAGGAAGAACCAAAGAATACAATAGGCAATGCTGTGTCGGTATCTGGAAATCAAGTGGTATTCTAAATTTCTTTCCATAAACTAGAAATTGAACAACTTCTGAACCAGTGTTTTGTGCATTAGCCGCTCCTGATCTTAACTTGTTAAGTTTCTTATTACTGATACCTTACGCTACTTTGCTTGTTATCACAGACTCTGGTAACTACACATCTCGGAACGTCATGAAAATGTTATTCGAGTTACAAATAGCATCACTACCATACGAAATGAATATTCGAGTTACAAATAGGATTACTACCATAGGAAATGATTATTCGAGTTACAAATAGCATCACTACCATAGGAAATGAATATTCGAGTTACAAATAGCATCACTACCATAGGAAATGAATATTCGAATTACAAATAGCATCACTACCATAGGAAATGTTATTCGAGTTACAAATAGCATCACTACCATAGGAAATGATTATTCGAGTTACAAATAGCATCACTACCATAGGAAATGATTATTCGAGTTACAAATAGCATCACTACCATAGGAAATGATTATGTATCTAATAAGCATAATTCCCAAATTGTTTACAATTGAAGTATTAGCATCGCCTTTATACTTTACATCCAACGATATGAAAAACGACCAACTACAACCATGACATTAGATTCCAACCTAGGTGTTACAATTGGAAGCATTTGTTCAGTTTTTATATTACTTGCAGCGTGTTTGTGTGTGTGTTCGTGCGCGCGTCTGTGTGTGCGTGACAGAGATCGCTATCATGATATCCCGTCTTACCTTCAGAAGGGGGATACAAAATTATCCGCATCTATCCTGGGCCAGATTAAGGGCGGAGCGCCCTGGTGGGGGCCCCTCAGCACAAGGAAATCGTACTGGGGGTTGTTTGAGGGGGGTGGGGGGCGCTGCAGGGTCCCCTACTACCTTAGTCCAGCCTCGCATGTATCTGACATCAATCACACTTTGCTACAGTTCGAGATATGACCAAAGTCTACGGTAATACATTGCCAATATCCTGACTACGCATTTATATATATATATATATATATATATATATATATATATATATATATATATATATATGTGTGTGTGTGTGTGTATGTGTGTGTGTGTGTGAGGGGGGTGTATGTGTGTTATCAAAACTTGAGTCAAGAGTGTGACAATACAACCAGCTTCTCTTTTTGTCACAAGACCCTACGTTTGTATATGTGTATAATATATCTTATATAAACTTGCGTCAGTACGATAGGGTAAGCGGAAAATAAACTATATGTTCAGAAAAAGAAACACAGAAAGACAAAATATACTTCCAGAAAGAGTCCACAGTCACAGAAAAAGTAAGTAAAGAAATGGAAAACTGATGAGGTAGCCTTCATTCCATATTGCAAAGAGCTAATTAAAAAAAATGTTAACAAATACATACAACAAGACTAAATATAAGTTATAAGTTCTCAAAACTACTTTACAATACCTCAGAATTTGAATATGTTCTCTAAACTATATACTAGAGGAAACAATACAGACCCGAAAAGCCTATTTCTATTCTCTGATTTTTGGAACGAATTTAAAACTTTCACTCGAGTGCGTTCGAATAAAAACAATGTCGAAGCTATACGCCTGGAGTGCACATACCGTACACTCCACTGAACGTGTAAATAATTTTCTTTTCAGACAATAACAGTCCTGTAGGCTGTCGACCTTATCTTTGCACCTTAGTTACAGGAGTAGAAACTTTGATCGCCCAAGCTATGTACACGCAAAAATAAAATAAAAAAAAAACAAAAACAGACTGAGGTACAAAATAATGAAATCATTGTTTTTGGTGAATTTCTATTTTGAATCTCCACGCAGAATATTAAGTTATATATTGTCCTTTAGTCTTTACAGATTTTAAAGCATTGAATTGTTTATTGAAATGTTTCGTTATTATGTCTGTGGTCTTTTTGACTTTTTATTTTAATTTTATGTTGCATGCTACAGGATGTCTCTTTCGATATGGATTTAGGAATTTTGTTCTAATTATATCTTTGTAACGTCTTGATATAGTGCTATATATGTCATACAAGGTATGCATTAAGCTGATGACTTTTATACTTCTTGAGATTATCACTTATGGGAATCTATCTTGAAGAAAATGTTGGGAGAAAACGCTTTTACTCAGTCAAAACGGTATGTAGCGCCCGTAAGCGTTACAAACAATGTAAATGCCATTTAGTAACAGGTAAGGATACTTGGGACATTTATCCTTAAATGCAAAAATACTACAGCGGCAATTGTGAATGCAACGTTGTCGGTAAAAGGAACGAATTGAGATATTTACCGTTGCTATGACATTCAATGCAGTTAGTGCACCTGTATAGGTCACAAATCCCGATAATTACTCTTGTGTAAATACGACAACGGTAAATGTCATATTACTTCAGACTAAAATTTCTTACTTCTTAGTGTTCACTTATATATTTTAAGATCGGTCATGTCTGTTCATCATGTATTCTTTAGTACATGTGTATGCGCCTCCACCCGTCCGTGCGTCGGTTCTGCAAGTGACATGAACTTCGGTAATATCAATTCAGAAGGGGACATCATATTGGACACATGACGTGTTGGAAGGACAAGTAGATGACAACTTTTTTGTAACTTGAACTTCATCTACATCGATTGAGAGAGGGTGGTCAAACTTGATACGTTGTTTCTCAAGGAGAAAAAATATGTGATGACTCTCTTGATTTGCTCATTATCGATTGCAAAGGAGATCTTCGTAGGGTTTGATTTGACAGCCGATTCAGCCTAATTCAAGTAAAAATACAGAAGCTGGAGTACTAACAAGTTGCAAAGATGCATTATCAAAGTATATCAAGGAGTTTGGGTCGGATCTGCCTTCGTCGAAATCGTCGGTGATCTTGACAGAATGAAGTTTTGCAGCGAATTTATAATTTAACATCATAAAAAAATGTAGATCCTACAGTGTGACAATTTCTGAAAATAATGTTTGCTAGTGCGAAGGACCGTCAGAAAAAGTCGCCACAAGAATGTTATTATTGCTCTTTGCTTTTTATGGCACCGTACCACGTGACATTTACTGGCGTTTGTGGCATTTACAGGCTCTACAACAGTCCCTTCGTCCGTAAATGAGCATAACTAACGAGGAAATCAATGGAAAATAGAAAAGACGGAATACATGTTAGCGATATATATTCCAGAGACCGAATTTTGAAAATCTGAATATAAATGTACCAAACCTTCACACTTTACAGGTATTTTCAATCCTTGAGCTTACTAAATAAATTACTAGTGAATTGTCATATCGAATAGTAGATTTTTTAATGGAGTTAGTGATGTGCAAAAGTCTTAATTACATGTTAATAACTTCTAATATGATATTTTGCCGAAAGAGCCAGTCTGTACAACATACTTACTTTAGTGATAGATTAAAAGATGAAAGGTTAAAAAATAATATGCCTAATATAGTAAGTACAATCATTTATTCTGTATATTAACAAATGCATGCATCTAACATTAAAGTCGATGTAAATGTGGTGTTGGGGATCAAATTCTCAAAACCCTTTCCCCATCTCTATACTTCCTGTTGCTAAATACAATTCTTGCATGATTTGACTATTGTATTTTTTAAATTTTGACAAATGACTAATCAAAAATTGTTTTGGACATTGGACTACTACAGTTATAGCACAATAACGTTTGTCTTTCTCCCTAGCGTAGTTGACTGCATTAGAATTTTGACTGATTTAATAGGTTTTGAACAGTCGCCTGTGCTTTATATACACGTTGGAATATGTACCTGTTGATAAGACCTTTCTTTAACCAAACACCTGTTGAAATTCTCACTATTCTTATGAAGCAGCAAAAAAAAAAAAAAATTATTCTAAAAAACTAAATTAATCTGATAGCCCGTTATATCACCTCTTGCACCCCTTGTTAACTGGATACGCGATATTAGGTTTACTCCGGTTAAAAAAGGTTAAATATGAAACCACAATATCTCACTAAAAAAAAGACATTTTACTGTGTTGGGCAACCTCCATAAGTTCTTTTATATATATATTTTTAGCAATAAATAATTTATGTTACTATAAACTATCAAATTTTACTAATAAGATGTCACACGTTAAACTCTTGCTCAGCTTATGGAGGTTTTCCATTTGATGTTTAAAACTATACAGAACGGTAGACGATGGTAGTCAGACATTTCCAACATTTAAATGGCTTATAAATGTTGTGCCTGTTCACATGACCTTCATACAAAATTATTGTTTTGAAAATTTTTGAACACGTACTGCATTATGTTTCTCTGTTTTCTGGTGTAACAACATAACGCTACTTAGAAATTGTATAGACTGGTGTAACATCATAACGCTACTTAGAAATCGTATAGAATGCCAATCTTTTCACATACATATTTGGAGTCATGGCATAATGCCTTGTGGTCGAATCAGTGTTGTTCATATAAACATATTGTATTGCCAAATCATAAATGTACGGCATAGAGGCTGGAGACAAGTTCTACCAACTTAGAATTGTTCTTCCCCGATATTTCATAAATACACACAATATATTGAACAAAGCATACAAAACAACATCAACAACAACAATAAAACAAGAACAAAACAACTGACAAAACAGATTATGATGTCCTAGCATTAGCAAATGAATGCAACACTAAACATATGCAGGTAGAAATATAGTGATGGTGACATATCATTACATAGATCAGTACCTAGGAATACATGTATACCCATTTATACGTATATAAGTAACTACATACATACATATATATGTGTATCCAGATATATACATTAAATGTATGTGTGTGTGTATGTATATATATATATATATATATATATATATATATATATATATATATATATATATATATATATAATATATACATGCTCATTGTTCTATTGAAAAAAGAAATATTCTTATAAATTTCTGGAGATAATCATGCATAGAACATATACCATTTGGCGAAAGCAATTTAGAGATGAAAATTATATTGAAATGGGTTGCTCAGGGATATTTTGTTGCTAACATTTAATTCCTTCCCATTCAGACTCTAACTGAAAAATCAACAAATTATATCAGATTTTGCAGCTAGAAAACACTACAAAATTGTAATATATGCTAATGTTGTAGTTAAACACAAACTACAGTTATAGCAAATTCATAAGCACAGAAGCCAGGGAAGTAAACAATGGAAACGGCGGCGTATATCAATAGGGATTTTATAGCCGGGCCAGAGCATCCCGCGAAATCAGGCGACAAGTGAGAGTTTGCGAGAAGCGTCTGTTTAAGAATGGCTGCGACTACATACTGCGAACAAAAAATTGCACAATTTACACGTTATGATTCAAATGTAAGTAAAATAAAGAAAAACAGTACTTCACTGATGTGTAAAAGCTGAATGTCTAGTCAATTACAAAGTATTTTACACGCCGCAAAAATATCTGAGACTTAAGCAGAATGTTTGTAACGGCTTTAACAGGAAAGAAAAAAGTCAGTTTCTAAAGCTTGATTTTGAAAGGAAGCTGTAGATGAATGGATTATGTCACTTTGTTTGGTATTTCTTAAACAAATACAAACGAATTTAGTTAATTGAAAGTTCGTAAATATTTTAGAATTTTTTTTTCTCACAAAAATAAAGATAATCAAATCAACCGCAGCAAACAGTATTTTAAACGGTAGTAAACAATTTCTCGAACAGAAGTAAACCGTATCATGCGTTCATTGTTTTTTTATATTTTTCTTTGGTTAATTATTTCTGAACGAAGCTCTAACAGGCGAATTCTTACCAAAAATATCTAAATATCATGTACGAAGTCGAAAATTCACATATTTCTGTTTTGTTCAACGGTCTGATACATTTTCTGTTATTATTTCCCTCTCTTTTTGCATGAAAGACATTACAAAAAGCTGAGTCCCACAAAATTTCATTCCTTTGTCGAATTCGGCAATACTGCTTGGTACCACACTAACATTATATAACTACTTCTCTTTCAACATATTTTTGGTATCTGCTTTCAGTTGTTCTATTTTAGCAATAAGCTCATTTGCACAGTTGATAAAATCTGATCATTCTCATTTTTATTTTATCGTTGAAATCAGGGATAGATAAATCGGAAGTCGTTCTCTAATATCTGATCGTGCTTTTATTAACATTTATTTTGTTTTTGTTGTCCTAATCATTCGTTTGTCATCTCGGTTAAATGGGTTCGAGTCTCGGTTCGGCCAATGTGGGTATGCAAGAAAGCATGCCAGTACCTTCCTATGGGTCGGTAGTTCTTACCGGGGTCTTCCCGGGTTCTTCCTCCACCAAATGTAGCCTGACAAGTGCTGTAAAACGGCGTTAAAACCCACACACCAAACCTGTAATTGCTTGTAATAATCATGAACTGAGTAAGAAATAAAGAGACGATTCAAAACATTTTAATATGTAAAGACTTTTATAAACATGAGTAGCAATCATTATAGTAATTGCTTGTGCGAAGGAGTAGATCTAGGAAAATGTATATATTTTTAGATTAAAAAATCAACAAACCGTATCCGATTCAGCATATGTCTGTATAGATCTTTGACAACTGAATCATAATACATTAGAGTTGAAGGTGGTTAAGTATACTGTATAATTATTAGATTGAGTCACTTGAACGTGTTAATTGGATTTCAAGCACTCAATTTCAATACTGACTTCATTGTAGTTATTGCTGTTTTACCTCCTTTAAATTTGTTAATGTACATTTTAAGATCATATAAACTACCAGGAATTCAAAACAGTTCTTGATTCATTCCTGTCGTCAAGTAATAATATATTTTGTTTTTCAAATCAATGGAACATTGTAATAACCAACAACAAGATCTGTTCTCTGAAATCATAAAAGAGAGTTTATCATCTCTATTACCAATCAGGTTGTCAAAGCAGATTCTTTTGAAGTTTGTTCTTTTATCGCAATATAAACCATAAATATATGATATATTATCTACTTCTGTTTGTTTTAGTATCATTCATCAATTTCTTTTCCCTCGCCGAAAAAGGTATTTTTCATCTTTTCGCCGTCTTGTCTCAGTGTCTTGTCTTTCTGTTTTGGGAACAAAATCCCGATTGCATTCCTTATCTCACTGTATCTGTTATAATCGATTAACTATCAGATTGAAGTCTCCATGGTTAATTTCGTTGTCACTAATCGCCTTACTACCTTCTCATTAATATGGTTTAACTTAGTAATAGTAGAAGTTAATATCCCTTTGTGTTTCAAAACTTTGTTGTTGATAAACTTTTCTTACAAGATTTTGCAACAAACCCAAGTACAGTTGCACCAGATTCAGTATAATATATTGGATCAATAATTCCTGTTGATAATCCAGAGACTCCTATCCTTTACAGCTTCCACAACCATCCCACCTGAAACTGTATACATCTACCGGTATAAAACTGTATATGCGTTTTTATATTTCTAACACCTCTAAAGTGTTTTATATCTCAAACCAAATCATTTTTAATTTCGTTGGTATTTTGCAACCCAAAAATCATGCCTTTGTCTTTCTGAAGTCTCGTTTTCTCACCCATTTAGAAGATTAAATAAGTTACATAAATATTCTGTCTGGTAGGAACTCTTGTGATAACAAAAAGCTAACTGTGAACTCAGAAAATAACGTGGAAGAATCGGTTTTAATGATTCGTCAAATTCATATTTACTAGGTGTACATTAAACATAATATCTTTTTCAAAAATTCTCTGTAAAAGGGTATACGAGCAGAGTCAAACACTACATAGTAAAAGGCATTAATCACGTTGTTTGATTCGCTCATTTATTACAGTAAAACATTGCCACTCTCATAACATTTCTGGAATTGGAATTTGCTATTATTGTTTATGGCTTTCTTGTTCTGGATATATTCTTCTTGACTGAGCGTGGCATACTGGACCAAGGACCTGCTAAAATACAAGGACTGCATTAGTTTACCGTCTCCTCGATTTCTCAAATGAACTGGGGCCAAGTTTCATAACTTTTAAATAACCAAGTGTACAGATTAATAATAATTACTGTCATCATCACTATCATCATCATCAGTATCAGTTATATTTATTATTACAATCGAACAGACTTTAAATTTTAAAAGCTTCACTAATGAAGAGCTGAATTAATAATTAAAATAGTATTAATAAATAATTCATAAGGGATGGTTTTTCTAGTATTTCTTTAGTATTTAACGGAACATAAACACACGAAAGGTTATATCTTTCAGAGACAGTAGCAGAAGTGCGTTGCTAAGGGACACATCGTGGAGGCCGAATCTGCTGGTCTAAGCAGGATTCGGATCTGCATCCTTATGATTTCGAGTGTCACATGCTAATCACTGTGGTATCGTGACTCTAACCCTAAAGGATGTACGCACCTGCTTCCAAGGGTTTTGAAACACACAGTCCTTTCGTGCACCACTGCAAACAAAACCCAAAAATGTGTTATATATATATTTGGAAGAAAAAAATGAAGATTTTGTATCCATAGCCACCCTTTGGTCATTAATTTGATTGATTTGCAAGGAAGTACATGTAGCTGCCTAACTGACTGCATTTAAGTGTGAATTATTGTACAAAATACTCAACTGTTTTCTTGTCAAACCTAATCATAAATCATTAGAAACAGTAAGATATTATATTGCTTATGGCATGTCTTCTTGTTAAAAAATACCATTTGATTAATGAACAGCAGAGAGAGAGAGAGAGAGACAGACAGACAGAGAGATTACCATATTTTCTCCACATTTGGTTCCGCTAGCTGCACTGAAATATCTACCCAGGCACTTGTCCGTTTTTGGATCCGTACATTGCATGAAGCGACAAATATCTTCAAGCACAGTCTTAAAAGAAAGTCAAAAGATCTATAGCTCGAGCTGTATGATGTCACTTAACTAACCAACCACCCAAGCCCAAATATTTAATATTGCGGTATGTGCGCATGAATTCGAAACTGGCGAACCAGGTTCAATTCCCGACGGCGAAAGTTATAGTCTGTAGCCTTTTCCTGTTGCATTTCGTTCCGCTAACAGCCTTTAACTGTATGTGGTGTTGGGAGTTTGAGAAACCGCTTCAAAGGTGTAAATGTGGTATTTGCGAATCGCAAGGCATCACAACGCTAATTAGGTTCTTATATATTTCCTTCCCTTTATCTACATTTTTTGAATGAAATCCAGTGCAATAATTGCAAGTTCAAGACTAGCACAAGCACTGTCTTGGATAAAGCATGCAAAAAATCAGCATAGGTTATATTACTTTATCTCGAAATAGTTGCATTCGAATAAAGTGACTGGAATTTTTTAGTGCTAGTAACTTTTCCTGATCCGACCGAAAATCACGCCTAGCAGTATAAAATTTGCTTGATTTGGCGACTCGCGAGGTCGAATTAATTTACGTTTATTTGAATTGTTACAGTATGCTAAAAATGCTCAATTTCTAGAATTCAACACACAACTTGCGGTATGCTAAAAATGCTCAATTTCTAGAATTCAACACACAACTTGCAGCAAAACTAACTGGGTAGCTATTATGCTAAATGTGGAATTCAAGGCGTAAAAAAAAAACTGAAAAGAAAAACAAAATAATAATTGAATGAAAAAGTAATAACTTTCAACTTTTGATTCAGCAACTCGCCAATCCCATGATGCTATGTTTGAAAGATAACAATAAATACTGCGCCAAAACTCTATGATAGGATGAATTGTTTGATCACAACCAATACAAATGCACTAGACATTATCTTATGGGAGGAATGGCCACGACAGCTTTTGCGGCAGAAATTCGCTGGTAGGGTCAATAACTATGCTACAAAAATTACGACAGCAAAATCTTATCAGATAACAAACCGCTAGTAATTAGATAGTCCTTGGTTAACTCAGCTCACCCCACAGGGTATAATTAGTTTCATTATCTCTTCCAATGTAGGCTTAAAATCAAGGAATTGGTTTAGAAAAAACAGTATGACTTGAAGCTAAATTTAAAGTTTTAAAATCACCTACCTAAATCTTGTGAGTAGAGTCAAGCAATGAAAAAATCTATGAAGAGTAGTCTAATGTATAATCAAAAACGCCGTTATTGCAACGCAACAAGTCTTGTTACTTTGTAACAACACCCTACTTAAGCTTTTAGGAAGCTTGAATGAATCATAAACCCATCACCCTACTTAAGCTTCTTGGAAGCTTGAATGAATCATAAACCCATTACCCTACTTAAGCTTCTTGGAAGCTTGAATGAATCATAAACCCATTACCCTACTTAAGCTTCTTGGAAGCTTGAATGAATCATAAACCCATTACCCTACTTAAGCTTTTAGGAAGCTTGAATGAATCATAAACCCATTACCCTACTTAAGCTTCTTGGAAGCTTGAATGAATCATAAACCTATTACCCTACTTAAGCTTTTAGGAAGCTTGAATGAATCATAAACCCATTACCCTACTTAAGCTTCTTGGAAGCTTGAATGAATCATAAACCCATTACCCTACTTAAGCTTCTTGGAAGCTTGAATGAATCATAAACCCATTACCCTACTTAAGCTTCTTGGAAGCTTGAATGAATCATAAACCCATTACCCTACTTAAGCTTTTAGGAAGCTTGAATGAATCATAAACCCATTACCCTACTTAAGCTTCTTGGAAGCTTGAATGAATCATAAACCTATTACCCTACTTAAGCTTTTAGGAAGCTTGAATGAATCATAACCCATTACCCTACTTAAGCTTCTTGGAAGCTTGAATGAATCATAAACCCATTACCCTACTTAAGCTTCTTGGAAGCTTGAATGAATCATAAACCCATTACCCTACTTAAGCTTCTTGGAAGCTTGAATGAATCATAAACCCATTACCCTACTTAAGCTTTTAGGAAGCTTGAATGAATCATAAACCCATTACCCTACTTAAGCTTCTTGGAAGCTTGAATGAATCATAAACCCATTACCCTACTTAAGCTTCTTGGAAGCTTGAGTGAATCATAAACCCATCACCCTACTTAAGCTTTTAGGAAGCTTGAATGAATCATAAACCCATCACCCTACTTAAGCTTTTAGGAAGCTTGAACGAATCATAAACCCATTACCCTACTTAAGCTTCTTGGAAGCTTGAATGAATCATAAACCCATTATCCTACTTAAGCTTTTAGGAAGCTTGAATGAATCATAAACCCATCACCCTACTTAAGCTTTTAGGAAGCTTGAATGAATCATAAACCTATTACCCTACTTAAGCTTCTTGGAAGCTTCACTTATTCAGAAACCCATTTTAAATGACAAATGAAACGTATAAAACTCTTCACTCATTGTGATTGATTTGATTAACGAAAGACAGAGTCACTTTCAGTTAACAATTACTTAAATTTCTAGTAATGATGTGGGTTTTTTATGTATATCTTTGTGTAAGATCTTTATTTGATGCCATCCATTAGTCATATTCTTTAATTTTTTCCAGAGGTTTGAATGTTTCTGCTATTTATGAATAATGTTTGAAGCGAATGTTATCATGTATTATGATAACTGACTTGCCCTTGAAATAAAACTTAACCTACTCATATAGAGGGCAAAAGTTCAAAGATCAAGGTCGTAGATACCTGCCAAAAGGAAATGGCGGCATACCCACAAGAAGGAAAATGGTTTTGGCATTATATTGCTGATATTATAATGTACCGTTTATGCGGCATGCTCTTATTTCATAATGTTACTACCATATATACTTGCGTATAATTCAGGTCCAAATGCAAACAACATAGACCCTGATCTGCCGTAGCATAATGCGCCGGCAGATCAGGGTCTATGTTGTTTGTTCTACTGATTAGTCCTTAGAAACTGCATAGACCCAGATCTGCCGGCGCATTATGCGACGGCAGATCTGGATCTATGCAGTTTGCAGTTGGTAAGAGATTATACACGAGTATATACGGTAGCTTAGCTATTACTTAAAAAAAGGAGTGATTTGATTGCGTTTTAATTAATCTTTGGAATTTATTGTCTTATTTATTTATCTGAATGTTATATTCTTTCCTTTGTATTAAAACTAATTGGTTCAACAACAAACAAAAAAAAAAAAAAAAAAAAAAAAAAAGAAGAGAAAAAAAATGAAAAAGAGAAACAAGAATAAAGACCGTTCTCCACAGGTTTAGAGTAATAATATTAATAATAATAACAGTGACTTATAATATCCAGGTAAAAATAAATCTTTACCCCAACTATCACAAACAATTAAAAATCATTGTAAGACAAGTGTCATTTCATATATGTAGCCCAACTGTTACATACACAAAAAAAGTACAAACTAAGTGTAATCAACGATTAACCTACCTCACCTCAACGTAGCTTTTATTAGTCTCCAGTAGTCATTGTAACCGTTATCATGCAGAAGTAAATGAGACTAAAGTGAATCTTGACATAAAATTGTTGGTCCCTCTTCTTACTAAAGGTCTTTTGCATTTTTTTTTCTTTATATTTGAACTTTGCGTTTGTTCATTATAAAATTTTGATTTTTAATTAGTACTATATATCAAGTATTGTGCTGATGTACCGTGAAACCACCTACCTATTTATCCCCCCACCCCCATTAACCCAACCATTAACCTGCCTTCCTATCTACCTACTCTGTCAAGCCATGAAAGACATAAAAAAACAACATTAGTTTTAATTATATGAAAATAGAGGTATTATAATGAGTAGATAAAAACCAGAGAATAATGTTGTTTTCGTATTTTTTTAAATCATTGTTCTTAGAATCTGCTTGAGAGGCTATTATTATTGTGGATCATTCGAAACCAGAGTTTACTGTGTGATTGTCACAGGTTTTAAGTACCATTGGAGCGACAGCCAGCAGTACAAACATACTTTATACTTCAATAATTACCTTGATTAGCCACTACAGATAAGGACTCAAATGAAAATCATGCAACATGCAGGCCATTTATCTAATTTCTGTCCTCGTTCACATGTACAATACACAGTTAATTTGTTGACAGTAACCTATTAAAATATACAATAGAACGTATACCACTGAATAAGCGTATTTATTCCTACTGCACTGGTCATTAATTATCAGATCCCGAATGATAGGAGTTTGGATCTCTATCATCAGTGGTAAGCGGGCTAAACTATCCAGACTCCTTTATCAAATACATTTTTTTACGAGACCAATGCTAACACTAATACTTATAAGCCAGTAAAAGAAGAAATTTAAGTCACGATGAGTTTGTTTTTTTTCAAGGGCATGATAATAACAGAAATGCATATCATCATCAATTTCGCGATTATAGCATGAATAGTGGTTGAAAAATGAACATCAAGCACAAAATTAATCCAAGTCAGTGAAGCGTAAACTATGCGCCATAATGACCTACTACTGAAAGGATGTAGTAGTGCTCATCAAGTTACACCCTATCATCACGTTTCATGCTTCTAGATATGATAATATGTACACAGCATCCTAACAATCTATGTAGTCGTAAGCTAAATGCAAAAACTTAACATAAGCCAGTAAATGTGTGTAGGTCACAGTGACCTTTCTGGTATGGGCGGAGTACCAAGAGAGCTGTATAAAATCACCTAGTTTAAAGATTCAAACATGAACAGTAAAACAGTAAAATTTAACCAAAGTCAGTGAAGTGTGAATTTGGGTCACGGTGACCTAATTTTAAGATGGGGATGAAGTAATCATGAAGATGCATCCAATCACTGAGTTTTATGATTAAAGGTACAACAGTATAACACAGGAAATAAAAGCAATGTGGTCATGAGCTGAACACAAAAACTTAACCTAAGCAAGTTAAATGTGAAATATAGGTCACAATGACCTTCTTTTTTAAGAGTGTGTTGCTACTAGAGATGAATACCATCATCTAGTTTGATGATTCTGACATGAACAGTGCTTTAGATTGAACCCAGGTCAGTGAAGCAGGAAAATCTGAGTCACAGTTACCTACATTTTTGACGGTTTTAGTACTGAAAAAGATTCATTCCCTCAACAAGATTCACGAATGTATAGACGGTGCAAAACACCTATTTGGTTATGAACTAAACACAAAAAAACTTTACATAAAGCCTGAAATATGTGAATCGTAGGTCAGCATGACTTCTGTTGTTGTAAGGATGTGGCAAAAATAGAGATGCATACTTATTTTGATGACTAGTAGGTCAGAATTGAAGTTGTTGTCTCCTATGCTATATATTTAATAATGTAATATTGTACCAGCTATATAAATTCCTGATGATAATAAATGTTGTTCATACTGTTGCTGCTGAATTTATTATTATTATTATTATTATTATTATTATTATTATTATTGATGGTTGACCAATGAAACTATATAAACTTCATACATTATTATTTCAAAAATTTACGTAGAGGACAATATTATAAAAATGAACAAAATTTTTTTATAGACCGTCGTGTTATTCCTGGGGGAGCTGCAGACTTCTGGACCTCCACCATTCCTCCCCCACCCCCACCCTCAACAAAGCACGCACTAATATCTACAAGTAGATACCTATTTTAAATAAATCATTTCGTAAATCATGTTGTCTAATCATGTAGTCTAATCATGCAGTATAATCAAAGTTGTTAGTTCATTTGGACAAGCAATGTTAATTAAAACCGTTATACTGTGGATGTGACATATCCTTCATGGTATCTAATGCGTGGATGAGGAATGGTAAGGAGGATTTTTACACTAATGGTTAGAGGTATTACACTAATTGTTAGAAGTATTATTACACTAATGGTTAGAAGTATTATTACACTAATGGTTAGAGGTATTACACTAATGGTTAGAAGTATTATTACACTAATGGTTAGAAGTATTTTTACACTAATGGTTAGAGGTATTATTACACTAATGGTTAGAAGTATTTTTACACTAATGGTTAGAAGTATTATTACTATAATGGTCAGAAGTATTATTACTATAATGGTTAGAAGTATTATTACACTAATGGTTAGAGATATTACACTAATGGTTAGAAGTATTATTACACTAATGGTTAGAAGTATTATTACACTAATGGTTAGAAGTATTTTTACACTAATGGTTAGATGTATTATTACACTAATGGTTAGAAGTATTTTTATACTAATGATTAGAAGTATTTTTACTATAATGGTTAGAAGTATTTTTACACTAATGATTAGAAGTGTTTTTACACTAATGGTTAGAAGTATTATTACTATAATGGTTAGAAGTATTTTTACACTAATGATTAGAAGTATTTTTACTATAATGGTTAGAAGTATTTTTACACTAATGGTTAGAAGTATTTTTACACTAATGGTTAGAAGTATTTTTACACTAATGGTTAGAAGTATTTTTACACTAATGGTTAGAAGTATTTTTACACTAATGATTAGAAGTATTTTTACACTAATGGTTAGACGTATTATTACTATAATGGTCAGAAGTATTATTACTATAATGGTTAGATGTATTATAACACTAATTTGCTTCCTTATATATTTTCTTCATTTTATGAAGTTTAGATCAAATCCAGAACATTAGTTATAAGTTTATATCTACCGACATTCTTATTTATTTTAGACACTAGCTTGAACACAACATATCATCAAATCAGCATAGGTTCTGTTGCAGTTTCTAAAATATAGATGCATTTGAATAAACTGATTGAAATGTTTAGTGCAAGTGACCTTTCAGAAACTGGATGAATCCCAACTAATTGTTTTGTAATCTTGAGCAAAATCCAAGGGACTGAACTACGTAATTATTTTCTTCTTTGTTGATGCTTTAATGATGATTTCTATTGAATGCATGTAACATTCTCCACTGGCTAGCAAATCTCTAGGAAAAATCAGAGAAAAAATATTAATGATTTTCTGAGGGACTAAAATAGAATGAAACAACAGCTCATCGGCTGAATTAGAGTCCTAATAATATGACGTTCTCTGGTTCCCTGTCTACCGTAAATTGGCATGCCAATATCATACGCCGGTAACTAGTAAAATCTGTGTCTCCCAATTAGTTAGTCGTGTAGCGGAGTGCGTAGCACAGAGCATACAAAGCAGGGAACCAGACTAATCGGCGCAGTGAATCATGGAAAAAGAAAGGACAGAGATTAAATACTTTCACTAAGATGGAGGATGCTACTACTCTGCGGTCTAAGGAGCAATGGAAGTGTGACGCAATTGTCACCGAAGTGGTTAGGCGGTTATTGACTTCCGGTCGCAAAAGTTACCTCAAGGAACAAGTCAGAGTGACAAACTTCCATCTGCAGCTACTCATAACGGTCGGTTTCGAGTTATTGAAATCCATGTAATACGGTCATTTCGGGTTTGCTTCGGTTTTTCGGTAGCTATTCCTTAATATCTAAACCTCCAGACAACATATCATGCTTACATCCGCTCAAGTTTCCAAATAAAATGCTATATCTAAAGAGTTGAGGCGCAACGCAAAAAGGGGAGGAGAACACTTGTTCGGCAAATACAGAAACGGAGTTTGTCACTCCTGGGTATCCGAAGATGTCCATCCGATGGCCTTACCTATACTGTGCTCTGAACAAAGATCACCGTGTAGTTAAATCAAAAGCTTTATAATTAGGAAAAGTCTGGGATTTCTAAATGAAGAATTCTTCTTACTGCATATTGCTACAGACGATTCAGTATCTGTGTGTCAAACAGACGGAACACCATGCCGATGAAAAATGTATTGACATGTACAATTTACGCCTCACAACGACCCCAGCGTCTGGGCATATCGCACATATCTCCAGTTAATGAAACATGCAGAATTTTACATATAAATACCACTTCAGTTTGAGTAGAATAGCATTCTTCCTATCTTCTTCGAACTAAAGCGCAAAATGTTTAACATCGTGCTTATTCATCAGCACACACTTATTGAACGTATCTACTCCCAACCTATGAGATTTTCGATAACGTGCCACCAGATAAAAGCTTGGACTTTCACAAAGAGAATTATATATATATATATATATATATATATATATATATATATATATATATATATATATATATATATATATAATAATAATAATAATAATAATAGTAATAACCGTATATCCTAACGGTTTGACCTTTTTTCCGTCATCATTCACTTTGTATACCTTTTCAAGAGTTTTACCTGTTTATATTTTATCTTACTGCAGTACATGTTTACTTATATTTGGAAGGGTTTATCTTCCTAAAAATTTCAGCAATTTTGTTTCTCTAACTTTACCAATGTACTGTCTAATATTTAGTTTGTACTATATTGCTAGAATTGTGCTAATGTACCTGTAAACCCTATACATATATACATTCCGCTTATTTATCGTTCATTGGTACTGTGTTTTTATCAAATGCTCCAAAGAGGAGTTTTATGTGAAATAAGAAATAAAATGGAGTTAAGTCAAGTGAGAAGTTGATATCGCTTATGATACTGCATACTCCTTCTGGGAGATGGGAACACGTTCACGCACAAGCACACACACACACACACACACACACACACACACACACACACACACACACACACACACACACTGTACATACCCTACAGTAGACAGATTTTGGTCCATTAATGAGCTCACACTGCTTGTTGGGGAGATACACCTCTCCTGGCAGTCTCCACACAAACGCCTTCCATTCTTCCTTGTCGAAGACAAGACCCTTATTGGTCAAGTTCTGTCTGAAATACGAAAAAGGACTGCTTACAGTGATTGGTAGATAGTTAGATACAGAAACATCTAGACAGATGTGAATGGCACCTACCTACTCACCTTCCAACCTACATACCTACGTACATACATATGTACATAGCAACATATCTATGTTTGCACACAGACAGAAAGGCAGATACACATATCTATATTGGATAAAATGCGTACATACACACACAGAGCGGCATCACTGGAAATACATCTTTCTCGTGAGGCTAAGGTATCCCTTTATTCATTAATTAGATATTACTTGTTAATTTGCTGAGGTTCCTAACCGACCGGTTCTCCCAAAACGCGTGCGTGAACTTGTGTTCCTCTTCAGCTACTACTTGTCAAGTCAGTCACCTGTATCCAAGGACGTCTGAAACGAATGCAATTGTATAATGCTATATGTCACAATATATATTGTACATACTTGTCCTTTAGTGTCTTCTTGAACTCTTCCACGGAAGAGTTAGAGAAAATCCAGGGGTTTCTGGAATACGGCTGGCTTCGGTTGAAGTCTTCAACATTGGGAGACATAATAAATGAATCATCTTCGCCGTCGTGGTCTGCTCCAAGACTGAAAAAAACAAGCAGGTAAGGCGCATGACTATATACCAGATACAGTGCAGCTTTGACAATCAGAACTTCGATTGGTATATCTAATTTGCGCTTCGAGTGTCACTACACTATCACTTAATATAATTTCCATAACAGAACGGAACAAAACCTTTTTACACTCAGGTCACATATTTGGCATAGGAGGTTATTTCATCAAAATACTTGAGGTTGAAACTAAACAACAATATACATTCAAATCGATTCCGGGGCTTACAAATTATGAATTATAATTCGAATAAATTTGCACGGTTGTTTTATTCCATCTATATTCCTATTACAAAACATTATTTAACATTGTAAGTGTTATAATTTCTGTAAAACCAATACTCAGTGTATATATATATATATATATATATATATATATATATATATATATATATATATATATATATATATATATATATATATATGGGCAATATTGAAACAATGATAATCGCTTCCGATACTATGAGTATCACAAAGCAAACCTTCTTCTCAAGTACCATTCAAGTATCGACTATTTTCAACAGGTAATTTCCTATTTGAATACCTGAATTTAGGCAATTTAATGCGATCCTTAACCGGTAATTTTAATAAATAAGTTTCCATTTAAGAAAAAAACCCACATCTTTTGTTATCCTGTAGGTCGTAGTTTTAGAAGAATTCTGAATTTCTGCATCCATTTGCAGATGTTTACATTTAGAACTATCTTCAGTTTTCTCTTAACACTGTATGTTATGGAAGATATCATATTGCCATATGCCATATAGTCCTATTTCAGAACAAGAAATGGATCGAACTGAGCGCTGGCCAATCTAATCATCCTGATAGGTGGGAATGTTCACCTAAGTGTGTTTTTGTTTCTACATGTGCAGGATTGGTCAAGCGGCCTGTCAGGGGCCACAGTAGGTCAATTCTGTGGCTTTTACTGTATCAGAGGATCGATCAAGCGGTCAGTCAGTTGACTCAGTAGGTCACTTCCGAGACTTATATTATATCACAGGATTGGTCAGCAGTTTGTCAGGGTCCTCAGTAGGTCACTTATGTGGCTTAAACTATACAAAATATACAAGTGAAAGTCGTTATATCTTCAACATCTCATAGCCAATTTTAATGAGCATTTAACGGCTTATTTCATAGTTCTTTGTTAATCAACGTTATCTTTCTCATAGAGAAAAAAAACGTGATTTTATGAAAAAAGATATGATAATAAGTGGGCTGAGGATTTCCGCAAATCAACGAGATCAGTTGATAAATTAACTTTAGGTATCTTACGTCGATCGTACAGTAAGTATTCTCGACGGTCAGGATGATGGTGTGATCTTGTGCATGAAAAATAAGAAACAGGAAAAACCCAGAGGAGACCACCTGCCATGGATAGACGGCAACTAAAAGTTGCACATGTGGAAATCAGAAATCCAACACGGGGCACCAGAAGTACTAAGCTAGCGAACGCAAATGCGGGGGATAAATAAGGCGCCAGGAGTCAACTTACTTGTGTCCAAGTTCGTGTGTTGCTGTGTACACCGTTTTTACAAAATCACCTGTTTCAATGACCGAAACTCTCTTACCCTTGTCACATACCCCATCTTGGTAGGAAAGACCTGAAAGTGAAAAAAAAAGAAGACCAGATGTCATAATTACATTCATAAAGGTTAACATTCAAAACCTATCAGTTGCTCGGGGTGGATCGGTAACATATCCTGATAAATAAACTCACCAATCCATGCTAAATTTATAAGAATTTATTTTATTCATCACGAATAAATGTTGTTCTACATAAATTTTACTCAATACATTGCAAAAGCAGCGCGTATAAATTCGCGAAATGTAAAGATAATGCCACGATGATTACGAAAACATATACAAGTATACTAATATAAATATATTGACTACACGCAATGACAATAGCTGTATTTGTTGGCCCAAGTGTATGTGACCACGGAACTTAATTTAGTGACTACTGCCCGATGCCATAGCGGAAAGCACTAGTCAATAAATTCAGTTCCGAAGTCACAAATATCGTTGTTGTCGAAGGATGTTGGCACTACACGTATTAATATGTCAAATTCAGCCATAAATATCACGTTACTGAAGTAGAAAGAATTGACCTCATGACATGTTTGTTTAATATGACGTACGTTAACGCAGTGTCATCTTTGAATGCACTACTTCATCAATCTACGGCACTAGTACTTCTCACAAGTGAATTATTTCTTTGCCAGTTAACTCGTAGAATATTACTTTAAATCGCGTAAAATGATTTCTGTTTTCTATTGGATCACATTAAAGGTAGATTTAGTGACCGTTAGTTTACGCGATTGCGGAGGGAACTAGTCAAAAAAGACCAGTTCCGTAGTCACAAACTCGATTACCAACAAATATCGCAGTTGGCTGATCATATTGTTACCATATGTTTAAGTATATCGAATTCAGCCAGATAAAATAAAGTGACGATTATTCATTACTGAACTGGGACAAATTGACTTAACTACATGTTTAACTTGACGTGCTAACGTGAAGTTATCATCGATGGCACCTGTTTGTCACACGAAGGCAACCATTCTTTACCAGATGGTACTAGTTCTTGCAATGGAAATAGGTAGTTAACATGGCATAGGCAGGAACCTAGTGGAATTTAACTTTAAATCTGGTGGTATGAATTCTCTTTTTTCATTGGATCGAATTAAATGAGGTGGACTAATATCGGATGTGACCATCATTCATGCGAATACACTCTAGAAATCCTGACTTCATGAATTCGCAAACGTCAACGTCAAGCAACGTCAGCTTGTTATACACCAGCTTCCAGTATAGCCCAACAAACTGTGTATAGCTCTCTTGCATACCTAATCGTGGTATAGCAAAATAAGGGATAACTCTGTATAGCTCTCTTGCATACCTAATCGTGGTATAGAAAAATGAGGGATAACTCTGTATAATTCTCTTGCATACCTCATCGTGGTATAGCAAAACGAGGGATAACTCTGTATAACTCTCTTGCAAACCTCATGGTGGTGTAGCAAAATGACGGATAACTCTGTATAACTCTCTTGCATACCTCATCGTGGCATAGCAAAACGAGGGATAACTCTGCTTAACTCTTTTGCATATCTATTTGCCGTATAGCAAAATGAGGGACTACATTATGATAATTCAACACGTTGATTGATGCTGTGACACTATAGGTTTTGTCGACTTCGATCATGTGATGACCGTGCAAATAACCTCACAACTCATGGTGACTCGTGCAATGCATGAAACGACACCCATGATTGCGCATCGCAGTAATCACTGGGTTCGATCTGTCTTGAGACTTGAATTTACACTGGAGAACATCTGCTTATCATTTGTTTTTGTCTTAAGTCCGTCAGTATATGCTCCAATGAGCAGCGACTAGTCGTGACAGGTTAAACTATTTCAGTCAGTCATATCAAAGGAAGTTTAAAATTCATGAAACTTTCTTGAAACATTTCCTTCTTTTTTATCCAGATGGGAACTATTCCATGAAGAAGTTGTTGCTAATTAGTATATTTCGTTCGCTGATTATTCGTTTGAACTGTATTGTACATTGGACAGTCATATCAATATACACGAGATGGTTGACTTGTAGCAACCCATCCTAGGTGATACTTTTCCGACATTGGTTTGGTTGGTTTGATTTTGTGGGTTTAATGCCATTTTTCATCACATGATAAAGTTACAAAGTCGAAAAGATTCACATTTGCATTTGAATGAATCTCCTAAGAATGTAGTTGTAAAGTTGATGTTGAAGTTACTAATTGGTAACATCAGTGACCGCTATGGTTTGAATAGATGAACACTATAGTGTCACGACACCTGTACATTTATAGGGGTTGTTTCAAAATAGTTTTGAAATGTTTTCGACTTAATCATTTTTTGGTGAAGTTTTAGAAACTAACAAAAAGTTAAATTTCTTGTTTAAGTGGCAGTTGATTAACTATTTTACCTATTTGGAATTAAAGTACTGTAATCTAGGTACTCTATCAGTTAAAATTAATTACAATACTATAATCTAGGTACTCTATCAGTTAAAAGGATTTACAATACTGTAATCTAGGTACTCCTATCAGTTAAAATGAATTACAATACTGTAATCTAGGTACTCCTATCAGTTAAAATGAATTACAATACTGTAATCTAGGTACTCCTATCAGTTAAAATGAATTACAATACTGTAATCTAATTACTCTATCAGTTAAAAGGATTTACAATACTGTAATCTAGGTATTCCTATCAGTTAAAAGGATTTACAATACTGTAATCTAGGTACTCCTATCAGTTAAAAGGATTTACAATACTGTAATCTAGGTACTCCTATCAGTTCAAATTAATTACAATACTGTAATCTAATTACTCTATCAGTTAAAAGGATTTACAATACTGTAATCTAGGTACTCCTATCAGTTAAAATGAATTACAATACTGTAATCTAGGTACTCCTATCAGTTAAAATGAATTACAATACTGTAATCTAGGTACTCCTATAAGTTAAAATGAATTACAATACTGTAATCTAGGTACTCTATCAGTTAAAATGAATTACAATACTATAATCTAGGTACTCTATCAGTTAAAATGAATTACAATACTGTAATCTAGGTACTCCTATCAGTTAAAATTAATTACAATACTGTAATCTATCACACGTACATGGTGTAATGACCAAGATGGGCACATACACTTTAACTGTCCTGACTTTATGTCAGGAACTTTGATATTAGTTAGTGAGAGAGAGAGAGAGAGAGAGAGAGAGAGAGAGAGAGAGAGAGAGAGAGAGAGAATTGCTGAAACTGAAGTAATCTCAGATTAATTCGCAGAAGCTGAAGTTTAGTGATTGCATTTTGCTTTCGTTTTTTGTTCTTCAAAGTTTTTTTTCTCTGGCCAATCACTGTAATGAAACAGAACAAATCTTTTTCAAAAATACCTCTGCTTTTTCTTTCTGCTGCTGAGACGAGTGAGAGATGGCTTTATATACCTTGAAGGAAAGGTTATTGCCTAGGGCGTTTCGTCAAATACCACGTCGGACTTATAGGAGCAACCGAGCCAGCGACACCACAAGGGTAGTACTTTTGATTGGTGTGCCGACGACGAAAACGCAACAATTATCCCTATATGACAGCGGGTTGGCTTAGGGTGCTCCGGTTGCCTCCAGTGCTCAATATCTATCTGCTTTTAAGCCTCTTTCCATCACACTCTGAACCGATACGTGTCAACTCCAAGTTGGCGCAGATACTCTTCCACCAGTGTTTTGTATTCCTTGTCGATGTCAACTTGTTTTGCGAGCTACGCCAATACTCCGTTGTCGCTATTAGGATTGGCAGGCGGCACCAATGATTCGCGTTCCTTGTATATACCTGGTTGCTTCCCCATTGCTCTGCTTTAAGCTGCGTGAGGTCTAATTGCGAAAAAGAAAAATTTGGTCAGAGTAGTTGAGAATCCCGTCGGCTGTGCGTTGACGTTGAGACCCTCGTACCTAATGATGTCACTGGCGGCAAACATAGACGCAAAGTTATTTGTAAGGATTTCGTGTGAGGCGTTAGCCGGAACGGCAATACTGTAATTATGTGCCATTAACACTGATTGAAAGCGATGCTCACGTTTCGTCGCCACGACTCTTACTCAATCTTGATGTGTACGAGCGGGATGACGTCTCATTCAGGAACGATAAATTTCTCGACGTGTTCGAAAAGTACGCGCTGCCCCACGTTGAGACCGAAGAGGTTTTTAACCACTGGAGCTCAGGAAATGCAGACTATGAAATGAGGTTCTGGCAAAAGCATGTAAAAATGTTGCCGTATGGTGCTCGACCACCGGTTGCGGCGTCAGCCGGAACATCAGGACTACCGGCGCGAATCTTCTACCACTTTCATGTTTGCTACCAGGTGAGAAAGATTCTCAATTAGATAAGTGCCCCATTCCGGTCGAAATAGGGTGGGATACGTTCGAAAAAGGCATTGACATGAAAGAATACGAGGCCATCTGTAATTATTCTCTCTCTCTCCCTCTCTCTCTCTCGCACTATATATATATATATATATATATATATATATATATATATATATATTGATCAATAATATGTCTTAACTGCATAGAACCGTCAGATATCAAGTTTTAACTTCACCTTCATCTAGTAAAGTAGATTATTTAAGATTGTTCCTTTAAAGCACCTGGATATTATATTTAATGAGTTCTTTCTTGTTTTCCTCATTGCTATACATATACGCATATCCATGTATACGTATTCATGTATATACGTGCATGTATATGTGTGCTTATTTATTTATTTATTTATTTCAGAGATAAAAAAATCATCTTTTGTGCTTATTGGTGATCTAATGGGAATTTTTTTTATACTGTTTTTGTTTGGTTTTTCCTATGTACTTTCCCCTACTTTATATAAGACCTCTCCGGTGGAAACGCCTTCCATATTTACCCCACCCCCCTGGTCAATATGTGCAACTTCGTGCCCATTAAGATACTGATTACAGGAAGGGCCATCCTATGCGATGGGCGAAACGGACGGGGGGGGGGGGGGCGCCATTTCGCGGAGTTTGCAGTATTTTTGTCTGGAGTGGGGGTGGCCGAAGGCGACGCTCGCCAGGGGAGCCGTTTCTTCCAGCACAAACTTGTGACGACCCTGATTACAGGTACTGTTTGGATATGAGCCTGACCCGATAGAACTTGAATAGAGAAGGTTGACACTGAAAACACTTTCTTATTCCTTTATTACTCTAAGAATAAATTTTATTTGCGCAGAAAACTTTAAATATGTACTCTCAAAGATTAGAGTAAACAGCTACATGAAACTATAAGTGAACAAACCGTGACCCTTTAATCACGACACTTACGTTCACTAAATTTCATTGGCTGTATTCTGAATATGAATCAAACTTGGGAGTTGGCAACCGCGAGCGCTTTCTTTCTACCTTGTTCCATCCATTTTTGGAAAAAGAGTGCTTGACTGAGCTTATTAGGGCGATGGTGCATTAAACCTAGACCATGGGTGCCGTTACACGCAGCCAGGGTTCGAGTCCTGTTTGGATTGATTTATAACTTTCTAATCCGTCTGATTTTACTTGTGTGTTTCTATAGATATGGAGAAATGTTGACTTTGTAACGATTATAGTAAAGAAACGTGCATAACTGATATTACAGTAATAGCGATATCACATGAGCTTAGAAAGACGCCTTTGTCTATATAAGCCTTTTTTTTTTTTTACTTGATCTTGGTATCAGTCAGTTAGATACAATTTATATGATACGCAGACATCTTGAAATATGTTTGACTGTATATGTGTGCAAGCATCCTTGTTCAGAGTTGCGATGGGTGTTCCTGGATAGAAAACTTACTGTAAAATTGAAATGTAATTAAATGTATTTTTACTTTGTTAAAAAACAATATTATATTATGTTAAAGATTATATATTATTTTAATATTCTTTATCATATATTTGCTACCTACCTGTCATAGTAAAGTACACCTCGACTGATATATTGAAAGACTTAATAAATTAGAAATATCCGTGCGAATGACGAATGATTTTTTTCTCAATCCTTGTTCCCAAATGCTGAGTATACACATTTTCTGTTTGCATCCTAAAAGCAGTGGCGTACTAAGGGTAAATGGCGCCCGGGGCGACGATGATGGCCCAAAGGGCCATAATACGAGGCCCGAATTTTTATCAGCTGTTTCAATTTATTCTAAACAGAATTTGTCACCACTTATAAATTATTTGTTTTTCTTATATTCTACCTGCCTGAGGCCTGAGATTCAAATAAAAAATAACGATTTGTTGTTTTCATTCTAAAAAGAAAAGACGACACCTTGCGACGCCAAGAGCAGCAAAAGTAACACAGGGTTTTCATCACCGAAGTAGTTTTTCTCACAAACATGACACTTTCTGTAGTGATGCGGTATATTTCCCAACGTCCCGTCTCTACTGGTAGTCTGTGATTATCCGCTCTAAATTTGAGCAGAGATAAATATGTATTTAGATGTTGAGATAATAAGTATTTTTCGAAATTCGGGTCCTGCTTAAAAAGAAAATAATGCCTATTGTTTGATGAAAGTGCAACATTTGCATTCCATTCTTTAATATAGATGTTGTTTGTGGTTTGGACAACTCTAGCTTTTGTAGCTTGGGGGTTCTTAATGGAGCTTTGATAAAAGACATCTATTCTGCTAAAAGAAACCAAAATAACCTCATCGCATTCAATCTGTTTGTAATTATGATCCATTTTCGAGTCGTTATACATTATGCTATATAACGTTTTGATAATTGTGAAGGTTTGTTTTTCCATTTTTAATTGCGATCCAGAATCCAATCGCGCGAGATTTAAACTGAACATTGGTTGTCTTTCTACCAAATTTTGAATGCAGCATATACATGGGTGTACTTTTCTTGAGTTTGGTTATGCACCTGTATGTAGCTGAGGAATTGTCTATGCACGTTTACAATTAGTTGAGTATTTAAAGATCCCCAAGCTTCACTACTATAAAGCAAAATGAGTAAAATTGTATGACCATAAAGCTGTAATTATAAATCGATGGGTTTGTGCAAGTCACATATTCTTTTAGACAGAAGATGCATTTGGGTTATTTTTTCGCTTGTTTAACGCTGAGTTTCATGACTTTAAAGAATCAACGGTTTAAAAAAAAAAGCACCGGCGGACTTAAATTAATTGCATATAAAAATAGCATTTTCTCCAGGTTTAAATTAAAACTGGTCTGTTTTTCGTTTACCAAGTATCATGAGCTTTGATTTTGTAAAGGTGATATTAAATTTCCTTAGTTTACCATACCCGAAAAAAGCGTTAAGATTGTCTTGAAGGAATCTGTGTGAATACCGAACTCTACAGTGTCTTCTGCATACAAGAGCACGACAATTTTGAGATATGTTGAAGTTTCAAAACTGACTCAATCTTTATTTACTCCCGCACATTGAAAATTTTGTCGCAAAAAATTATAGATCATTAAGAAACGGGAGAATAATATTCATGGAAGATTTTCTCCTTGTTTACCGCCAAAAATGCTTTGAAAAAAAAATGTTCTCGGCAAACATAACACCTGACTTTATGTTTAGATATAAGTTATTAACATTTCAAAAACCAAAAAATTACCGTTTACTTTATTTTGGAGTAATGCTACCCACAGACACGCCCGCCAAACAGAATCAAAAGATTTTCTCAAGTAGACACAAGAACATAATTGTTTTTATTTTCTGAATTTTAGCAATTCTGATAAGGAATATTGTGTAAATATATGATCCCTTGTAGAGGATCCAGTTCGCAATCGGGTTTGGTTGTCTTCCAGCAAATTGTGAGAACCATAAAAAAGTATTGATTCGTAGAGATAGATTAGCAATGATTAATGTACTGAGCAGCTTAAAATTATTATTTGACGATAACTTTCACGGAGAGTTGGATCCCCACAACGCTCATAAATAGGTCTTATGATTCCCTCAAGTGTAAAAGTCTGTAAAAGTGTACTATATAGTGATTGTCTATTTTTTTTCAGTCACATAGAAACTATCGTAACTTTGTACAACGTCACAGAAGTCCGGATATAACTGTTTGCGTTTAAGCACACAAACGTTGAGTGACGCAAATTAATTTTCTTGGGATATATGCACGTAGAAAATTAGCTGTTATTTTTATATTTAATGTTAGTGTTTTTGACCGTTCCAGATGAACTACCGCGTATAAATTGACACTCCGAGAGGTCCTACATGTTTGTGGTTACGGTGACTGGGTCACGGGGTTTATCCGTGGGGCTGAGTGTTACTTTTT
Source organism: Margaritifera margaritifera (assembly GCA_029931535.1). Lineage (NCBI taxonomy): Eukaryota > Metazoa > Mollusca > Bivalvia > Unionida > Margaritiferidae > Margaritifera > Margaritifera margaritifera. The sequence continues at coordinate 496,349 of JAQPZY010001053.1, forward strand.
GTTGATGTTATACCATCTGCGTGCTGCGTAAATATAATTCTCGCTGATCCGACTCCTTTAGGGGTGGTCTCAGTACGTGTCGCATCGGGTTTACTCAAAATAGGCGCACTTTCAGTTGCGACAGGTGAGTCATTGGTTAATTCATATGAAAAACATGCAAACCGATTAAGATGTAATAGTGCACCTGTTTCAGATATTACGCTAATATTCCTCAGGTGATGAGCAGATCTTTGCAATGGAGCTGTGTACTGATCGGTGTAATTATTACTGTCGCCCGTATTCAGATTGACCAGTATCAAGTCTGCTGCACTTCATGATTTTACGCCAGTCTGGAAACATATCTTTGTAGACACGCCCATCGGTCACGACTTTTGTGAGGAATTTTATGGCGATTTTGGATTTTGAGTGTTTTTCTTTCAAGTATTTTATTTCCGCTGTTACTCGTTTGCGTACTTTGATGATCCGCTGCGTGTGGTCCCAGTTTACACCAAACCTTTGTACCTTTGAGGTTAACAGTGTTGGAAATTATGAACTCCACATCCTGATAATCGCGAAAAATATCAAGTAAAGTTTCGTGCTATATTTGAACTGACCGGCTGGAACTTAATCATTTACCATGTTGATGCCTACCAACTCGATGGGCTTGATGAATATAATAGCGTCAGGATCTATTTCGAGCTCGTGAAGCAAAAATTCGGAAATCAAAGGGTTTCAGTCCTCGTTGACTACCTTTGGTATACCCCAAAATATGAGGAATTGTTACACCCTTGACGCGCCTCGTTATCGTTAGACTTGTATGCAAGAATGTTAATACGTTCTCTGTTTTTGAACACTCAAGAACTGTATCGACTGCATATTCTGTTATAGTACACCTGCCCATGTTTTTGTCAATTGGAATTGTTAGCGTTAAATGCCTATAAACATTTGCTTTTGGCAACATAAAGTCATACGTTTGAACCGTCGGAAATATGTTATTCATTAATATTGTAAATGCGTTTCCAACTTAATCACTTATATCTAATTTCCCAGTATCTAAATGCAATTGTAATCACTGAAGACTATCACCGTAAAAATATCCTTTAAAGGCAAATGGACTTTTGACCAAAATGACAAATTCGTCGACCGTCCTAACTTTGTGCTCATTCTTGATTCGTGCGCCATGTTTCTCGCGATCTCACGCGCTTGTTTTGAGATCCTGACGTCATCAACTGGGTCACTAGCGTTTGTTGACAGTGAAATTAAGTGCTGATTAAGAAATATTTGACGAAATGAGATTTAAATAGTTACTACACTTCAAATTAAGGAAAAGACAATGAAAATGTTTAATTTAACTAATACCATGTTTGTCTCAAGTTTGTGGCCCTGGGGTGAGTGTTAATTGTTCAAGCCAGGCCTGCTCTTCACATGTTGGTTTTCTTTACCTTTTATTTAGCAGGAAACCCACAACAGAGATTTCTGAGACGGCAAAGGCAAGGTAAAAACTTGGTTACTAACATTCACTTCTTATATCATGCTAGAAAAAATAAATCCAATGGAAAACTATGCAGTATGAAATGTGTCATTGAAAATTTTTTTTAAAAATTCACCATATCTTTAAATATAATAATTTTATGTTTAAGTTTGACAAAAAAGCATCATATTTTTGTTGTTGTTGTTTTTGTCATAATTATTTATAAGTTTTTTATTTCAGTTAATATGCGTGTGAAAGCAATGATTTCTACACCTTGACCTAATTATCACATTTCAATATTACGTCACGTGGCCTTTATTTTAGGGGCACGAACTTCCGGAAAAAGAAAGCAATAGAAATGAAGTGTGTAGGGCTAGGCCAAGACAGGAACATATCATACACAGAATGATATGAGCCAGTGACAGTAGGTTTATGCAGCAAATGTCATGGTCCATTGCCGAAGTTGGTAGTATTCGTCCGGGAAGAAGTTAGCAATTGAACGTGTGAGTGTTGCTGGAATTATAATTTTTCCACGAAGACTAAAATACAGACCTATATTTCTATTATTTCAGAGTTTCATATGTGAATAAATAACTTTCTTGTTTTATATGTGGCTTGAATAAATATACTAAGTGAATGCAAATATATAGCAACATTTTATTTAAAATCTATTGGGCAGTTTTAAAGATATTGCAAATTAATTTCAAACATTCGCGTCGATTGTCTAAGCTATGAAAGTCGCCATGAGAGATATAGTTATGACCTTACAATCTCGCACCCGATCTATCATCGAACATTGGTCTGCAAATTCGTTGTATCCACAAGTTCAATTCGGAACTGTTACAAAATCACACAAAACAAAGTTGCTAAAATATAATGTAAATAAGGAAGACGAATTCAGATTATCAAGATACACGGGCAACTAGTTTATACGGATGTCAGATTTGTGCAGCCTACTCCTAGCGACTAGTTTATACGGATGTCCGATTTGTGCAGCCTACTCCTAGCGACTAGTTTATACGGATGTCCGATTTGTGAAACCTACTCCTAGCGACTAGTTTATACGGATGTCCGATTTGTGAAACCTACTCAAAGCAACTAGTTTATTCAGATGCCAGATTTGTGCAACCAACTCCAATAACCTAATGTTTTTCACACCAAAAGATAACTAGAAGTGATTCGTTTCGTAAACTCAAACGTTTGCCAAGACACTTCTAGATACTGTCAAGACGTGCACGTTTTCATATGAAATCAAATTATATCCAAAAGTAAATCAAAACTTTCTAATAACTACCAAAACTTCGAGTCAGTTTACGACGTCACAGGTACGGATAATTACGACGTCACAGGTACGGATAATTACGACGTCACAGGTACGGATAATTACGACGTCACAAGTACGGATAATTACGACGTCACAGGTACGGATAATTACCGCCTTCACAGCTAAAGAGCTTAGGGATATGTCGGCATTCTGTACATTGTAAAATTCGTTGATTTCGGAAAAGAAATGAGATATTATCCCATACAAAAGTAGTATAAAGCACAACTTCTGAAAGTACTGAATTTTCTACACAGTTTATATTTTGTAAACCTGTTAGTCACGAGTAGTTTGCTTTCCTGTAAACATAATGTATGTGCTATAAATGTAAGCACACAGGGTTGGTGACCAAGCTCTTAAAAAAAAGATATAGCCCTTCTTATGGATTGCAGCATAATAGCAATAGGATTCCGTACACGTATATTGTGTTGAATGTAAGAACAATATTAAGAAAAAAGAAGAGAGAGAGAGAGAGAGAGAGAGAGAGAGAGAGAGAGAGAGAGATTAACCAGACATATTAGACAAATAGTATTGCAATTATGCAATAAAAATCTAAAACAAAAAATAACTATACTAATCTAAGGCATGTACTATCTGTGCTTGAAGTCATATCAAAATATAAAAGCTGAAACTCAAGAGCCTGACGTTTTCTAAAATTCTTAAGTTTATAACGGCTAAACGTTCAAAGCTTTCCTACTCCCGCATCAAACGAATTGATATATATTTTGTTCATAACATTGAAACATAAATGGCCACCTTCAAAATTGTTTGTCCGTATCTATCCATGTATTGTCAAACCTGCTCTAACAACCACCTGTATATATGGACCTAGTTGCAGTGGTTCCATCCTTACATAAATCAAAGCATTTTACCTGTATACAAAGGCTACCTACTAATAAAGACCATTTTCAGATGCTCCTCTGAATGGTTTTAATCTGTAAATGTTGTGGTTTAATTTGTTGTGGCAAATTTAGCTGCATAAGGCCAAGAATATGTCGTTTGTTAGCGTCAAAAACCTACCAATAACGTCATGACCATGCGATATGTGGAGATACTGTATATCACGTGACGTGTGGTAATTCAATTCAAAGTAATCAATCACATAAATTATAGTATACAGTAAAACCCCAAGGACCACGCCGGTTATAAAATGACCCCTATAAAAAGACCAAAAGTTTAAAGAACCGAGTTAGCATTCCGTTTTTAGCTGATCCCATTACTAAGACCACCAAGTAATAAGACTAATTTTCTCAAGTCCGTTATGATGCCCCGTTAGCAAGGTTATACTACATAGCGAGGTTTTAAATATATATATATATATATATATATATATATATATATATATATATATATATATATATATATATATATATATTGCTTTAAACACCCTTCACAGTTTCAAAATTACAGCCAGAATAAGTTTATCACACGTCCAGAATGTTTGCGATAATATTTACCTACGTACATATTCCGTAACTTTTCACATGTATTATTATTATTATTATTATTATTATTATTATTATTATTATTTTTATTATTATTATTATTATTGTTGCTGCTGTTGTTGTTATTTTAACTCTTGTCCATTATCCCGCTACACCATTCTCTTTACATTTCTACTGTAGTACCTCCGTGCATAACTTTACCTGGATATAATTTCTTTAGTATAGTTTGTAGATGGCGTTGATTTCCGTTCTTAGTCCCCAACCTGTAGTTAGGTCAATATATTTTGGTTCTCAATGCGATAAACACGAGAACCCTTTCTTTTATCTTTGTTAAACAACGTTGTTGGGTTGACGGCAGCGCAAAGTAGACATGTAGTTTAACCGTTTTGTTTCTTCCATTTTTTACCTCTTGTTTACAGTTTTCCTCTGTCATTCAAACATGTAGGAGTCCAGATTTGTTCTCGGCTGTTGTGTTTAGTGTATGTTATATGCATGCAAGTTGTTTCTTCCCCTGATGAAGAGCTACTTTAGCTCGAAACGTTGGGAGTATGTATGTATGTATGTATGTATGTATGTATGTATGTATGTATGTATGTATATATATATATATATATATATATATATATATTTATATATATAAATTCAACAAGAAATCAGTAATATATGTTCATACCTTATTACTTCAAGCGTTTTTGCATCATCATCATGGGTGCTTTTCAGGTACGTGCATTATTTTTTCAAAGTATTTTTGTAAATAAATAATTGGACGTCATTATTATGTAAATTACTTCATTGTTTATAAGACGAGATATAAACAACTTCTATACATCTATATACAACACTTGTATGTAAATACACTGCAAGATTGACGAAATCATTAAACACCCTTCACAGTCCGAGGCTAAATAAGAAAAAATAAATAAAAAATGGATAGAAATGTGCTCAATATAGGCGCTGTGCAGTTGGTTATGTATAAAGTCGACCATACATATCCATACAAATTTTAACCTTTTTTTAATAATTCAGCCAATATAGGTTTCCTATGGTCATGTTATGAAAATGTATAAATGTATTGATACAATGTATAAAGCGTTTAATTGTTCATGAATGTCGAATAATTACTTGGAACTGTCAAGGTCTGGCTGTAGAGTGCGTATGAAATTAAGCTCTTTGTCTTCTCTTAAATATTCATTATCAGTAAATAATTTATATAAGGGAAAGACTTTGAAGTTTCCACATGAATGATTAGATGGAAAACATGTTCTAATACAACAGAAGGAAACTCGATTAAATTTAACAATAAATAAGATATTTAAACAGGACATGGATTGCAATTCTAGAAATGTTATGTATTGTTATGTATGATGTTTATATAATATAATACATATTTTAGGAAATTTTAATTGTTTCTTGGTTTTAACATTTGCTCAAACCTTAATGTTATGTATAAGGTTTACGTGTTTATGTATGGTCCTTGAATTAGGTTGTTTACTTAGTGTTTGAGTTCAAGAACGGTTTTGGTAAACAAGTTGTTTATTAAATTTGAGGTCAGGATTGATTTTGTTTACAGATACAACTAGAATTTCCTTTAGACTTGTGTGTTAAAAGTCATATACACCATATAATTTTCTAGAATATTCGGTCATGTGACCTATCTTTATATATACCATGTTTAGTGGGCAGTTTTCAGTTTCTACCTTACCATCAGTCTATACAGAGTCATTACAGTTGTGAAAAATCATTCCAAATTCAGAGAGAGGAATTATTTAAAAAATTCATTGGATTATAAACGTGCTCATTTACTTTTGAATTTTGGATTTTGAATTGATGAGTTTGGGATTTATGAGAATTTGTTCAAAGATATTCTGGGGTACTTCATTTTGGCACATCAGCACATTAAAGAATACTGGCATATCAGGACATTAAAGAGTATTGGCACATCAGCACATTCAAGGATACTGAAATTCATTCGGAACGTTCTAAATTTAGGACTTATGATTAGGACACTTAGGATTATTTGATTATTTGGATTTTAATTCACGTTACTGTAAGTGTCTTTTGATTTTCATTTTAATTATCTAGAAATAAATTGCTTGTTATGTTGATTTTTTCTTGATTCGTTGGTTTCACTTTCTTTCTGTTACATTTTTCTTAGACCGTAGAGTTGTAACAGTATGCATTTATATGTGTGAAATGTGAAGCGTTTTACATAGGTCAGACAAAAAAATGAACTAAGAAAGAGAATGATAGTAGATAGACAGCAAACGAGAACAGAAGATCTCAGATTATTAAAAGCAAATAAACATCTGAGGAAACTTCAATTTTCTTCCTTGATGCATTGTATCAACACACTGATACATTTTCTTAACATGACCATAGGAAACATTTGTTTTAATTTGCATTGATGACTTTATATCAATACATTGATGCAATTTCATAACATACTGTAGAGGGCCTATATTGAGTGTATTTCTGTTCAATTTATTGTTTTCTTTAGCCTCGGACTGTGAAGAGTCTTTACTGATTTCATCAGTCTTGCAAATGTGTTTTGAATACAAGTGTTGCATATTGATGTAAAGAAGTTGTTTATATCTCGCCATATAAACAATGACGTAATTGGCATATAATATCTTTAAATTATTTATTTACAAAATACTTTGAAAGTATAATGCACCTACCTGAAGAGCATCCATGAAGATGATGCGAAACCGCTTGAAGGAATAAAGTATGAACATATTACTGATTTATTGTTGAATTCACAAAAATTATATTTATCAACATGCACATGGACACACACACACACACACACACACACACACACACACACACACACATATATATATATATATATATATATATATATATATATATATATATATATATATATATATATATATATAGTTACATGCAGATCAATTAGATTTAATGAATAAATCATATGACAGAAGTAAATCCTATCTTACGAAACTCCTTTGTCAAGCCTAAAATTTGGTATCTAAAGTCAGGTGGTCCTTTAGTGCAGGTTTGTCTTTAACATATTAAGTATAAAATACATAATCAAATTTCCCGGTGAATGTAACACATGGTTTTTTAAGGTATTTACTGTATATCTTTGTGAGGAAAGTTTGATGTAAAAACCCTTACAGATAATGATTATTATGATTTCTAAAAGGTATTTCGTCGAGAAGAATAGTTGTAGTTGTAAACGAACATGTACTTCAAAAACAACTGATAAAATGAGTAGGTGATTGTTTGCATGATAGCAAAATAACCCTTTCAGCTTTGAATGTCTAGAATGATAGTACGTGCTATACTCTCTGAAAAGGTTTACCACCAAGAAGTTGGTAGATACTTTAGTGTATCATTGATTTTAATGGATATTGACACCAAAATAAGAAATCTGCCCTGGCATGTATTATACATATTACAAATTTGTATGACAAATCTGTATGTCACATTATTTGATATGAGAGAGAGAGAGAGAAAGAGAGAGAGAGAGAGAGAGAGAGAGAGAGAGAGAGAGAGAGAGAGAGAGAGAGAGAGTACTTACCTATGACACCATTTTGGTCTGGAGAATCATCATACAGGTTATATCTAAAATAACAAAGAGTCGTTCTGTGTATTTATACAATATACTATTTTGCAGACCGGGAAAAATATTTAATCCTCATTTACAGACCAGGCTCTGGCATTCATAGTGAGGTATTAGATAAACTTATTACAGAAATCTGATAAAAAAAAGTTGAACATTTTCCATTAAAAACGAAACAATTGTCATGAAGTGTGGAAAAAGCCTCGAGTAGATTTAAAAAACAACAACAACAAATTATTAAATGGGTGCGGCAAAAGAAACTTGCATCTCATTCCTACACATTTATGATATAGTTTTCCATATGAAAACGAAATGCGGAATATACCTATCCTATATGACATGAAAATGACATCATCATGCCAATGTCGAAAAAAAAAAAGAAATATAATAATAATTTCCAATACAGTTAGAGCACACTGAAAATTGGTTTATCGTTGTGAATTTCACCACATTATTGAATAAAGAAATGAGAGGAAGATCGTCCATCACAGACGTTGTTAGGAGATATGGAACATTCACTTCAAAGCACATACTGTAATACGTTTTCTATGAATCATGCCCGACACACATAAAATATGCATCTTTCTATACAAAAAAGAGGAAAACAGGAAAGGGCATGCTCTATATAAGAAACAACCAGCCATTATTATTTGTAACATCTGAAACTAGTTTTATTTACTCCATTTGCTGAAATAGTATGTTTGAGTGCAGAGCGAGAGATAGAGAGAGAGAGAGAGAGAAAGAGAGAGAGAGCGATATATATATATATATATATATATATATATATATGTATGTGTGTGTGTGTGTGTGTGTGTGTGTGTGTCCATGCGTATTTCTTGATTGATTATTACAGAAGAATTATCAAATATGATTCATCCTTCTTTCATATTTTGCGGATCATATCAATTTAGATTTCGTCTCAAATATTTGTTTATTGCGTTGTGTTTGATGACATTCATCTAAAACTGAACTGCAAGATTAATTATACGAGGTTGCAAATTGTTATGTGGTTTAATAAAATTCACTTCAAACATAGCTTTACGATATTGCAGGTGGAAATTTTGGTGCTAAAATTACAAAACAAGGTATTGTAAACAGATCAAACACTTTTGAGATTTACTCATCCCTTTTTCAAGACAGACGACACAAACTAAGAACAATTTCAAATACCAAAAATGTATCGAAATATGTACTTATATGCTGTTTTCTTACGAAATGTAACGAAATATGTACTTATATGTTGTTTTCTTACGAAATGTAACGAAATATCTACTTATATGCTGTTTTACTTATATGTACTTATATGCTGTTTTCTTATCTGTACTTATATGCTGTTTTACTTATATGTACTTATATGCTGTTTTACTTATATGTACTTATATGCTGTTTTACCTATTGTACTTATATGCGGTTTTACATACGTATACTTATACGCTGTTCTACTTGTATGTACTTATATGCTGTTTTACCTACATGTACTTATATGCAGTTTTACTTATATGTACTTATATGCTGTTTTACTTATATGTACTTATATGCTGGTTTACCTTTTTGTACTTATATGCTGTTTTACTGATATGTACTTATATGCTGTTTTATCTATTGTACTTATATGCTGCTTTACTTATATGTACTTATATGCTGTTTTACTTATATGTACCTATATGCTGTTTTACTTATGTGTACTTTTATGCTGTTTTACTTACATGTACTTATATGCTGTTTTACCTATATGCACCTATATGCTGTTTTACTTATATGTACTTACATGCTGCTTTATTTATGTGTACTTATATGCTGTTTTCTTACGAGGAAAACAATTTGCTTTGGTTTGACCGTAAAAAGAAAGGTATGTAAATACATATTTTGTTTAAGTTTTTGTGTTTAAATTGTTTTTTGCTGGTGTCGTCCGCTTTGGAAAAGGTGTCCAGAAATCTCAGAAGCACTTATCAAGTTTATCAGACTTGCTGCATTGTCCACTTGCACTTTTGTTTCCTGTATAATTTGTCCAAACACATGGTTAAATGTCCGACAAAGGCACATTTTGCCCACGTTCTCCATTAGGCTTTATACTTTTTGAGAAAAAGTGTAGCCCACGGAACATTACAGTCACTAGTTTCCAAATATGAATTACTGCTGATAAATACGTTGTGGCTTTTACAAGTACTAAAATCCAGAGTTGTTGAGAAGGAAGATACTATGAACAATAACTAACACAAGTAAACACCAAAGAGACAAAAACTCACACAAGTAAACACCAAAGAGACAAAAACTAACACAAGTAAACACCAAAGAGACAAAAACTCACACATGTAAACACCAAAGGACAAAAACTCACAGAAGTAAACACCAAAGAGAGAAAATGAAAGAAAATAGCGAAAGCTATAGCTTATTTACGAAAACACCAACTACAGAAAAAAAACTTTAGGAGCTAATGACACCGAATCAATGCAACGAGCAGACGGAGAGACGGAGCAAATGCTCACTTCAGACTATCAAAATAAAACGACCTTCTTGAAACCGCTTTGGAGATATTTCACAGAGATGGCCTGTCATCGGAAGGGTTAGGGGCTGGAAGATAAATCTTAATAATACAACATTTCCTTTTATCTCTTTCTAGCCACTTGCCGCTTCTTTTGCTTGAAAAACACCGCAGTAAATCGTACAGCTAAGAAGCAAAACAACTCTGGAAAACAGGGAGTAAATTATTTCATGGAATGTTCATACTTGGTATGAATGGACCTCAAAATATGTACTAGACAGTAATCGTGAAAATAGCGAAACGTGATTTTAATCTACTGCTTTCCTGCAACAAGTTTTAGCTTCATGTTTGACGGGAGATAACAATATTGGGGAAAAAAATGTGGAACCTGGCTTACGGAGACCAGTTTGGATTTGTCGCCAAAGAATAAAAGTTACATAGTATGTTTGCTGATGGAAAAATGCATTGACAAAGTAGGTAGGAATGTTGTTATGTTTGATCATAATGATGGAGGAACACTAAAAGAAAGGAGAGCATCTGCACATATCTTGTGTGAAAATATTTTCAGAAAGAAAATACATACTGATGCAGTTAACATCAATAATAATAATAATAATAATAATAATAATAATAATAATAATAGGGTCTGGATAGCAGAGTTGTAATGCGCTTGTATTGTATCTTTGTGGTCTTGAGTTCAATTCACAAATCCCTATACTCCATATGCCTCTCACCAGCTGTTAGTCAATTGCCGTTTATTCGAAATTCACACTGGCGGCTAGTTAAATTTGTTCCATCTAATGTGTGATTCTTTACGTATTGACACCTGTTGTTCTAAGCTTGTTTGACTAAGTGCACGTCTACTGCTCAAATGGTTAGACAACCTGGGCAGATTGTACTATATAATATGTATAAACCCTATGTTTAATAACTCCATCATTTTACATCAAATTTGCACTATCAACAGAAAATATATCTATAATAATGTGACAAAATGTTCAAAAGAAAAACTTCGGTTTAATAGAAAATGTTATCCTAAAATGAGTAGGCGTGGTTATCTCATTGGCGATTCCTTAGTTCCGCGTTTCAGGATTGGAGGCGTGCTTGCGCACGCATCAGAGGGATAATTCTCCCCTAATTTCTTCCACTTCAAAGACCACCAAAACCAAACCAAGATCTTTGCCGCCAAGGGCACTTTAAATAAATTGATAGTACTTGTTGGACAATAGTTGTAAATAATAATAATAATAATAATAATAATAATAATTCATGAACATGAAATGGTGTTAACGTGACAGAAATTTACGAAAGAAGATATTAGGAATACTCCGAAATACAGAGCAGCAATTGGTTCTTGCATTGGTTGGTTTTAAACGACACTTTATTTGGGTAAATGATGGCGTGGAAATGGCAGTTAAGTGCCTTTCCCAATGACACAGTGAGGCAGCCATCTGGGGTTGGCCTGGGCAACAAGATCATATTTCTCAAAGTTCTTTGTGTGTGTGTGTGTTTTCTTTTGTTGTTGTTTTTTAAATTACGAGTAACATCGGAAGGCGAGGAAGGAGTTTAATATAATTAATCATTTTACACAAAACATAGAAACATATCCTGACTGGATTAAATTGTAATGATTTTTTTTATATACAAAAGCCGCTGCGTAGAATTTGTATGATACCACCCATAATCAGAATGTACAATATTGATTCTCAGATCATCTGCTTGATGTTTTTTTTAACTATTTCCCTTGGGGGGGGGGGATTGATACTGGCATATAAATGAGATAAGGCGTTAAGAATTTCGGGAGTTGTACGATTTGGAAACAATTAAAGAGCCTCTGAAATACGATAAAACCCAGAAATCGTTTTTTGACCGTTTTCATGGCGTGACCAATGGAAACCAGCGTAATTTTACAATATTGTTAATAAAGAGCAGCTTCCAAAAGACTATACAAGATATGCTTTGATGGATCTGTTCTACCTCAAAGAAAGTTTTGAAAGTTTGTTCCTTAAATCTTTGTAGGAAAATGTTTGTATGAAATATGGAACCTGAGTGAAATTCTTGGATATTATATGCACACTGTATTCAAGTACATGTAAACGCCACAATGTATTTATCACAAGTATTTGAACTTCAAGAGTCAACAGTAACTGTAGTATTCGGTTGACTACAACTGGTATACAAAGTATTAAGCTTTATTGAGAAAACAGGGAATATTTATAACAGTTGATTATTACGCGACGCGTTTTGAAACGTATGCGTAGTTATTGTATTGATCGGTTATACCCGCTGTACATACACTTACCTCGTAAAGAGCATTGCGTGGTCGTAGTCTACTTGAGATTTTGAGTCGACGACCGTGTCCCAGCTTGAGAAGTCACTAAGATACTTGTTGACATCAATGACGGGTTGTCCGTAAAACATCTGTACCACAGAACTCCTGTGTGGGAAGTCGCGTATCGTCTTCATACAAAATAGGAAACAAATGAAAAACGATCTAGTAACTGTCAGTTTCCCTCTATCAACAAGAGTGGAAACAACTGAAAAACGATTTAGTAATTATTTCGATTCAGTTCATAATTGAGTATTCAAATACGCACGAGGATATCGACACAGGTGAACATATAAACAAGTGGCATATTGTTTCTTTTTCCAATTTCTTTTCCCAGCACATGGGTAGTTGTAGGTCTGGGAGCACCCTACAGGATACCTTATAAAAGGTGGTAGTAGGTATAACTATTGTTGCAAATATAATACAGCAAAAACATCTAATGTATGGAGAGAGATTGATATAGAAAAAAATCGGGGCGGGGGGGGGGAGGAGGAGGAGAGAGACTGTTGAACAAGAAAATTATTCTTCATTATATTTACACAACAACTACTATTCAGAATCTTTCATTATATAAAATTTTTTACTTGAAAATAAACATCTATCACATATGCATAAGATGTATGTATTCATCTCATCATATTCACGCAATACATTCATATAAATATGTTAAAACCAATCCCGTTGTTGTCATATAAGGGAAAGAAATTTCAGAGCTCTCTCTCTCTCTCTCTTTCAACCTTTCAACACACAAACACACACACACACACACACACATACATATATATATATATATATATATATATATATATATATATATATATATATATATATCTAACGGAAAGTAATGTTAATTTGATATAAACATGTGTATTAGCTTTAAATGGCATCGATAACCAATGCATCTAAAATATATTTGGAAAGTCAGTGTTCCAAACGGTTGTGGTATGGTTCAATGAAACCAAGACAATCTTCTAAATTACCATGTTTTAAGGCAATATTTTTCCAATCCCATGTGGTATTCTAAGATATCTTTAAAATTATTCTAAACATGGTGTCTTTTTCTCATGCTTCTTTGTATATATATATATATATATATATATATATATATATATATATATATATATATATATATATATATAAACTTTCTTGTTCTTAATAATATGGCATCCAGTATAGATTCTGCTTTATCTGACTCAATAAGACCAACAATTACATTTTGTTCGGTTAGATTTAATTATGTTATACGAGTACGGATTTTTATATCTTGCCTAAATGTTTCTATTTTGGTCATTCCCAAAAATATGATAGAGTATTTCCGGATTATTTCATCAAAAGGTGCGTTTGTTATCTTTCAATATGCCAATTTTAGTCAAGTAAGTGTTAGTGGGTGATATCCTACGTAATAATGTATAATGGAACCACCAGAAAATAGTATCTTTAGTAATATTCTGGCTGTGAGGGAAATCCCTTTTCCAAGGAAAAGAGACTGGAATATTTAAGTACTTCCGCCATTAATCAATCACAATTGGATGCCTTTGTTGTGTGCCTCTGGCACATTTTAGTATATGTGCACGATACACTGGGATCAAAGGTCTATCATTGTTGGTTTAATTTTGACAACAAGAGAGCATTTAATACTACTACTATTCTCCCATAAGGACAGTTTCTAGTTTTTTGGAATTTTTTAAATTGTTATTTAGTGCTTGGTATCTGGTTTAGATATCTACAAAATGTATATCCATAACTGTCAAGATTCTTTGTTCCCAGATGAGGTTAGAATCTCTACACACTTTGCTTACCTACTTTGTTTTATCCTCCCAAACTAAACCATTATTTTTTTTTGTCTTGACTAGATTTACTTAAAGATAGTGAAGCTTTGAGAATACAACGTACATACATGCAATGTATTGCACAACGACTATTTCGAGTTGTTTAAATTATATTGGGGGTGTCATTATCGTATTGTGAAATAAGAAAATCTATTCCATTTACTTCTTTACCCTTAATACTACTATTATATTTCATCATTATTTCTAATATCTCAGCACAGAGTAGAAAGATATGAGGGAACAGCGGATCGCCTTGTCTACATCACCGATGAAAATATTAAACCATGGGGATACGCGTCCATTCACTATAATACACGAGTTTATATCATAACAAAATATAATAATTAAATAACCAACATAAAAAAGTTCAAGACATTTGAAATAAATGTCAGTTTACTGAATGGAATGCTCTTGTAAAATTAAGCAAGAGGAGTATAGTCAGGTATGTTATATTTTTCTGCATAAGACATTAAAACACATTGAACCTGATTTTATTCAGGTAATCTTTTATTATAAATTGATATGGATATTAAAAAATAAGTTATTGCATTTTGACACTTTGCCGTCCTGGTTTTGCCATTTAAACATCAACGCAATACATCTTCCGTTGATGATATGAAAATATTCTGTTCGATTTTCTGGCAATGACGCAGAAATAGCTGGATATTATATGAGAATTATCAGTTGTACTGAAGCGTGTAAATGTATTTATAGTTCGTACAAATCATCATACTTTCCGTTGCAGAAGAGAGAGATTCATGTATGCTATAGAGTTGCTTCGGGATTATCTGAAGGATCGCTTATATCAAAACCAGAACGACCTTTCGCCTACTTAAGGCGCTACAATCATCATCACCCACGACCACTCCCGACAAAAAGTTGTAATGGGGGATTTGCATTAAACTATGTGCTCACAAACAAAATGCACACTCTATCTCAAGCACTCAAATACGTGCAGGAATCCTGAGTTCACAAAATTTCTTACCTTGTGAATATAAAAGTCACGAAGTGTGACACTGATGTCTATAGAAGGATCTTCTATTTCTTGGTAGAGCATGTTGACCTATAACAAAATACAAAACTAATCTTCAATTTACGATTCTGACATGAACACGTACAAAACAATGTCTTTTGTTTTCAAATTCTTCACAGAAGCTGTACAATCATAACATCGTTTATGGATATCATGAAGAAGACGTGTTACCTCCTTTATAATCAGAAAGGATAAGGAAGGAAACATAATCTAGTACGTTTGCCATAACAAGGAGTGTTACATTTAAAGAAAAAGATGAAACCTCTCTAGATCGGACACTATTAATATAATTATTTGGACTGCTTTATAGAGGTGACCATTGTATGAAAGTCTAATTAGTATTATATTTGCCTTTTTGGGACAAAATGGTTTTTTTCCCAGTGTTACAGAGGGACCTGTTGACAGGGAAGGCCGGGTTACAGAGGATCCGTTGAGGGAAGTTTCATTGTAATTACTTATACAAAATTACAGTAACGCCAATTTGCGCACTATTTTTGAAAAAATTAAATTAGGTGAGATGCATCAAAGTAACTCGAAAAACTTTTCAGTTTAAGAGATCCAAAAAAAAGAAGATTTGTTTATGTCCTACTGCATCATGCATTGTTCTATTCCAAATAATTGTTGTGCTTTAAAAAAACAATATAGTATGTACATTAAAGGAATGGTGATGTGTTCCATAGTTAAATATGTATTACTTACACCGTTAATAACGTGTGAGTAATATTCTCTTATGTTTCTTTTCACTCGAATATCCTTTTTGTTGGATTCCGGTAATGTTAATAGCGATGAAAATCTGCAAGTAAAAATGAAATATATATGTTATCTATGTGTGTGCGTGTGCGCGTGTGTATGTTTCTGTGCTTAACCATAGAGACATAAAATACATCGACGCGAATTTGTTCAATGTTTTCTTTCTCAGGAAAGAAATAACAGTAGCAATTCACTTGCATTAGAAATTATTGTGTTGCAGTTTGTATGCCTGTTGTTTGCGACTTTAATTACTTTTGCTACGCAATTAAGATTTGCAAGAATTTCAAATTATATAGGACTTTAATTATCACACTGTATTCATAATTAATCACATATTCCAATCGCAATGCAAATTAGGACACCCCCCCCCCGCCCCCCCCCACCCCTGAAATTAGCAAAAATTGTATAGGCCAGAAATATCATCATATGAAGTACGCGCGTATAAACAGATTCGAACATCGGACCATCGTTACTGCCTAAGCACTCAACTAAATCATATTCGGGCCAGTAGCTGTACAAGGAGATTTGTTCACATAATCAAGGCTATATTGCCTTGCTTTCAACCTATCTCATAACTGGATAAACATTTAATCAAATTTATTTTAGCAGCACTACCAAGGATAGATAGATAGATAACTACAAATAGGATACATATGCAGGTAGATACAGGTAGACAGAGGTAGGTATGTAGAGAGATAATTTCAAGTTGGGGCGTAAATAGACAGGTAGGTAGATATAGGGACAGATGTATGGATGTAGGTCGATAATAAGTATGTATCAGTATGAATTTGTTTATGTAAAGAAATTACTGATAGATACATAGATAGATAGGTGTGTTTTTATGAAAGGAGAACACTTACAAGTCATATATTCCTGAATCTAGAACTACGGTAATCTCAACATTGTAGACATGCTTTGTATTGTCCTTTTTATCTGTGAATGGAATTCAAAATGAGAAAACATTCATTTTGCATAGTTGCAGCCTATAATAATTATGATCAATAAAAATATGTATCTTTTTGTATTTCTAATCTAGAATACATTGCTCTAATTGTGATTATAATAGTTTCCATTTAAATGTTATATGCTTCCATACTAGAGTATATTCTCAGTAAGAATGTAATGCTTAAGAACATTAAAGGGATATAATAAAATTGAACTGAACTGTGACAGCTTTACCATTCTCATCAGGGGTTATCTTATCGTGCTCATAT
The DNA here is from genome assembly GCA_029931535.1 of Margaritifera margaritifera. NCBI lineage: Eukaryota > Metazoa > Mollusca > Bivalvia > Unionida > Margaritiferidae > Margaritifera > Margaritifera margaritifera. The sequence goes on from JAQPZY010001053.1 coordinate 513,794, forward strand.
GTGATAATATCTTACCATCCTACTATGTGATTAAACTTACCATCCTCATATGTGATAATATCTTACCATAATCATATGTGATAATATCTTACCATCCTCATATGTGATAATATCTTACCATCCTCATATGTGATAATATCTTACCATCCTCATATGTGATAAATATCTTATCGTGCTCATATGTGATAATATCTTACCATCCTCATATGTGAAAATATCTTACCATCCTCATATGAGATAATATCTTACCATCCTCATATGTGATAATATCTTATCATCCTCATATGTGATAATATCGTACCATCCATGTTGTTGGTTCTACTATAATTGTTCTCACCTTTTGCCCCTCTATTATGTAAACCTGCTACATTTCCGGATGATAACGTAGAGCGAGGAAAATGACTTTGTTTGTCTTGTCCATGTGGGAAACGCCGGAGCAGATCCATATGTTCTTTTTTTACGTTTCTCTCATTGACGTTTGCTGCATAGATGCAAGTTGAGATATTTTTTATCACGTGCAAAGATCGTAAGCTGAGTTTGTTTTCCTGTATGAGTTTTGTTTTTCTGGTAAGACAAACAAAGGTTTAATTACAGGATGTTTCTCTACTTTCTACCGATCTCGTTTTTCTTTTAAATTAAGAGAGGAAAATGTCATTACACTCTAGTTGATACCATAAGAAAGATAATAGTCATTATATAATTGAATTATAACAGATAAACTATAGCGAAAAAAAAATACAAGCAAATCATTTGTCATATGTTTACGCCATGCTTCATCCATGTATTACTGTAATTGTGTTCAAGAAGAAATTTTACCTTCGTGACTGTGCAATAAAAATACAAATAATTTTTCAGCATATTTTATGATCAAAATATAATAAGCTATTGCAAACCTTTATTTTCGACTGAAATTTCTCTTTGGGTGTTGGCTTGGTCATGTAGAACATATCGTGTGCCAAGAAGATCTGGAACATCTAACACACTTCTCGATGGTACGTCAGTCTCCGCAAGTCGAAGATCGTAATTTCTGTTTCCTATTCGTATGTTTCCATTCTAGTTTAAGGTATAATATATACATACACACACTTACACACACACACACATATATATATATATATATATATATATATATATGTGTGTGTGTGTGTGTGTGTGTGTGTGTGTGTGTGTGTGTGTGTGTGTGTGTGTGTGTGTGTGTGTGTATATAATCAAAGGGTATAAGTTAGATTGGTTTTTCCCTGTCTCTATTTGTCTCTTTATCCCTTTATCGTTATTTCAAACATCAGTGGTAGCGGTACGCAAGAAATATGAATATTGTTTCTTCACTTGTGTCTGTAATTATCGGCATACTTGCTATCACTTTTAAAGAAAGCTCTGGATCCGTAGATAAATGAAATAGCGCAAGTGCCCTGTGTGGGGTCAAGGAGCGACTGGTATCGATAGTGTTACTAGACAAGTGTCTTATCAGAATATGTTGACGACTAATTAATGGGGAAAGAAGACTCCTGATTAACAATATAACCTAGTGGCGGATCCCGAAATATCGTTGGGGGGTGGGGGTGGGGATAAACAAGTAGGCTAGGGGTCTGTAGGACGGAATCCCCTGCAGAGACCCAGAGGGCGAAGCCCTCGGAAGCTCCTGAATTTTAAGCGTGTCCAAGGCATAATTGTAACCAATTACCTGTAAAGAAAACTTACGCTAGGAAACGTTGATTCGCGCTCATTAATTATTTTTGTTTTGTTGAGGGGGGGGGGGGATGCCCCCTCCCACCACCACCACCACCACCATATGAAGACGGTGATCTGTCTTTAATCAAAATAGGACCACACGTTTCTCTAGACTCTACCTTTAGTTTCCTATATCAAACTATTTCACGCGGCTTGCATGTTCTCACAAGCCGAGCCGATTCGCATCTAAATCCCTATCACGATGGTAAAGGTGTGATACGTAAATGAGGCAGTATTATACCTTGGACTGAGTAATTAATACGATTTGCAATGTTCTTGCGAACCGAAACGATTTAGCTATCTCGACATTTCATATCCCTAATACAATACCGATGTCGAATTAGCATTCAGCTGATGCTACAGACACAATATTCTAGTAGTTTAGTAATTGGGAGTGCGTCTCACTTAAAAATGTTAAATATTATTTATTTTTATTTTTCATGGGGATCGTGAGGAGGTAGCACAAGGGTTGGGGTCTTTGCCCACGCAAAAAGAATTAATGAATACATGAATAAATTCTAGTTTCGGCAATCTCAATTGCTAAATTACTTATTCTTGATTGTGCACTGATTAGAATGGAACGGAGACAGACAAATATATAATGCAAGCTGATCATGCATAAAATTCAATACACACTTCATCGTTATATGACCGGCATATTAGCCATGTATTGGATCATACGTTTTCTTAACATAAGTATACTACTGATGCAAAATTGTACAGCGTAAGGACAAACAGTGATTGATTACGACTGCTTATCGTGATGATAATGAAACACGAATTAGCCTAATAGAAATAAAGCCTAAATGGAAAAAGAGACTAATTCGAAATAAAACCTAAACTAAAATAAAGCTTAAATGGAAATAAAGATTAATTGGAAACAAAGCCTAAATGGAAATAAAGCCTGAATGGAAATAAAGCCTAAATGGAAATAAAGTCTAAATGGAAATAAAGCCTAATTAGAAATAAAGCCTAACTGGAAATAAAGCCTAATTGGAAATAAAGCCTAAATGAAAATAAAACCCGATTGGACATAAAGCCTAAATGGAAATAAAGCTGCGGAACTAGATGGTATTGGACCAAAATTGCTGAAACTTCAGCACCGGTAATTGTCAAGTCTGTAACATATATTCAACCTGGTTATTAACGCATAACTGATGCCAAGACATTGTAAAATGTGTCAATGCAGCACCCATTTTTAAAAGTGAGCAAACAATGATTCCAGTAAATAAAGGCAGATTTCGTTTTATCATCACAGTCTAAAGTCCTATAAAAGCATTTCGCTAACCGTAATGATACCAATATTTCCACAATAAGCAACCAGGGTTTAAAAATTCCCATTAATGTCAAACAGTCTTCAAAATCACTGTCATTTGGTTAGGTGAAACCAATAAAAGACATATGTAATAGTGATTTAGAGAATCATAATATCATTCTCTTAAAATTACAATACATGTACTATAAGTTTGATCATAAATTCATAAAATAGTTAACTTCTTATCTTCAACATGTATGTATAGGTTGCACTAAATCGTCTGCAGTTGTTAAGGCTGGTGTTCCACAAGGGTCAGTATTGGGTCCAGTGTAATTTTTAATCTGTCTTAATGACTTCTCACTTACTACTAAGCTCCACTACAGACCTGTTTGCAGATGACACAATATTGCATGCTTCTGTTCCATCCTTAAATGCCATCCAAAGCAAGTTAAACGAAGATTTGAAGAATATTGCACTATGGTGTAAAAATAACAAAAATGCTTCGAAACCAAAATAAGATTAAATGCATGCGAATAAACATAGACCAGAAATTGGCTCATATGGACCAGAAGCATCTTGATTTAAAAGTTTTTAAAGAATGCAACAATTGAATTTTTAAAAAAATCTTGTTGACAGTTTTCTTCAATGTGGTGGACAGGTTAATAATGTTTGTAAATCGCTTCCTTCTCATATAGCACTGCTCGTAAACATTGAGAATAAAAGCTGCCCCCTGGTGTAAAAACTCTATAAGTTCATGCATATATCCAACCTAAGCAAGATTACTGTCTTAATATATAGGGACAATGTTCTAGACAAGACTTTGACAGAATTATAATTCTTAGAAAAGAGCAGCATGTATAATTTTCGATAAACTTTTTGATTTGCTCCAAATCCCGTGTTTTAAAACTATGTGGAATGGAAATTGACAAAAGAACTGATTACAGTTTTGCTGTTTAAATATTAAAGCACTACATGGAATCGAACCACAATGTCTACAAGTCAAATTTGGCCCGACACAACCTAGTTATGAACTGCGCTCTGTTGAAGCTGGAAATCTCTTGCAATAAAAAACCTAATATACAGCTGTTTAAGTAGAGCTTTATAAATGTGCAGGGGTTCTTGTTTGGAACAGCTTGCCTTTTAATGTAAAACAATCAAACACTCTAAGTGCTTTTAAAAATAAATGCTTGGATTACACGTTAAATAAGAGACAAGTATTCTGTTTCAGTTACCATTAAAAAAATGTATATATTGTACATAATACAATTGCAGAGAAGGCCTAAAGGAACAATAGAAAAACTCATGGTATATGTGTCAAAAGACGCTAGCAGGACAAGCAGCAAAGGCACTTTATAGTATGAAGACTAGACTCAATCATTTTGGCAAACTGTCTACAGGAACTATATTTCAAATATTTGATACAAAATAGTACCAATTTTGAATTATGGGTCAGCAGTTTGGGTTTTTACAAAGCAAATAACATTGAAGCTGTACATACGTCATTTTGTAAATATACTATTGGTATTACAAAACACACTACAAATGCTTTTATCTATAATGAGTTAGGTAGAATGCCAATGCAAGTAGTAATATATAGAATAATCTTTAAGTACTGATTCAAATTATTAAAGATGACTGATGACAGATTCCCAAAACAAAGCAATAACCTACAATTGACACGGGGCAAACACTGTGATTGTTGGGTAAATAAAGTTAGGAATTTACTGTTTTCATACGGAATAGGAGAAGTTTGGGTTAGTTAAGGTGTGGCTGATGAGAAACTCATTATATTTAAACAACGTTGTAAAGATATTTTTTCTACAAGAACTAAATGGAGGTTAAATTCAATGGATAGATTATGATTCTATAATAACATCAGAAACGATCTGAGTTGTCAATACTATATTGATTGTTAAACTCTTCCCACAGTGTTCGCTTACTTTGTATGTTCAGACATAGAACCTTTCCTATAATGGTAAATATAGGTAGGTTTAGAGATATCCCCTTTGTTAAAAGACTGTGACCTTTTTGTGCAGATATAGAAGATGAGTTCCACTTTGCTGTTAAATGTCCCATGTATATTTGATAAATGCTTATTTACCTTCGTACGTTCATTGTAATGCAAATCACATAAAGTTCTATAACTTTATGCAGATAATCAATAATAATATTAATATCCTATATACTTGTGCTCTTTATCTAGCAAACTCTCTAAAAGTTAGAGAGTCAGCGTGTTCATGATTGTTATATTTCGTGGTTGTACCATATTTTTTCATACATGTATGCAATATGGGCCGGTGCCCTATGTTACAAGAAATAAAGATTATTATTATTATTATTATTATTATTATTATTATTATTATTATTGCAATACACGGAGCTATAAATATCTGACCGCAGAGTACCGAAAAAGATCTGCTTTAGACAAATGTGGCTTCCTCTTGAGGCTGGTAAGTGGTGAAGTGGTGAAGTTCTCTGATATAAGTACTTCCCAGGGACAGAAGCTTTAGAATCTGGGGTGGAAATGTTGCAAACATGGATAAAAAGTTAAACATATTAAATTTGTTTTTATATATCCCAACAATTGGTACATCTGAAATATATATTGAACGTATTGCTCGTTAAGTAAAAGAGAACTTCCATAATATATCGATCGATTCCAACGCGTCAGCAAAAATTACAAGCACCTTTAATACGTTTTTAAACTAGAAATAAATTGGGTCGTATGAATAACAAATTCTAAACAGAATTATCAAGAAAAGAGTTATGTATTTATTGAAGAGAAATTTAAACGAGTACAGATTTTATGTCAGTAATACTCAAAATATTATGTATTTTACATTTTATTTTTAGAGAATCTTTTTTAGAACATTTTATTTTTAGAGAATCTTTTTTAGAAGGCTTTGACAATTTGCGAAAGTACAGCTAGACTCAACGAACAGATCTACAAATATAACTAAACGGAAGGGAGAACAAGTTGAGTACATGCATTTTTACCATATAACGTGGTCTATGAACATAGTGAATAGATGTGAAATTGATGATTTAACTGAACATATATTTGACATTTTACATACCAAATATGGACAGGAAATAAGTAAAATTCAAGATGGGAGTTTGACAGAATGGAATGTATGATCTTACACATAAAAAAATACCAGCCACTTAGAGACAATTCTAATATTGATTTGCCCATTTTTTTTTTTCAAGAAAAAAATGTTGTATCAAGGTAAAAAGATAAATGTTTCTTTTAATGCCGTAGAATCGGTGTTAAATGCACAAATTAATCACGCAGATAAACCATGAAAATGCGTTTTGGATACATACAGCAATTGCTTTAATAGATGTCCGATGAAAATAGATCCAGAAAATGAAAGTGAGTTTAATACCTCTATAAATAGGTACGAAATATTGGAGGGTAGAGACAGCTGTGTGGAGAAAAACTATATTAAACGCGTTAAAATAACTGGGACAGAGAAAATCAGACGCATTGGTATATTTATCATATTCGTTTCAAGCGATGGTACTCAATTTTATTGCGGCACCACTAATACAGCACTGAATGAGCGGGCCACTCATCTTCAAAATTTTATTAAATAAGTTAGCTACTTTGGTCACTCGACAACACATTTTTATGAAAAACTGGGTCACTGATCGTCAAAACTTTATGAAAAACTTGGGCCACTGGTCTCCAATTGTATTTTTTTTTAAAAACCTGGACCACTGTTCCTTTAAATTTTATGAAATAAAAACTCTAAGCCACTTAGGTCAAAATGTTATGAGAAAAGCTTTAGGCTACTGGTCGCCAAAAGTTTATGAAAATATGAAATATGGGCCACTTGTCGTCGAAATTTATTATTAAAAAAAAACACCAAAAAAATTAAAAAAATAAAAAACACCTGGGCTACTGGTCGTCAAAAGTGTATGAGAAACCCCACTGCCAATGATAAATTGTACGAAAAACAATTGACCACCCACATCTGCTTTACACCAAAGAGTATGGCAGAAAAGCCAGCGCGAATACCCCAATTTTATTATTTTCAAATTCTGTAAATCCAAGCAACTACGAAATTGATTTTGTGTTAATTCCAACCTTGCTGCCGAAACATCTCCTGCGTGGATAAACATAGGAAAGAAACCAGTTACTCATAATGGAGAGGCCGCATTTCTTTGCAGATGTTTTTTTTACTACTCTTGGCTATCAACATTTTGTGCTCATGTTTTCATACACGCGATTCTGAGTTATGCTTTATCGTATTCCAGCAGTATTTGTATTTTTTTCATTTGTTCTTTTTTGCATACACAAGAGTCCACATACTTTAACAGTATGTATTTTATGTTATTTGATATTTATTTGGAGCTTTTTTATATCTGCTGAGGTATTTTTATCTCCTTTATTTGACTAGTTTTTGGTAGTAAGGCGGTATTCAACTATACATTTAAAGTATATTAGACCAAAACTTGGGTTCGATCCCTCAAGCTTTGGTTTGTCAGTCTAATGCTTAGAACGATTGCAACGTCGCACTCAGGTATGCATACTATATTGTATAGCCTATATGAGGATTGATTTAACTTCCTCAATCTGAACTAACCGAGATAAATAACTTTTATGTACGTACATACTTAATATCACAATAATTTTCATGAAATTTAATGATTTAGTTGATTCAATAATTCAACAAAATTCTCGCACAGACAGATCTGGATCGATATTATTACGAGTTATTACATAGAATGCTCGATCGATTAATCATACGGAGATTTTAAACTCAGACCAGACCATAAATGTATATAATTTAAATTTTAATAAATTAAGGTGGCCTACTTATACATGTATTTTAGTATACTTTGATAAATCACGTTCACCTTCTTCTAGGCGTAACGTCTCGTAAACAAGTCACTGTCAACGAGATATGTTTAAATTCTCGCACAGACAAACCAACAATAAGCCACATGCTTAATACCGTATATAACACAATAATTAACCAGACACCTTTGCACTTTTAGACTGCAAGGAATATTCATGACGTCGTGAAACGTACAGAATTAAATGACATACACTAACCAATAACAGTGTCTAAGGGATCTATATTTTGATCCTAAACGACCAGTTGGTTTTGCAAATATTAATCAAATGTAGCGTCAAATTCAGCTGAACAAAGAATCAATCATCAAGTCCGATCAGAAGAAGATAGCAAAGTAATATTTATGTCCTATGCATTATTCTGATCTTAATTATTGGCTGATAAAGCAGGCTACTTACATGATACACACGCAGACACAAAAATAATTATGTTTAGAAGGTTTTATGTTTATTACGGAAATGTTCAGTTCCATGCAGACGTCGTTGAAAAGAGAGCTGATGAAAAATTCAACAATAAATGCAAATATATTTTGACAGTGATATATGTCTTTTCAAAATATGTCTAGTCTAAAAAGTAAAAACAAAAGCAAAAGACGATATACAGAGTGATTTGATATAAAAAATCTAATTAAAGAAAACCAGAAAAAATACAGTTCGAGCAAGGAAAGGAATTGTAAAGGTCAAGGAATTATTAGCGAAAGCAAATATCGAATGTTTCCACTTACTCGAATAAAAAAAAAACGTCGGTATTTGATACACTTAATCGAACTCTTAAGACTATAATGTGCAAGTATTTCATTGAAAATGAAACCAGAGCATGGGTAGATATATTAGAAAACGTTATTGATGGACACAATAGATCATATCGCCAATCTATAGACATATTGAAAATGGAAGACGGTAAGCCTAACAACAGATGCCAATGGAACACCCAAGTATAAAATAGGTGAGAAAGTCGAAATTTCAAAATATAAGCCTATTTTTGCTAATGGCTATTTTCCTGATTTCACGGAACAGATTTTTGTAACCAGAGAAGTAATTTTTGGATAGACTGAAGTATATAAATTTGAAGACTTTAAAGGAGAGAATATTGAGGGAATATTATACTGGGAAAAATTATCTCAAAACGGCAAGCAAAATAAAGTCTTTAAAAAATAAGAATGGTAAAATGTATGTGCTGGTAGAATGGAAAGGATATGACGAATCTTTTAATGGTTGGGAGGCGGAAGATAATGTTGCCTCACTAAAGTTTACGCTAGTCCTTAGTTCATTTAGAGCTTTGTATTCATATATAAAAATGTATATTATGTAAAATGGAACCCATTATATGTAATATGTGTCATACAATTAAGTTTATTAAGGAAATGAAAGGTCGAATGGAAACTACAAACGATGCAAAGTTTATGAAAATATAATGAATTTTTGATGGTGTAATAGAGGAGGAAATAATAAAATCAGATAATACAACCAAACAAAACTTACCTGTGAATGTGGAAAAGATACAAAAAGAGGCTCATTGTTTTAAAAAGTGGATTTCACAGTAGTTTTATTGATGTAAATAGTTCTAAAAAAGACGGAACAGTTTTATTCGAAATAATGTACTGTTTTGCAAATGTCAAAAAAAAATTTGTCATTTAATTGGTGGAGTAGCAGCGGTATTTCATTCTTTGGCATTAAAAATTTATCAACAATATTGGAGTTTTTATTTTTATTCTAGCCAATCAAACAGTAGAATTACCTGGCATTATTGCTAGTGAATTAACTAGTAGTAGATTAGAAGTTACTCTTCCAACTGAAAGGAGATTAGAAGTTACTTTATTTACTACTCCAACTCCAAGAGAATTAAAACGAATTGTGAATGAAACTAAACAATTAAAAAAAGTAAAAAAATATCCAACAAATTATAAGAAAGATGCAAGATTCGTTTAACACACGTCTAAGGGAACATAGATTTACACCCGAAAATATGTAAAGTGATAACTTCATTTATTTCATTTTATATATTTATCTAAAACAGTTGAACTATACCTAATAAAAATAAAAGGTAGAAAAATTAGAGATTTTGGATTAGTTAAAGTCCAGTTTGATTTATCTATCAAACTTGGAATAGTAAATGATACTGGCAGATTAATTCATGTACTTTTGATAGTAGATTAGTATCATGGAACAAAATCTAAAACATAACGAAGAGAAACGAAATTGAAAGTAAAGTTCTAGAACTGGTTGATGAACTACAAGTACAATTCGGACATTAAATAAATGCACATTAGCAAGAAGATTACCTTGATTCATACAAACATCGGTCTAGTAAATGTCCAATAAATATACAAGACATAAAAAGATTTGAAAATGAATTTAACATTTCTGTTAATATACATGAACCAGTGGACAAACTTATATGGATAACGAAAAGAGGGAGACACACACGTAAATATGCTAATAATATTTAAAGGAGAAAACTATAATTATTGTGGAATAAAGGATTTTCAAAATTGGTTTCATCCCAAATAAACGGAACATAGGATAAAAAAGGTAAGAAGCCTTTGAATTTTTGTGTCAGAATTAAAATTACGAGAACGCAAATGATCATGCAACCAAAAAGCTAATACATTAGACATAATGTCGTTAAATTTAAAAACAATCAAAATCAACTAAAGGTTCCTTTTGTTCTATATTGTGATTTTGAAAGTAATCTTGAGCCAAAAAGTACAATAAATAAATAAATAAATATAAACGTCAGTAACTCCAGAAAGCAGGTCTTTAAATAAGGACCCAAATACATCATGGGCAATAAGAAAGCAAAATACACACCATCAGGAGTTTGCCTTTACCATAAATCAGCTCACATGGGGTATGAGCCCATACTTTACAGATAAGCAGACTGTATAAATACATTTTACCAATATTTAAAATCAATTGCAGAAACTGTTTCTGAAAAAGTAAGATCAAGTAAGGCTCAAGTAAGGCTGCTGAAATGATGTTCAGTAGTAAAGACAAAATGCATTATATTTCCACCAATATATATAAAGCCTTTCAATCCAACGAAGACGAAACAGTTGGCAACTACCAAATAAGAAATCATGATCATTTAACTGGAAAATAAAGAGATCCTACACAACTAAAATGTACTTTTAATTACACATATCCAAAGTATACATATCCGTTATTTATGTATAATTCATATGGGCACGAGACATCTTTAAGACGAAAAGGAACTAATGAATTTGAAAAATATCTTTTTTTAAGTTAACAAAAAAATCTGTTTTTGGAAAACAGGAAAATTTTAAGAAAGAGAACTAACGTGAAAATATGTGCATATGAAAAGAAATATTTTAAACTTCAAAAGGATATTTCATGTGCAAGAAGAACAATCATAGATGAATATATGGTAATAATTACTTTGAAAAACAAGAAAATAAAATTAGCCAGACCAGTTTTTGTAGTAAATAAATTGCTGATGTATGGTTTTTACTACAAGAGACTACAGAACCAATATGGTGACAAAATGAAGTTAATAATGAGGGATGAAGGTTTTCTGTGTATAATTTGTTGAAACAGACAACTTTTATAACTATATGAAACAAAATATACCATTGTACGACAAAAGCGATTACAAAAATGGTAACAATTAGATAAGAATAAAGTTGCTGGATTGTTTAAAGATTAGATGAATGGCGTAGAAATACAAGAACTGTGCGGTTTTTATTAGTAAGCTATATGCTTTTAGAACTGTCATAGAGTATGAAAGGGAAATCTGTTGTTAAAAAGAATCTCAAATTAGATATGCACACAGATTGTTTGTCTAACCAAACTCTAAATCGCAAAGAACAGAATTGAATTAGATCAAACCATTGCGAGATATAAAATGTCACGATAAATAATGCTTCTCTTTCATCATATAATACTAAACGTTATTGAGTCGATAACATGAGTACTTTGTCCTATGGATATTTTGTTAACTAGCTAGTTAATCTCTTTCCACCTTGCCAAATATTAAACGGATATTAGAGTCTCGTTAAAAGTTTTTTTGTGTTGTTTTCTTTTAACGTTTCATATATTTCATTACATTAAATGCTGGTGCTAGATGATTTTCATTAAAAATGTTTTCTATATACTTTTTGTCTTTTGAGTGAAAGACTACTATAAATCAAACATGTTCACGAAGATCATCTATGACAGAATTATTCTTTTGTACTTTTACAAACGATATTCAGTAACATCTACCACTGCCTGATAGTTTTGTTACGTTAATTGCTTTCTTTTCTACACCATGTACATTCGTAGAATTGTATAAAAGTAGCAGAGTATTAGTTTCCTGGTATACACCAAAAATTTATTCGAGCCATTTATCTAATTTATTACCAGGATCTATTAGAATTACATTGCTGTCTCTAAAACGCCATTTTCTGTTGTAAGACTTATTGTGCATTAGTGTTGGACAGGTAATTACAATAAAATCAAAACGTTTGTATATTGCATTGTAATTAAATCTGGTACAAACGTTGTCTTTCCGCAATTTATAACACCATATATAATTATATAATGAGGATATTTTAGCTACAATTATTTAGTGTTGAATCAGGACGTCAACGTCTCTACAAGAGAACATATTTTAATTGGTTGTTCTGAATATTTACATATGCATCAGCGGCAGCGGCGGTAGTGGTGAATACATGGATACGTTCATTTATAAATTTTCAAGAACGTTTTAATAATATTGCCGATTATTTGTTTAACTTAGCTAAGCAAGCAGCAGCATTGCATAAATGGTAATGTAATAAGCTGACTTTTAACTTTAACCGGAAAAGTTATTTCTTTAATAGCTGATAATGCCATTTTATTAATTATTGCATTAATTAGCTTGTTCCCTGCAATTTTATTAAAAGATTTATTTGTGGTAGCAAAATAACTGGAGATTAAGTAGTCAATTAACTAGCTAGGTAATCTATTTCAAAAAGTAAATTCCGCCAGTTCCTGCAACCGTTTACAGAGTAATAAACGCTTGTTGATTTGTTTCATGATCTATATCATTTATATCATGTTCAAGAGTCCTGAAGTCATGAATGCAGATACTGTTGTTTTGTTGTTTGTTTGTTTTGGGGTTTTTGTTGTTGTTGTTGTTGTTGTTGTTGTGTTTTTTTTTGTAGGTATGGTCTTTGTGATTGTACGCTTGTCTACATAATTCTTATTAACGTTATTCTCTTCGTTGTCTGTCATTTGACGAATTGTTGAAGACTTTTTATCAGATGCTGGTATTATATTCTTTACAACGTCGGTTTTTAAGTAGTATTTATTCCAACTTCAAATGAGTCTGATGACTATTGTACATTATTATTATGACTAACTATACACCTACTATATTGTAACCAATCGTAATCTTTCATTTATACCATGTGACTGGCTAATATAATTAAATATTGTACAGTTTCTGAATCTAACTCACATGCATAGGATATATTGGATGACCAAAGATCCATATTGGATGGTGAAATTATATATTGGACGGAAGGGAGGTTAATTTTGGGGTCTTACTAAATTTTATATTTAAGAGTTACTTCCCTTGCAAAACGCCTCGTCGCTATGGTAAAAATGCTATCGGAGGAAGAAATATGAAGTTTTGTGGAGGCCAAGTGCCAGAAAATACGAAAAAGAAAACAGCAAGAACTATGACAAAAGCACACTTGGGAGCGAGGAATTTAGAAGTAGTAGGGAAGTCCTGTGTGCGAAGAGGAAGGCATTGAAAAGGGAAGGTTTGGGTTGACTCTCAACATGACCGATCCATTATCATTGAAAGGAGAGGTTGGGTAATTTATTCCTTATTGCAGTGTTTATGTCCATGAATATGCTGATAGTTTGAAATTTATTATTATTTATATTTATCTATTCCCACAGTATATTTGTTTTTTTAATTTAGAATATATAGAGGAATATTTTGTTGAATTATTTATGTTTATTAAAAAAAAAAATCAAATGTTTGCGTAGTATACTCGTTTCTATTATTATCGCGGGTTCCCTATTCTAGCGGTAATGACTATTTCCGTTCCAAATAGATACTTGCATCATCTGCCGGTTGTTTAAAACGGTAGTTTTGTTAAATAGAAATGTTTAATCTTAACTAATAACAAATTCTTTCAACAATGTTTCCTTTTTTGAAAATAAATAAGAAAATAATAAATCAATAGAAAACGTATCAAAGATCTACTTTCACTTTATCCCCTATCTAAATCACGTCCCGCTTGGCTGAATAAGGTCATCGACTTGATTGATGGTTTACACTGATACAAGCATTGTCACATGATTGGCCTTGTTTACAAATCGCTCATTGCCAAAAACATGGTATAGAATAAGTGTCGTTGCATTGATACCTGGATGTCCTGGAATGTTGCAATCGTGTATGACTCTATCTATTGATATAACTGATGATATGCCAAAATATATAAATGAAATTATACCAGTAGTCCATATGAATTTACTACATTACGAGAAAGCCTGTAATGAATACGTAATTGGCAATTCATTCTTATACTTAATAAAGAGGTAATTAAAGGAGTGAAAATGAAAGAGCCATGTTTCCAGAAAACATCACAGCTGCCTTCAGTGACTACAGGATATATTCCTTTGAAAGCATGTCCATAAAAGATGTGCAAGTAACACAGTCAACCATATACCGAAATAAAGAAGACGAAATTTTGCAAAGAAGTTTTTTTTTTTTTTTTAAATAAATAGAAAGAAAAAAAAAAGAAAAAAATCATCTATAGAACAGCAGGTGCCTTTTGACAAACACAATAGCAATGCTAGCAGAGGTCTTAAAGAGTTCAAAGTCACCGCACTACCTCTTCAGAGAATAACTTAATATATAATTGTAAAGACTCAAACGATTGTTAATATTTCATATTTTAAAACTATTAATTTTAAGTTTTCTGTTACGCACGATAATGTGGTGTGTTATTACTGACATCGTGTTCATTTCATACCCTGCTTGGGCCCCCGTACAGCGATGACATCATTTGCCGCGAGAATATGATTATCTCGTTTTATATTGTGGTATACACAGTATGTTCTATTGGACGTTGCTTATTTTAAAATTAGAATCATATGAAATATTTCCTGAATATTGGATTGGAGATAAATGATAAATAAACAAGTGCGGTAACTTTCATCACCAGGTAAATCATTGTCTTTTATTTGTGATTCGTTCCTTGTTTAGTATCGCGAGAATACGGTTCGCCAGTATATTACTTCTTTTTCCAAAATCTTTCAATAACCAGACTTGAATTATGTAAACCTTGGAGCGGAAACTGCTATCCCTGGATCCTAACGGAGAATACTTGATAACATTAGTAGAATTTTTTAATACGAGTAAATAATATTATCATGCAGGTAAGAGAATTTTAATTCGTACTCTACGGAGATTCGAACCCGGATCTCGCGGATTACGGCACCCATCGCCTTGTTTTGTAACCACCAACCCTTTTACCATCTCGACCATGCACACATCACCAAAAAATGATGCTACAAAGTCGGTAGTATAGGCATTCGTGCGTAGCAGACACCCGCGTGTCGACCCAGTAATTAATTCTCATCTAAGAACACGGTCCATCTGAATTCTTACAAACCTATGTGAATTTCTTCAAATTACAATTTAAATTGACTTTGTTTTGGAATTTTCATTGTCTCTGGTAAAGATTTTTATTTCACACATTTGAGAAATCTTTAGTGAAACCAGCAAGCATATCACAATGACAAAGGTTGAGAACTTTGTTTCAAATCCTACCCAGGTAGAGTTAGAGTCTATGAAAAAGGACTAGCTACCTGAGCTTGGCAGACATTATGATCTTTCTGAAGCGAAAACGTCTTTGACAAAGCAAGAGATAAAGAATATTTTAAATCCATATTTGGTGGGAAAGGAAATTTAGCTTAATAGTGCTTTGGGTTTAATTGATAAGTCTGTATCTGGCTTTGATTGGAAATTAAGGGAATGAAAGCTAAAAACCAGATGGAATTAGAAAATAATAAAGATTCAGCTTACGAAAAAGCTGAGGAAAATACAAATACAGATGCAGAGAAAGGGATATGCAGTATAGATTGAAAGAATTAGAACTGGCAAACGGAGACCCCACCCCCACCCCCTCTCCGTTACACACGAGTTCAGGTTTTGATATTACCAGATATATTAGGTTAGTACTCCTTTTTCAGGCAAAAGAAGTGGATAAATACTTTCTTCACTTTGAGAACATTGCATTGAACTTTGTTACTACAAAGTGTACTTGTTGGCTAAGCTCGTGAAGTTTACACTTCACTGTCGGTACAACAGAGTACTGATTATGATGTGGTTAAGGAGTACATCTTGAAGGTTTATGAGTTGGTACCTGAGGCATATCAACAAACATTTAGGAATTGTAGAAAAGAAACTGGACAAACTCCTGTCGAATTTGCAAGGGGAAAAAACCAACTATTTGATAGGTGGTGCTTCGCCAAGAAGGTTCATCAAGATTACGATAACCTCAGACAGCTTGTATTAATTGAAGATTTCAAGAGGTGCATCCATAGTGATGTCAAGACCTATCTTGACGAGCAAAAAGTGCAAAAACTTTTGTTATGTACAGTGTTTACATATTGAACTTTTGTCCTACATATTTAACTTTGTCCTTAGTTACAGGATGTCAACAAGTTGTTTACATATAATTCGATGTTAGGGTTGCTTTTGTTTACAATTAGATTGGTTTTTCTACTAGAATAACTGATATTTGTCATGTATGCATATGATTTTCTGCAATTTTTTTTTAGGTGACTTGAGTTTATATATAGGGAGTTTGGGTAAACAATAATTCATTCTTGTTCTAATGGTCAGTCTATGAAGAAGCATTTTAATAATCAGACGGTTATAGTTGTGTTGCGAAAATCAAAGCAAATTCAGAGAGAGGAATTATTTATTTAAAACTATTCATTGGATTACTAAAGTGTTCATTCTCATTTTGGATTTTACATAACTTTGGGATTTTTGTGAATTCATTCAAATATATTCTGATTCAATACTAATGGCACATCAGGACAGTCAAGACTACTGGCACATCATTACATTCAAGGCTACTGAAATTCATTCGGAACATTCTATATTTAGGACTTTTGATTAAGACACTTAGGATTATTGGATTATTTGGATTTTAATTTGCAATATTGTAAGTGTCTTTTTGAATTTTCATTTTAATTGTTTAAAATTAATTGCTTGTTGATTTTACTTACATTGTTGGTTTCACTTTCTTTCGGTTACATATTTTTAAGACCTAGAGTCATATATATATATATATATATATATATATATATATATATATATATATATATATATATATATATATATATATATATACATTTATTATTATTATTATTATTATTATTATTATTATATGGCAAATGTAACTTATATGCAATTATTATGTTTCAGTTGCTATGCCAGAGAGGAATTATGGGGAAGAATTATCCCTGAAGCTTGCTAAATGCAATTTGATGGAGGAACAACTCTTGTAGATTAAGAGGCACGGATGAGCATCACCAGCTCAGGGGAGGGGGCATTCAATAATCGATGAATATGTGGGTGAACAGAAATGAATTTTGTACCGGAAGGGAGACACAAGGAAAAGAAAAGACCCCAGGGATGAAAGATCATTTAATCCCCGCAAATATGCAACGCCGGAGAAGCCAGAAAGATGTCCAGTAAACCTAATTTTGTTTTACACCCACAAAGACCCCTGGCAATGTGTCCTCCCAACTATCCATTCTACCTCAAGACACTCAATCTAGATCAAATGAAAGCAACATCCGTCGTTTGGTACAAAACTCTGACCCTAGGGGAACACTCACTCGGAGAATTAATGAAACAAATGGCAGAAGAGGCTGGTCTACCTGGAAGAAAGACTAACCATTCTGGATGGAAAAGAACCATCAAGCAGTTACGAGAGGGATCCATCGATGCCTGTGATATTATGCCACTGACAGGTCCACACATATACAACAATACATCAGTATAGTGATGTATCTATGAAAAAAACAAAAACATATGTCTGACATACTGGTGTCTGGAAGTACTGTTGTGACGATGCCAGCGACAACTGTCAGTACGATAAAGGAATTGGAATTTGCTATGAATGATGAACTGGTTGAAATTCTTGCCACCATTTAAACAGTGAAAATGTTAGACAGAAATAAAATCATGCACCTGAAAATTTCAAAACAAACCAGAAACAGTCACTAGATGCAATCCTATTGAGTTGCACATTTAATATAAATCTTAATATTAGTGGAAAGTAGTATCTTTCCACAGTTACACATCAGGTATTAAATTTATTCATAATCTACGATTACTACAACTTTTTACCGCAATAGTAAAATTTCTTTCTTCAACCGACTTTTCTTTACTAAAAATTGTATTCCGCATGTAGTAATTCATAATTTTAATAATTTTATTTATTTTTTTTATTTTCAGAAAATATAATTTTCCACTGAGTATTTAAGAAA
The DNA here is from genome assembly GCA_029931535.1 of Margaritifera margaritifera. Lineage (NCBI taxonomy): Eukaryota > Metazoa > Mollusca > Bivalvia > Unionida > Margaritiferidae > Margaritifera > Margaritifera margaritifera. The sequence goes on from JAQPZY010001053.1 coordinate 532,153, forward strand.
TTTCATTACAATGTGTAGCACATGTTTTGTCCTTGTTAATAATTCCTAATAAAGATTAATTCAGACACAGAGAAATGTAGTTCAGATGTATAATAAAAAGAAAATTGTACAGTGACCTGTACAATATGGATTTTTTTGTACTTATCCATGTTGTGTTGAAAAATCTGTATATAGTGATATTGAATTTTGTAAAAATTTTCATCAAATAACTTGTGTACAAAGTATTGAAGAGTAGAATCACAGTCTATAATAGTTATTCTATTTTCTACTTGAGCACCGAAAACAAACATCACATACGATCTAAATACTCTTATTTACACGCACTATTCCTCCATATGTTAGTCCGTTGCTATCTTGAAGAAAGAAATAAGTCCATCCCATTTCTTCTTTTTTGTTCTTCTATGTATGAGATAGCTTCGTCACTTTGTAATTTGTGTGTTAACTTGATATTTAACATAAAGGTTATTCAATCGTTTTAATATTATATGATGCAGTTCATCGTCAGTGCTGTAATCTATTTGCTTCCAAATAGGTTTTGCCCATTCTTCCCTTTTAAGTATCTACAATCATGCTATGGTGGGATATTAAAGTTCTAACAATTTGTTTCAAATTTCTTGAGATCTGCATTGTTGTTCGTTGGATTTTTATATTCTTCCTATGGTAATGGTATTGGGCATTCAGATAGCAGTTTTCTTTTCTGAAAGTATCTATGAAACGTATATATTGATTTTACTAAGTCTTGTATACTTTTATCTGATAAATGCAATATAGATTAAAAGAATTAGAACTGGCAAACGGAGCCCCCCCCCTCTCCGTTACACACAAGTTCAGGTTTTGATATTACCAGATATATTAGGTTAGTGCCCCTTTTTCAGGCAAAAGAAGTAGATAAATGCCAAGAAGCTATTCCACATCTTGATGTTGCTATCCATACTGCCCAGTTTCATTGACCTTGCCAAAATTTCATATCACACTGTGCCCTATACCTGTTCATTGAATCCACATTATCAAATTTAAAACTGTAATCATAGCATAATCATAGCATAAATGTTTAGTGGCTTGCATAAAAAATAGTCGCATTAACTTGTGCATCAAACTGGGTTGCAGGACAAGAATAGGGTGCGCTGCTTATTATTATTATTATTATTTAAAAAAAGCTAATGTCCATGTTTTATTTATAAAAAAACGTTTTCATAGTTGTTTCAATTCACTGCATAGTAAATTTGAAATGACTAAAATTGGGCGATATGCACTGGCTTTCTATACTATGTTTTTAGGTATATATCAGGCGTGGGTGGCATATGGTTGTTCATAACATTTTTATTGTCAGTGAGTTTTTCATAGATTTTCATGACCTGTCACCGATGATTTTTTCTTAGCAATTTGAGAAACAGTGCCGCGGGGCTTTCTTTTTCATAAAAGTTGTGCAGCCAGTGGCCTAGTTACATTTTTTCATAAATTTTTGGCAACCAGTGGCTCAGGGTTTTTCTTTCCATAAAAGTTTTACGACTAGTGGTCCTGGTTTTTCATAAAAGAAAAAGGTGTACCTGTGGTCTGGGTGGCCCATGTTTTTGAAACCATTTTCAACAAAAGTAGCCCGGGATTTTTAGTAAAATGTTGAAGGCTAATGCAAAACCTATGGCGTTCAGAGTTTGACGAAAAACATTTTGACTCTGAAAACATGTTATAACTGTGAGAAAAAATATTTAAAGACAAGGTGGATGATGCAAAAAAATTTCTGATGATTGAATGAGGATTTCTTGGAAGACGTAGCATGATACTACAGTTATGCACAAAAGCAAAGAGTGAATAGTATGCGGATGATAAAGTAAAAATACGAAATGACGGAGAGCTCGATGAGACGAAACGAAAATCATATATCACGTATCTATATGCCACGAATATGTTATGAAAAGGCCATGAGCCAACACATGCCGATACATAACTTTGAATGGGCAACTGATGAACAAATTACATGGTTGGGGAAAATCTCTTTCAAATACCTGATGATAGCAATACAATTTTAAAGATCATTTCAAACAAAAAAACAAACAACAACATCAGCAACAAAAAAAAAAACAAAAAAAAAAACAAAAAAAACAAGCAAACAAACAAGATGAACATTGATGATCTCAAGGGTAAAAGAACAGTAGCAAATTGCTATATATTTTGAAAAACAAAATCATGTACGTCATTTACTGTATAAACTTTAAATGTGTTTATCATTATGCCTGGAGTCTGCTTAGATTGTATTGATTGTATTGTATACAGAAGGAGAGAGAGAGAGAGAGAGAGAGAGAGAGAGAGAGAGAGAGAGAGAGAGAGAGAGAGAGAGAGAGAGAGAGAGCTACCATACTATTTTAAAGATTACATAATGTTGGGAAAAAGAAAAAATGTATAAGAATCGTTTTTTCTAAGGACTGGGAGTAGCTTTGAGAGGCTTACATTTCTTTCCTATGTTATCTAATTGATTTTTATGAAAACAGATGATTTTTTTCTATCAATCATATAGTATCGAGCGAAAAACTTCAATGGAAGGAAGTTTATTTAGCAAATTTGCCGGCATAAAGAAAATGTTGTTCCAAAATAAACATGAAATTAACCAGATCATGGTCATTTCTTTGCACAGCAGAGAAAACATTAAATAAATTGACATTTAAATCTATATTATTTTCTTTTACAAAATCCTGGAGTTTTCCAAAGAAATCTTGTACATACACGCATTCCCAAAATAAGTGAAGCATATTCTCTTCCTTCGTTCCACAGAAATCGCACATCGATGTGCAATATATTTTACATATATATAAAAATATGTTCGTTACTACAACGCCTGAGAAACTTGTATTGAAAAGTTCTTAGTTTTGTATCCAGGGTACATTTAAATGGTATGTCGTGCATAAAAGTCCAGTAAAAATGCTGATTTTGGAATATGTCTTCCCATACTTAATGGGATACTATTGCCGATTCATTATGCTCTATTGTATATTTATAGAGAAGATTTCATACTTTGTTACCTTTCATGAGCTTGTCTATTAAGTGTTCCTGTTCACTTGTATTAAGTTTTGGCTCATTTTTAAGCGAGGTTAACCTGTCTTTGATAAAAGGAGAAACTAGAATGTCATATCGTAAAACATTTTATGTATTTATTGAGATATGGCTACAAGTTCACTGAAATTTAACAATCTACTTTCCGTAAAGGAATATATATTGCCTATGTATTTAATTCCTTTTCGATATATTTTGTCGTTGTTCCAGAGTGGTTGCTCCTGAGTCAGTGGTATTTTTTGTTTGTAATTGAAAAAGCACCATGCTTCTGTTATCTGTTTGTAAACTATTGATATTCAAGTTACGAATTCTATGTGGTGGGCAATTTCCCTAAAAGAAACAAATCGGCGCCTATATTTTTAATTAGCAAGTGCAGATATTTTCAAAATGTCACCATTCTCTTTATTGAAAATTCTATATATCCAACTCGCTTTCAGTGTGTGAATACATATATCTATATCCAGCATTTTTAAGCCATCCGCACCATAGCTATTTATGATTTTTCTATGATGCCCCATATAAAACGGAAAATGTTTAATTTTATTTCCTTCATCTTCTCAAATGTAAGGTTTGGTAGAACCGTCATTGGTAATATCAATTTAGGTATGGCAAAGTTTTTTTACTACTGTTATTCTATCAATCAGTGATAAAATTCTCCATTTCCATTTCTCAAGTCATGCACATAATTCTCTTAGCTTTTGATATATATTAAATTCATGTAATAAATTTATGTTTGTATGGAAAGTTATCCCTAATTTTTATGCGCTCTGCGAACTCCAATTAAACGGAATAGCTTTATTGTAATTTCTTTATCACTTGGGTTATTTTAATTATTCTGACTCTGCTTTTGTTCATATAAATTTCAAGGTTGTAAAAATCAATCAGGTATTAAAACAGTTTTTGTTTTTTTCTCGTCATTGATGTAGTATAAATATTGTTTTTCAGTTCATAATATTATAATACACAACAATAAAATCTATTATCTGTAATGGAATTGAAAGTTTGCATTTCTGTTGACATTTGTAAAGTTGATTTTTCGCGGGGAGTCCGTCGATTGTGATATAGCTTCCCATTTTTATAAGAGAATTTAGCGCAGCCAAAACCTAAACAGCAAAGAGTTTAATGTTTTTGTTTTGTTTTGTTTTGTTTTAACCCGTATTTTGCTTTCCTGTAAATTTATCCAAGATATTTTTCTCTTTCCATTCCTCTATGTCTTTTGTTACTATATTCATTTCTTTTCTGCTTATGTTTCTTATTTTTTTTTAAAAATCTCTTTGCATCTGTCGTGCTTGTTGAGGATTAAAGTAAACTCCTCATGGTTAAGTTCTTTGTCGCTGATCTCTTTTCTTAGCATGTCTTCAATGCTGTTCAGACTGGTAATGGCAGATGTTACTATATCATATTTACAGCTTTGCTGGAAATCCATCTGTAATTAATGGGATTTTTTGTAGCAATATCTACAAGCAGCGTATTAACTCCACCACAAGTTAAAGGAACAACTATGCCCGCAATTTTCACCTAAACACAATCCAGCTGTAGAAACAATATACCAGCTTAAACTGTTTCCACACCTGCCTCTAACCAATTTAAAACTTCATATTCTGACTTGTATTTCTTTCTCGCGCTCATATAGGGTTCTATCTTTATGACCAAAATGTTTTAAGATATCTTTATCCTTTTAGAGACGTTGTTGGGGAGCAGGAAGTGTAGACTCTAACTTTATTGTACTTGATTCCCTTTCACCCATTTGTCTACAAATATAAATTCCTCTATTCACTGAGCTGTTAGCTCTCCAAGACAAGGACACTTTATGTACGTTTGCTCCGTAAAACATTTATAGAGTAACATTTTTGTCAGGAAAAAAATCCGTTTGCTATGAGGAAGGCGATTGTAAACTGGCTAATGCTACTGAAAATATTAGCTTTACAAGCTTTATCAATATCTATTGTTGACGGTGAACCAATTATATACCTCCATAACGTTTTCAAATGCATATTGTGGGCAACAGTAAGAGCTGGGTTTTAATGTTGATTAGTACGTTGTATTGATAATTCTTTTTGCTTCAGTCGACATTTGTCTGCTATTTATCACCAAAACGTTTAGGTAACGGTCGCGCACAATTAAAGTACTGCTAAAGTATTTAGCAATGTATATTTCATGTTACATGTGTTTCGACGATATCAACAATTATGTGAGGTAATAGTAAAGGTGCTTTCAGTAGTCAATTGTGAACTGAGTGGAAATGGAATCTTTAGCGTTACAATTTGTTCAGTTACTATGTTTGAAAGTAGAACTATCGACATATTAAAGAACCTATTTAACAGCATACTCATTGCAACTGTGAGAGTAGTTAGTGATTCGTGGTTAAGAAAGTTAATGACGTGTTTTATTTTAATCGACATATTATTGCTTATTTCCTGAAGAATATGTGAGATTGGTTTGTAAAATACTGAGATGTTTGGATTGTTTTAATTGTTCTACTGTTGCTTTTTAAATTCCCTTAAAAGTTTAACAAAGTGCCTACCAACTACAACTGTACGAGATCTTTTTAAAAACTTTGTTTAATTTTATCTTTCAGCTTCTTGTCTAACCGTAGATTAATTTTACTTTCTGTCTTCGATACATTCCATTTAATTGAAAAGCAAACTTGTAAAGCGAACTATACATTATTAAAAGATGTTAAAAGAGGTTAGCTGCAAGATGATCTACAAGTTAACTTTGAATAACAATAAAAGTTTGCAATCTAATTCGGTAAATAAAAGAAATAATTTTAAGACAAGTCGTATGTGTGGAAAAAATAATATATAAATGACTTTTACAAACAAAAACAGATAATGTAAGCCTTACCAAAAAGCATATGGCAATGAAAGGTATGAAGAAAACAGAGCGTATTTAAAAGAAATGTAAAAGGGTGACAAAATGAAAGCAGATAGAAAACAAGGAAGTCTCAAATATGATGGAGATATCAAAACAGAGAATATAACAATAAATGCAATAACGACTACAATAGAAAAGGTACCATAATGACAATAATCTATTGATAATATATGATCTGAGAAGTATTGTAAAACCACTGATGCAAAGTTTCAAAATCAGACACGACATTACAGGTATTGATGTACCATCAATTGATTTTTATTTGAGACGTCAAAACGTGTAAAAACCTGAAGGTGTTTCTAATAAGGACGTTTATATTGATCGAATTATTCCATCTGCCTCTTTTGTTTTGTCTGATCCAGATCAGTGAAGACAATGTTTCAACTGGACAAATACCAGATACATGATAGCCAGAAAATAAAACGTAAAATTGTGAAATGCCATGAAAAAAGGTATAGAAGAACACACACACACACAAAAGAAAAGATAAATCGGTCAGGACGGCTTACTTCATTACTGAGGAAAATCTTAAAACAGTATTGTCCAATCCATTTTCTACTTGAAACGTAGTTTCATAATAGACAGAGACTACTGCAATAATACCTATTTTAACAAGTGTTTTTAAGGAAGAAGTTCATATAAAACAAGGCAACCGATACACATTATTTATCAATTTGTTTTCAGCATTTTCATATGCCTTACGTTCTGTTGCATTTAAAAATTAACATGTTTGAATATTATCAAACTTGTAATAAACGTAGCTGAGGACTATCACAATTTAAGAGTAATCAATCCAGTGAAGTATATAATTCCGTCTGATGCCAGGTCATCTTTCAGTTCATTCTTTAACTCTCCAATTTCTCTGTTCGAAGAAATGTGTTAATTGTCGATGTTACAATGCTTTGATTCTATCCAGCTATTTTTTCACCTGGCAGACCATTACTAGTTTCCATAAAGAGATACGTCCAGCCAGTATATTCATTTATGTCTGTGCTGTAATTCATTTCATCAGATAAGAATCTTCTCCAGTAATCAACAGTACTTGATCTAGAGTTATAATGATGTTTGTCAGTAAATAATACAACCGCAGTTGTAGGGTCCCCAAAACATTGGTGCACAGGTTTACGTTCTTCTTTACCATGATTTATTTAAAAAGAATTGTATTTTCATTTGCAGTATCTTTTACACACTGTGCTTTTTTAAATTGCTGCAGATCAAATTAAATTGTTCTCATTGTTTTCTGATTGGAAGGTCAGTTTATATTTGATTTTCAAATCTGAGGTGCATCTCAGGAGGTGTTATGCCTTTGGTTTATGTCTCCAAAATAGTCCATATATTGTTAATTAAGAATACATTAAAAGTAGAGTCTATTACTTTTTGACTGGACTTATCTAATGTTTTCAAATTGTCTTTATGGTTTGTAAACGCAGTATAATGTCTGTGACTTTGAGTGAATCTAGTTGTGTCCATTTATCTACAATAAAGTGTTAGCTTTTGCTAAAAAAAATAATTGAGCACGATATCAGGTTTTCTTAATAAATACATCGATTCTTTTTTTGCTGTCTTTGCCTGTTCACATTTAATTTTCTGATGAATTGTCTCTGTAATCTGTTCATTTCTTTCACTGTTATACAAGCGTGATCACTGCTGCTTGTTACACAATCGTTGTATCTCTGGTATTTTGCAATCCGTTTTTACATTTCTTCTACGAGACTTCCTCTGTTTAATTTGTAACATTTTACAACAACTGATTGTGCTCCACGCATGAATTGTGCATGATTGTACCATTTTATTTCAGTAGTTTACTTTCAATTATTACTAGATGTTAAAAGAAAGTTCTGTGATAGCTGAATATACAACATCGGTATATCTACACGCCGTGAAAAATGTACTGGTTTTTTACTTTTTCCAAACGGTGTAAAAATTATTCACATATAAACTAATTTTGGTTACTTGTGTAATATCTTGTCCAGGAAAAAAATTCATAGCTCACTGAGTCGTTGTAAGAATTGAATGAAATTTTAAAGAAGTTTATATGTCCTCATGACTCAATCAGCAACTATATGAGTTTAATTACACTTTATATTGTTCAAAATCTCGTATGCCTGTCAGTAGTCTTTTACATTGGATTTGTTTTTCCGCTTTTAAAATGGGATGAAAATCAAGTTAATATTTTTCACTGGTATTTCTTCTCATTTCTTTTGCGATGTTGTTTGTTTCCCTTAACACGTTTATACGTGTGCCATTTTGTCGTTTGACTGTGTGCGTTTGAATTTACTTTCCTTTTTCTCTCTAGTTTATTGATCAATACAAATATGCATGTCATGCCTCTTTAAACTCCTTCATTTTCTAATCAACTTTTCTCTACAGCTGTCACATTCTACAAACACGTTATCTTTCAATAACTCAAAGTTTTCGTGCTCTTATTTCTGCTATTTATGCACTTTTATACATTCGTCTCTAAAGCAGACACGTTTTTTAATTTATTGAAAGTATGTTTTCTTCAATTTCCAAATTGATTAACGATTCATCGTACTTTCCATTTCACTAGCTGATACCGTTAACTGTTAATTCTTTTGTTCTAAAAAAATCTTTTCAACTTTGTATATGTCATATTCTTTATTGAATGTAGGTTTTTCTTCTTCAATAAAAATGCCCTCTATATCCTCTCCCTTTAAGTCTAAATGTTTGTAAAATATAGGATCATCTAAAATTACTGACCTGATTTTAAATATTTGCCTGTAAAGTTAGGAAGAAAGTCTGTTGCAAATATTATTTTGTATTTTATATGTTTTCGCCAAGTTTCGATTTATGCGTTGCAAATGTATGAGTTGTCAATATATCAATCTATAATTTTGATATGTTTTGTTTCTTGCACTGTTTTCAGTTGGAGTTATGTCCATTAATGTGTGATACATGTTATGGCTTCTATCAATTAGCTTTGCTAAAATGTCACCTCATTTTCTGATTTCATTTTGAGTGAAATACTTCCATGCTCTAGTCTTCATAGTTCTATTAAACCTTTAAAATACAGATGTTTTTGTCTCATTGAATTGAAAAGTATTTAATGTTTTACTTTTCTAATATATTCTTAACTTCGTATTGTTAAACTTTCTTTTCGTCATCATACTCGATCTTTCAGACCTTGTTCTTTGAAAATTTCTCTTAAAGCATCGACTATGTCATTTCCATATTTCGTTTCTACTTTCTCAGACCAAACGTATTTGGAGAATACATATATCACAGGTAAAATGTATTTGTATTCATCGTTGTATTTTTTGTATGCTTGCAGGTCAACAATACATGTCTGCCACTGGTCATCTACGTGACTAAAATAAACTCTTTCCTGGGTAAATCGCTTGCTTTAATAATGTGTATTGAAATTGTTCTGTTAACCATTCTTTCAATTTAAGGTGTTTCATTTTCTTCTTGTTCAGTTTCATTTGTTCCCACAATTGATTCATATTTGCGCAAGCAACTGAAATTTGATGATCGTAGTCAAGATGTCGTAAATAGTATTCTTTTCATCCATTTAAAGCGATACGAAACATCCAGAGAATACCCCATTCTTGAAAAAATGGCCGGTTTTATCAACAAGCCAACATGGCATTGATCCACAACAGGAACGTTTATTTTTAGCAGTTCCCAACGTTTCTTTAATCCTTTCAAATGTATGAATAATTTCAAATTTATATTAAAATTTGCCTATCCCATGATTAAATAAGAAACAACTGCTTCGTGTCCTCTGTTAGCATACGCTGTTTTGAATCGACCTTAGTTCTCCATATAATTATACTCTGTTTTTTTCGAATGTATATTGACCTTGTATGCGATTTTCAAGCAGTATTACAAAAGTGTTGCTGTATGCAAATTTGTATATTTATGCAATTCAAATACGTAATTTATTTTCTCATCCTACTGTATTGTTTTAACCATATTGCTATAGATGATTATGCTTGTGTCAATTTTATCATCATTGAATGTAATTTATAACTCTGCATATTTTTTAACACTTTGTATGGTATCATGGGTTGTGTGACGGTTACAGCCACCAGATTTCTCGCCATCACACAAGTTTATTAAACATTCTGATTCCGTCATAGGGGCATGGCAACTATGCACAAAACTGGCTAAGCCTGACTCTGTGTGCATGGTTTTGGGTGTTAGAGTATGCTCGTCAAGAATTGTATATACGTTTGGAATCGACGTCAGAACGATATGTATATGCATCGGTTTCAATATCAATCATTTTCATTGATGTCATGGAATCAATCATAAAGGGCAACGATAAACTGTACTGAGTCTTTGTTATGGGCACATCAAGTGGCATGTTGTTTGTATGTCCTCTAGTTGCAGTAAGGATAATTTGACTATCTCGCCGTACTAAATCGACTCGCGAACAAGCATCTATGCAAAAGTAATTAATCCCTGGAAGTACTATCCCAGTAACCCTTGGAATCCCACAAAACATATAGGCAGACCAACCTAGCTGTGTCATCTTGCCAGAGTCTCAGATACCAGAGCGGCTACAGGAAACATTTCCTGGTTACAAGCCAAAGATCTTATCAGAATATGAAGACCCATGATTCACGCGAGGACCAAGCGAATAACTGGAGCATTTATTGTGCGTGAGTTGGCTTCGTGTCGCTCTTGATAAATGTAGCGTCCCTTGTTAGTGTCTGTTGTTACTGGAGGGTATTATTCTATCAAACTGCAAGCTAATACTATGTAAACTGTCTCATAAATGTATTCTGTAATCAAAATAGGACCACACACTTCAGATCTTACATATAACTCTAATGTCTTATATATGTATTCTATAATCAAAATAGAACCACACACTTCAGATCTTACATATAAATCCTATGTCTTGTGAATGTATTCAATAATCAAAATAGAACCACACACTTCAGATCTTACATACAAATTCTATGTCTTATATATGTATTCTATAATCAAAATAGAACCACACACTTCAAATGTTACATATAAATCCTATGTCTTGTGAATGTATTCAATAATCAAAATAGAACCACACACTTCAGATCTTACATACAAATTCTACGTCTTATATATGTATTCTATAATCAAAATAGAACCACACACTTCAAATGTTACATATAAATCCTATGTCTTGTGAATGTATTCAATAATCAAAATAGAACCACACACTTCAGATGTTACATACAAATCCTATGTCTTATAAATGTATTCTGTAATCAAAATAGAACCACACACTTCAGATCTTACATACAAATCCTATGTCTTATAAATGTATTCTGTAATCAAAATAGAACCACACACTTCAGATCTTACATACAAATCCTATGTCTTATAAATGTATTCTATAATCAAAATAGAACCACACACTTCAGATCTTACATACAAATCCTATGTCTTATAAATGTATTCTATAATCAAAATAGAACCACACACTTCAGATCTTACATATAAATCCTATGTCTTATAAATGTATTCTGTAATCAAAATAGAACCACACACTTCAGATCTTACATACAAATCCAATGTCTTATAAATGTATTCTGTAATCAAAATAGAACCACACACATCAGATCTTATATACAAATCCTATGTCTATAAATGTATTCTATAATCAAAATAGAACCACACACTTCAGATCTTACATATAAATTCTATGTCTTATAAATGTATTCTGTAGTCAAAATAGGACCACACACTTCAGATCTTACATATAAATCCTATGTCTTATAAATGTATTCTGTAATCAAAATAGAACCACACACTTCAGATCTTACATATAAATCCTATGTCTTATAAATGTATTCTGTAATCAAAATAGAACCACACACTTCAGATGTTACATATAAACCCTATTTCCCTATAAACTAAGATGCAGTTAGTTCATGCGGCTTGCGGTCTCATAAGCTGAATTAAATCATACATGAATGAATCCCTGGTCTCGATGGCAAAGATGTTATACGTGAATGAACCAATATTATGTGTTGGCATGATGTCGAACCGGCAATGAGCTAATGCTGCCAACACAATATTCCCTACCATAAAAAAGCCTGAGATGATTCACCAATACGCTAGCCACGCATTTATGATGCCTACAGCCTATATCATGAGAATAAACTTCCTCTAACTGCATACAGAAGTCCGTTTTACCTATCTCCCCAACTATCTGCATAATGCGAGTTTGGCCTTCCTAAATAAGCGACGGTTTCCAATGTGTAACGTAGGGTATGCAGAAGAAGAACTCTACTACACTCCAGGTTGGCATTATTACCTGCCGTGGAGGATGACCCAACTTCTACACTAGGAAGTATTTCTCTACCTTTACTGTTGCAATTACAATTTGACGATCCATGCGGCTTAAGGAAAAGTAACTATATGTACCTCTGCAAAGCTTGCCAAGTTATATGGCATCACCCACAACACCGACACTAAAAATAGTGTGTGCATCAGCGACGCACAACATTTTGGTTTGGTTGGGGTAAGTTTTACCAAGATTAACTATGTATGACGACTGATATCTACTGATTAGCTGATTATTCGGTTTGAGAAACATTTTCTAAATAACAAACTTTCATAATCCAATACATAATCACCACTCTCTCTTGAGTTTACACACAAAGACGGATATGTATACTGGTTGTTACAATACTTTGATAGTATCAATGCATACTTGAACGTTCAAATTGAGTACCACAAATGATTCACTCACAGAAGTGTTACTTTATATATGAAAGACTTTTTGGCATGTTTTGCATTGGAGATTTTGCCAACCCTGCTGTTTGAAACTGAGGGCTTCAAATCGAACTCCGGTCCATCTTAAACGAAGCAGGGCAACGCGAGCCCGTTTATTGTTTGGATAAAACTCGGCAATCTCTCTTCGTTTGACATAAGCACGATTATTTTATTACGATCAAGATCTTGGCAAGGCTTCGAAACAAAATCTTAAGTCCAGGCTTACTTAAGTAGAAAATCTAGCAATTTGTCAAATATAATTTCCATTAGTTCCAAGTTTCACCAATCTCTTATATATTTTTTGGAATATGGTCCCAATAGATCTTACCCGTCACTAAACAGATCTACGAAAACCAAAGTTTGTTGTTGTGGATCTTGCAGCGCTATTTTTACACGCAGCCACACTATGGTAACGAACTCGCGTCTTCTGGATTTAGAGCAAAACCGCATGACCCATCTCCTAACAATTGTCACCACAGCGATTACACAGCAGCCAGAGAAAATTGGTGCACGCCTATTAATGACAGGGAACGTGAACAAAGAGCGTGGCACAGTTGTGTGTATGTGTACGTGTAAAACCTACCAACCTAGGACTCAGACAATGGAACAATTAATACAATAAGAAAGAATATACTAAGCACCAAGTTAGAGCAATGGGTCCTAAGTTCCATTTCAGGACATTATTACGTACAATTGAAAACTGAGAACACTAGAGGCAGAGAGTTAGCAAGCCTAACAAACATGTGTGTGTGTGTGTGTGTGTGTGTGTGTGTGTGTGACCAATCTGTTGTCATATATATTTCATCTGTAAGGCTTTCATTAAACCTCATCTATATGTGGGGTCGAATCCACTGCTGTTGTAAGTCACTTGACCACTGAATCATACAGAGTACAAGAAAGAAATTTTGATATCTACTTACGGCGGCACGTGGTGCACACAGTCTGCACATTTTATACTTGTTAATTTCTCGATATACTTACGATGACTCTGTCCCACTGTGCATTTGATCTTTTGAAACATCTGACGGTCATGAATGCCCCATTATACCTGTCTTGGTAGTAAGCCACATCCTATTCAAATAAATATGTGTACATTGAGATTAATAGGTAGGAAGGCAGAAAGAAGGTATTTCAACCTGTCAATATTTAGGTAAGAAATCAGGTAAAAAGGTTTGTGAGTTGATTGCAATTCATTTGTTACTTAAATAGCTATTTGTGTAAGCAAGTGGGTAGATATATAATTGGGTAGGTAATACAGTTTAGGATTGATTAGGTACGTGGTTGAGTAGGTAGAGAGCATTTGGAAGGGTAGATAGGTATATATATATAGGTAGGCTTGATGATAATCTGCTGTTTTTAGCAAAGTAGGTGGGCACTTCTTACATTTTTTAGTTATCAACATGCGCTGAAATAATTAGAACATGTAAATTTATTAAATAGTACACTTCTTTCCTTAAGTGCCATATTGGATCCGGACTCAAACATATAGGTGCTGTGATGGGGGACATGGTGAAAGAACATTGTGACATAACTGTGACATATGACCAAGTTACTGAGCCAAATATCAGTAGTAAATGTGTGTGCGTGTGCATATATATATATATGTATATATATATATATATATATATATATATATATATATATATATATATATATATATATATATATATATATATATATATATATGGGTCTTCTGAAACGCTTACACAATTTATTTAAAAAACCTGATGGTAGGGTGTTAAAGAAAATGAGTTTATCAAACACATGTGGTTTGGATTTCCTAATCACTTGTAAAATTTCTTAAACACACGGATTGGGAAACACTTGCAAAGTTTACCTTATGACCATATTATCGTGCCATTGAATTTTTTTATCAAGATAAAGCGAAATAATTTGATTTTTTTAATCAACATCAATAATGGCACAAATCAATATTATTATAGATTCAACAGCTGTCAGTCAGGTGATATAAATATAGTTTTATCATAAAGCAACAATCCCAATATCAAGTGATAACGTATTTGTTTACATGTCTGAATGAAATAAAAGTGTAGTCAAAGCTTGTTGTGTTACAAAGTCACATAAAAAGGAATAAAAGTGTTTATTTGTTAATTTAAGGTATCAAAAAGATATCCTTCACCTTTTACTGATGATTAATACCGAGGTAATAAAGAGAGATATTCCAAGGACTGATAACTACATGTGACAGAACGAGAAGAAACTTTAGATTACACAAAAGAAGACAAAGTGGGTATGACTTATGTGGAGAAGAAGGATTATGACGACAATGTTCCTCCGGAATGCCTCGCCTCGCCTCGATGATATTTCTGCTGTTTGGTCTGCTAATCCAATCAGATATTCGGAGGCTCCAAGGACACATTGCAATTTAGAAACGCCAAAGCACAATATCGACCACTAAATAATATTTTTTTTAATTCTAATGGTTTATAGTTGTCTTTTGGAAATAAATTACTAACCTGTTACTCTTCTGCTGATTTGCTTACACCTTTTATCAAAAATGAAAGTAACAAACCCACCAATGATAAAGCAAGTAAATTAACATTTTCAGGAAGGAAAGAAACAATTGCGACAATTTGTCTAGCACTCTCAAATAATTACCATATCACGCCACCATAAAGAATCAAGCCGGTAATGATGATGCTACACGTTTGGCTAACTTAAATAAGGAATTGCCTAAGTTTTTCAAGACCTTTTTCATAATGTCAATAAATAATTCTCCTGGAGTAAGGGCAGGTGGACTAAAAGAAGTAGGTGGAGTAGGTGGTGGTGCGGTGGAAGGTGGTGTAGGAGTAGGAAAAACGTTTATTACCGAAATTGCTATAGACGTAGCAATTGTTGATATAATTGTTGCTATTGCTGTATATACACAAGAAATTGGTACACACTTTTCTTTAAACACTTGCTTCAACCTTTACCCTAATACAAAATTTTCTCTCGCTTTTGAATTGATCGTTTTGAATATTTTCTCTACAAATGCTTATCAGCTATTTCTGATGTTCAACTACTTGTGATATTTTAATTTCAGTACTTTCCATGTATCCTTGTAAAACAGCATTTTTTCTTTGCGAGTGTTTTTTTTTTACTAATGTCTATTTGGAACTCTTATATCTTCTTACCATACGTTTCAAGATCAGATGCCATATAATCTCTTTTTGATTGACAGCTTCTACAGAATTTACATAACTTCTTAATTTTCTTTCCTCTTTTGTTATTAATAATCTATTGACCGCAGGCGATAGTTTTTAGTTTTAAATTATTTCCTGGTAATCATCAATTATAATTTTCGGTTACTTGTTTATCAAATGACCTGTCTCTGTTTATTATTTGCATCTCTGTATTCTTAGGTACTTGTATGTGTTGCCCCTGTAAAACAGTAGGTTCAGTCGGATATACTCTCTCAAACATACCAGAAATTTATGTTCTGTTTCTTCTGTTTCTTTTAATGTAGTAAACATATCACTTTAACATGCAGGGTATGGTAATAATTTTGAACCAATAATTTGGAATGAAGGTATGGCTGCTAGTTTACCTTCTTCTATATACCTTTTATATGTTTATGGTCACAAACATTTTTTTTATTGTTTTGTTTTAGACGCAACTTTCTCTTTGACCGTTTGACTTTGTTTTTCTAATCCTCTTTATATCCACGTTGTAAAAGTATAATGTGTTGTGTTCAGTTCTTAAATCATTTATCATTACTTATGGTGTACTTCGTCTAGTTTTAAACCACGCATTATGCCTGTTTTTAATCTACTGATAATGTCTGCGTAATGAATTTGTTATGAGTTTAAAAACCACTACCAAGATTTTCAGTATCATCAAATTATGCTTGCTGGTGTTGATTCCTTTGTACCTTTAACCACACGTGTCACAATAGTCATCACTGCAGTATTCGATTTATTTTGTGCGGTAAAGTCTAGCACTGAAAATAGATTACACGATGCTGATTAAACATTGTCTCAATGATGCAGTTAACCATTTTTAACGATTCGGTCTTTTCTCGTGATCTTCGATGTCTTGCTTTGAAGGGATTGTATCATTTTTAGACCTGTTTTCAC
The DNA here is from genome assembly GCA_029931535.1 of Margaritifera margaritifera. Lineage (NCBI taxonomy): Eukaryota > Metazoa > Mollusca > Bivalvia > Unionida > Margaritiferidae > Margaritifera > Margaritifera margaritifera. The sequence continues at coordinate 548,886 of JAQPZY010001053.1, forward strand.
TTGCTATCATGTACCCTGTGAATACTTTCGTTGTTTTTCAGGATCAGAAAATGAAAAGAGGAACACAGTATGACATGATTAATGTGAAAGTCGTCATCACTTGCACCTTTGTGTTTTGCAAACTTTAGCCATATTCGATATAAATCAATTGATGGTAATTCTGCTATAGTTAATGTCGTGCCCGATTTAAGGTTTTGTCTTAATGCTGGTACAATTTTACTTCATGTCATCTTATTTAGTCTGAAGTATTCATCATTGTGGTACTTTTTTAAACATACTCGTTATAGTGGTGACTATTTTCATTCTTCCGTATTTGAAAGTATCCTTTATTCATTATTCCGTTTTTCTTTTCTCGTACGCCTTTTTAAAAATCTTTCAATAACAATGAGTGTTGTCCTCAGTTATGTCTTTCTATTAGCAATATTTTTTAACACGTTTTCAAATCTGTCTCCTTTGTTTAAGTAAATACATTTTAGATTAGTTCCCGACTCAAAGTGACGTTGTATTTCATCTAACAATTAATCTTTCTGACATCTTGAAATTGTTTTTAGTTAAATTTCCAAATTTGATTGTGAAAAAAATGGAAGGCTTACACGACAAAAGGTACTATGAAGAAAAGGTTAGCAAAGAACAGGAAAAAAATAACTCTTCACGAAAGAAAGAAAAGATGCACGTGGAGTTAAATTTGGAGGACCGGTTGGAAAATGTACACATGGATTTAAAAAATCCAAAGCCGAACGAAAAAGGAACAACAAGAAGACCCTAAAACGACAAAGACACTTCAAAGAAGATAACAAGAAGATGATAACACATTGCATGAAAGATTACAAGAAGATGATACCACATTGCATGAAAGATTACAAGAAGATGATACCACATTACATGAAAGATTACAAGAAGATGATACCACACTATATGAAAGATTGCAAGAAGATGATACCACATTACATGAAAGATTACAAGAAGATGATACCACACTACATGAAAGATTACAAGAAGATGATACCACACTACATGAAAAATTACAAGATGATACCACATTGCATGAAAGATTACAAGAAGATGATACCACACTACATGTAAGATTAGAAAAAGATGATACCATACTACATGAAAGATTTGTTTTCATTGGTTTGGTGCTTTACGGCACAGCAACACAAGTAGGTTATTTAGTGCCGAGGCAATTGGAGTAAAGTGCCTTGCATAAGGACACACCACGGTAGCTGATCCAGGTTAGTCCGATGGTATGATTCTAACCCGCACCCTTTCGGTCTAGAGTCCGGTATGATAACCACTGAGCCACCACGCCTCCCCTACATGAAAGAAATGGAACAAACTCAAAATACACAATCTGATATTCAATATGAGATGCTGTGGCTGTTTTATGTATCTTTTCATTTTGTCAACACTAATAGATTCTTCTTGGCAGACTCTTCGTTGCCATAGGCAGTTTCTCGCAAAGGGATATCAAGATACTACCAATACAGATGTTTGATTTAGCAATGAACAATCAACTAAAGTATACCTCTCTGAAGGAGGCAACAAAAGTTCAGCTACGTATAACTCAATACCAGATATGCTTTAGAAGAACATTTAAAGTCTGCAGTAACGTTTGGTTCTTTATTCACTAGATAAATAAGAACATGTCGAGCCAAACAAAAAACATTATCAGTACAATTCACAATGTAACATTAATCTCTGCTCTTATTGTTGCATACAGGATGTTTTTAAATATAGCTTTACCATAAAAGCAACAATCTCATTATTAAGCGATGACGTGTATTTGTTTACATGGATGAAATAAAAGTGTATTCAAAGCTCTGTTTGGTGTATATTTGTAATTCTCTATTGTAACTTCTATATACCTTGATTTCTGTAGTAGGAATCCAGATGGACTGTGTACTTCAATGAGAATTATTTACTGGGTCGACATGCGAGTGAGTCTGCTACGCACGGACGCCTATACCACCGACTTTGTAGCATCATATTTTGGTGATATGTGTATGGTCAAGATGGTATAGGGGTTGGTGGTGACAGGCAAGGCAATGGGTGGAATAACCCGTGGATCAGGGTTCGAAGGTTCGAATATCCGTAGAGTACGAGTTAAAAGTCTCTAACCTGTCTGATAATACTATTTATTCGTATATATATATATATATATATATATATATATATATATATATATATATATATATATATATATATATATATTCCTCGACCAAATTAATAACAAAGAAGTTGCAAAAATGGTTATTATTCGTGCTTACTAAAGTTGCTCACTGAGACTTTGTTTATAGAATGTTAATGGTCACTAAAAGCAACTGCGGGGGAAGTACGACTAACAGACTGAATATCAGCAGCAACGATGAAGATGGAAAAGTTATAGACTTTCTGTGTATGCATTAGTAGTAAGCAATGTATTGCTTGCTTATTAGGTATTAAACAACAATCTGAAGATACAATCTACCCGATAAATAAAAACGTGCTTACTACTTGTAACATAACAATGTTTCAATAGTTGGATTGAAAAGAGAAACTTTGGATAAAGATATATTACCATGTCAACTAAAAACTGAGGTGGTCTTAAAATGTGTTTCTCATAAATAAAACCAGTTTCTCCAGGAGCAGTTATGGTTGGATGAGCTACATTTAATCATCTAGCATTTACAGAAACCAAATATATGTTCAAGTTATATGACTTTGAGGGAGCTAATCACTACTTATAAGAAAGATTGAGTGAACAACGTTTGATGACTCAGTACTTCATCATCCAAGACGATACTTTTTCTATATATGCATTCTTCATGGTGCTCATGAAAAACAATATTTAAACGATTCGGCAAGACTTAAAATGCAACGGAAGCGTAAAGTGAATGAGTTTTAACAACTTTCTGATAGTTAAGTAAAATACAAATATATTTTCATTGAACATGCTATAAATGTTATTGTGCTCAGTGTAATAATGTGGTGCGTCAAGTTTGTAGCGCTCTATACATACATTTTTGACTGTTTCGAAGTCTCAATTTTGGAGTGTTCCATACATACATTTTTGAATTTTCGAACGTGTCAGATAACAAAAAAGCATTTGATTTTCACATAACAGTTGTGTAGATCACACAACGTTTTCATTTTGAAGTGTAACACAACATCCATTCGTTCAAAGTGTTTCGTTGCTTACGTAAAGTTTGCATCGATTACATTCCTATCCTACTGTGCAAAAGCTTGATTCTTAAATCCATAGTTATCTCCAAAACTAAACGTACGTTTTACAATTATCTCTGTTCCATCTTTCATGAACTTGCCTCTTTCAAAGTCCTTACTAATTGATACATTATTTTGTTATTAATTGTTACAATTTTCATTTTTAAAATCTATTTGTATAGTTTTTTTAATTGTCTAACATTTTTAAAACTTTTTAATTGTTTAAAAAATATATTTTATTTTAAGTTAAACTTCTGTTTTGTTCAAAGTTTGTACCTTTTAAAATTTGTTTTCCGTGTTTCCAAATGCACACCTCAGTATCTAACGCCTCTTATATTGGAGGTGAGATCATATTGATATATTGAAACTGCACCACCCCAAGGGTCAATCCACGTTTACTATTCCAGATCCTTTTATACGCCCAGTGATATCTACGTACTCATGTTTCTTTCATACCTAATTCTCTTATGCCCTTTTGTTTATGACATCCCGTGCATTATATTTTGTGTCAGGAGCATTAAGTGTTTCTCAACAACGTACTTATTTGTACAATCGCCACATATTTGCATCGACATTTTTATTGATGACATTCAGTATGAGAACTTTTATTTTATTTCTTTATTTATTAGCATATCTTGTTCTGGCTTACTATAAATACCGAGGTTGACCTAACTGTCAAGGATGCTAATTTTCTTTAATACTATTCTTGTTACTATTATAATCAAATACTTATGGTTTATGTAAATACATATTCTTTTGGAGACAAATAACTTTAAAAGTATACAAGCCCTTTGTGTTATTGTTGTAAACAAAGTAGACACCGACGAATGCTTCATTTAATTTCTTTTCTATTGTAGTTTTTCTCATTAGTTTATTTTTCTCTGTGCAGTTAGAAAGGAAGTTACTCATACTATAAATTTATCTCCCTTTGACCAAAAAAAAAAAAAAAAAAACAATTGAAAAAGAACAATACTATAAGCCAACAGTTAATTTTACAACTGTTTAAAATATCATAACCCCATGTGTTTCAGAATTTACATCAAAATTTAAACATTTCAAACCCCATGTATTTACGAAACACACTTTCTGAAGCATTCTACCGTCGGATTGTTTTAATATATTCTACAAGTGTTTTAGAAGCACCATTTCTCTCTCTCTCTCTCTCTCTCTCTCTCTCTCTCTCTCTCTCTCTCTCTCTCTCTCTCTCTCTCTCTCTCTCTCTCTCTATATATATATATATATATATATATATATATATATATACATACATATACTCATTGCATGTACCTCGAATTTACCTTTAAGAAGGCAGTGATTAATACAACACGTTTTTGTTATAATACGTTGAAAGATTACCTCCTTTTCCAAATTGTGTGTCTTTTCCAGAAGGGGTCGACCGTCTTTCAAATGTGTCACAAGATAGACGTCAGCGTTTGGATCAATCCCATGATTCCTCTTCAAGTTTAAACTCAGAACATGTCCCCGGCGACTGACATTAAAGTTCAAGTCATCAGGGAGGACACAGTCAATGACTATCCCTCTTTCTGTCTGGAAAGTTGAGGTCACATCTTTCAACCACACCATTTCCGAGCCGGTAGCTGCTGGCAAAAACGAGATAAGATAAAGGTTGAGAATACAAACTTAAAACAAACAAATGAACGAACAAACGAATGAGACAACTATAGTTCTCTTACGTCAGTGACTTTGCAATAGTTGATATAAGACTAAATAAACAAATACATTTTAAAAGCTTCGCATTTCGGACAACAAGGTACACCTATCGGTCATCCTCTACATAATTCAATGGAATCTCGTAACGCTATAATTTTAATAATACATTCAACGGTGTTGGGATCTGTATGCGACTTTTAACAATATTTTATCTCTTTTTTTCATCCCGATTTTAAATTATGTTTTGCATAGATAGAATGAAATGATATTACCTTTTGAAAACCGAAAGAAAATTCATCGGTTAATTAAATGAGCGGTAATATTTTTACACAAAACGTGAATAAAAGTATATTGAAAAGTATAACAATGGTGCCTTGATGCAGGTCGGAATATTATCTTAATTGCAATAAATATAGGTGTCATGATGAGTAATTTCATTTTGAAAACAACAATTTTTAGTAAACAAATGTACAAATTGCCTCATTCTGATACTATAAAAACAGATTTGTATCGAACATGTTAGTATGAAAGTCGCAATATCCCCAAATTCCGATAACTTCCATTTGATATCAAGGGCCTGCGGACTACATGCTAAAACTAACCGCTAAAACTAAAGAGTTTGACAACGTGGAAAACTGCTTTCCTCAGAAGTTGAAGACTTTGACAACGAAAGTGATTCAGTGATCATTGGCAATTTTACGTATTACAATGCTCACATGTTGTTTACGAAGAATATTTCTTTCTTCAAATTGTAATAAAGACATATATAAGTATGACCTTAGCAAGTAATTACAATAAACAAAGTAAAGAAGTAAAGTGTTTGGAATTATTGTGTTGTTCTCTTCACTTATATATGTGTCCACCGAGATCATCAGCATTGGGTAATAAACAAAAATGTAGAGTGGATAGCAAGATTGCAGAAGCGCTTTACTTCACGGCGATGATGCAGAGTGGCGCTAATCTTATACCATTTTACCGTACATCGTAAAATGATTTTATTACGTTTGAAAACGCCTTTTATAGAGGTTACTATTCAATTTATTTATTTGCTTCTGTATATAATTTTTGTCAAAAACTCTAAGCTAGCAAAGCATTTGTGTCCATTTTATTGATGTCACAAAACCTGCCATAAACTGATAATGTATTCAAGAGTACAAACAGGAATAAATGTGCAATATCATAGAACACATTACAAATTTCTTTAACATTGGATAAATTATATACACGACGATTAAATGCACTTTTTGTAAACAATATTACATTCATTTATTGGTTCAACATTTTTGAAAAAAGAAGATTTACATTGGATTAGGAACTGTGTCAGAACAAAACTTGAATTCGCCGATTTTTTTATTTAAAAAATTGTTTCATTGCAAATCTGTTTATTGTGAAAAGTCGGTAAAACAGTAAGATGTCAATAATTCTGATTGAATATTACCTCTAAGGTATCGTTCGTATATGCGCCCTTTATGAGTTTAATATTTTAAAAAAATTAAAAAATGGTTTGTTAAAATGTGGGACCAAATGCGATTCAATCACTTTGTCTAATTCACAGCTGTTATTAACTCTGTCTTAACTTAAACTTGGTAGGTAACATATCGTATTTATCTGAGAGTGAACCCATGCTTGATGGTAGGTGTAACCCCGCCTTTTAACAAACATGGGAAATATTTCCTCATGATAACTTTGTTTTCTCTTTTGAGCTTGCCAACAATGTCAATGCTATTTGAAAGTTTTGAATAGCTGAATGTTGTTTTAAAAATGTTGTCAAAATCAGTAAAAGAAATTAAGTTCTGATTGGGAAAAACAGAAAGGACAGATATAATACATACATGAATGTTTATATATATATATATATATATATATATATATAGATATATATATATAGAGATATATATATATATATATATAATGACACAAAAATTGATATCGGCGCAAATACAAAACAGTTTCACAACGTTTCGAGCTAAACAAGCTCTTCGTCAGGGGAAGAAACAATTTACATCCACCACAAAACAAACAACAAACACAAAAGCCTAGAAAAAGTCTTGACTCCTATATGTTAAAATGATCGGGAAATAAATAAACAAAGGATAAACAATAGAAGAAAGAAAGAAGACAAAATTAAAAAACGGTCGAGAACGGGTAAACTACATATCTATGTTATGCTGCCATCAGCCCACCAAAGTTGTGTACAAATAATTGAAAGGATATATATATATATATATATATATATATATATATATATATATATATATATATATATATATATATATATATATATAAACACAATCGTCAGTGACATGAAAAAACATCAAGACATACCTGACCAAACATATGGCAGGATACCGACGACAAGAAGAAATACACCTCTCATCATTGTTAACTCAAACACTGGCTGGCGTCTGTGGAAATGATATCGGCTTTGCCATTAGAATCTAGCTAATATATAAGGTTAGCTGGGGTTAGATTATACAGGTGAGGACTAGATTGTTCTGGCCATGTTTCTATGTTCTCGTTGAACATACTTGTCAAAACTGCTAAAATCATATTGAATAACGGTATGATGCAATAATTGTCGTGAGCTCAAATTGCTTTAGGCCTTCACTAGTACAAGATAGTACCAATTAGGGCAATGTGTGATAGTACCAATTAGGGCAATGTGTGATAGTACCAATTAGGGCAATGTGTGATAGTACCAATTAGGGCAATGTGTGATAGTACCAATTAGGGCAATGTATGATAGTACCAATTAGGGCAATGTGTGATTGTACCAATTAGGGCAATGTGTGATAGTACCAATTAGGGCAATGTGTGATAGTACCAATTATGGCAACGTGTGATTGTACCAATTAGGGCAATGTGTGAAGTGGTATCACATGGAAAAATTGATGTATGCGCACGTGCCAGAAATGGTAGAATGCTAACTTGCATAGATAAGTATAACGAATTTATGTCAAAGCGAGTGCTAACTAACGAGAAACTACCAACATCCATGTATCTATCCGTTTCTCTGTACATCTTTCCATCCGTCCATATAACAACCCACCTACTCCCCCCAACCACACACCTGAAACATATGTCTGCAAAGATATCTAGTCGCTCATACAAAGTGGTGATTTTCCAGTTTCCTGCAGATCAAAGAGCACCTCATGCCAACATTTAAACTGTCGATAGTCCGTTGTAAAACTTGGTATAACTTGTTCTTCAATCAAATGAAAATAGATAATATAAAGATGGAGTGGGCTAAATTATTAAAGCTGCATTCCCTGCCAAAATATGTTTTTAATTAATATTACGAGCGAGTTCTGTGTAAGACGACATGTCAGACGACTGTCCTACCATCAAAATCCATCCAGATTGTCTAAATAGAAAAAAAAAAACGGGTGCAGCAGTAGGAATGTTGTATCTACACCATAGAACACCCTGGAGTAGCAGGTATGTTGGATATTCATCATAAAACACCAGGAGAAGTAGGAATGTTGTATCATCACCATAAAACACCAGGAGAAGTAGGAATGTTGTATCATCACCATAAAAGCCGAGAGAAGTAGTTATGTTGTATCTTCATTAAAGAAGGGGGGGGGGGATAGTACGTATGTTGGATATTCACCATAAAACACTAGGAGAAGTAGGCATGTTTTGTATTACCATTAAAACAATGGTGAAGTAGGTATATTGTATTTTCACAATAATAAACCTGGGAGTAGCAGGTATGCTGTGTTTTCACCATACAAAACCCGGGTGTAGTAGGTTTTGTTGTATCGTTACCATCAAAACCCAGGAGCAGTAGACCTATTGTATCTCCACCATAAAAACAACCATTTCTCGAACTTCAAAAAGCAAGAGAAATTTACATAACTTCTAAGCTTTTTTTACCCGATCCAATGAGTACCATTAGCGATATAAATGTATGATGTATCTAAACATTCTGAAAACATAAAATTAATAATTAATAATTATTTTGTGAATCACTCATCTTAAAATGTTTCATCATACAAACAACAAAATTAGCATGTATGTTCTAGATCACCATCATTGCATTTCCCCAAAATTATTAAGGAAAAATCATGTGAAATAAAACGCTATAAAACACAATCAAAATGAGATAAAGGCGTATCTAAGCCCTATATTTTTTTCAACTAAAGTTATTTTTCAAAAACAATTGTATATATTTTCAGAAATTGTTGCATATTGTTTCAACATTGTTTATATTTTATATTTTTTTTCAAATATTATTTTGCGTTTAAATTTTCTATTTAAATCTGTGAAAAGAGATTAACTAACAAAGTATAATATTATTCACCAGTTTATTGCTTTTAGAATGTGGTGATTTTCTTTTTAAATTATTAAAGTATATTTGATAGATAAATATTTTGCCTTCCAATATTTGCATGAATTTGTTCTTTTATTTTAAAATATTTATAAAGAGATTAGCTAACAGATTATTAGTTTTTAGTGTTTGCATATTTTCTTATTTTATGGATTTTGTGGATAACATTTCTAATGTATCATTTCAATATATATATATATATATATATATATATATATATATATATATATATATATATATATATATATATATATATATATATATATATATATATATACATTACGGAGAGCCATTAATGGATTTTTCCCATTTGAGGATTTTACACAAAGATAAGGAACATTGATACAGGTACTTTTTTTTAACTTAAACACAGACAAATAAAATGGCAAATTTGGCTGCACTCATTTAAATTTATATGTTACAGGACTACGAAATATTATTTAAATGTATACAAAGTCACAAAGTATTACTGCAGGTTTAAGTTGCGTTTCCAATTAAATTACACAGATTAATCTTACTCATATTATAAGTAAAAATAATCTTAGATAACAAATTAAAAAGTCACATAAATTAATCTTACTCATATGATGAGTAAAAATAATCTACCATGGAAATGTAACAGAATTACGAGTAGTATTCTTAAAGATAATCTTATCAAGCCAATTCAGATTATATAGATTGATCCTATTCGTATAATAAGTATAAATAATCTTAGCTGGAAAATTAAAAATTACACAGATAATATTACTTATATAATAAATAAAAATAATCTTTGATGACAAATTATAAATTGCATCGATTAATCTTACTCATATAATAAGTAAAAAGAATCTTAGATGACAAATTTAAACTAACTACTCACTTCAGATTTATTATTTCATTTCCATACGCATAAGTCCTTATCCCATCTAGGGGTGACAAGCTTGTTTTATTAAGTTTATATACCCCAACTCGATGATTTTTCTCTATTGGAATGTATATTATTTTCCACTTTTTCGAATATAGATTTGTTGTAAAGGGCATGATTTCATTCATTTTTAACCACCGAAAATTTTATCCATTAGTTTTATTAATTTGATTATTATTATTCATTACCGAGTATATTTTAGCCTGTAATCCAACATTTTTTCTTTTTTGCTGGCCTTCCACTGCATTAATTATTTTTTATTTTTTTTATTTTTATTTTTTAAATGAATTTACGTACAACTTTGTTTATTATTTGTATTATATAAAGGGTGATCACTAGAGTAATCGCTGGTATCAAACATCCTATAGTTCATTTTCATTTCATTAAAAATATTTTTTATTTTGAATTCAAGTACAGGAATAACAGTATCCGCATATAGTAATTCACAGTATCCGCATATAGTAATTCACAGTATCCGCATATAGTAATTCACAGTATCCGCATATAGTAATTCACAGTATCCGCATATAGTAATTCAATATTTTCATCATATGTATGCTTTAAGCGATTATAATAAAAGTCATACCTAAGCAATTTACTCATATCCAATACAGCCTGTCCAGTTTATTCCGGGCGATTTGGCATTAATTTTTATTTAAGCCTATTAACTGTTATTAAGTGGTCATTAAATATTTTTCCTGTTGCAAATCCAGGATCGGAAACCAACCATTTTATTTTATCAATTTCAGGAGTCCTAACCATTTTAAGAGATTAAGTTTTCATTGTTTTACCTAAAACAGAATTGTTCATTAGTTTAGACAAACATCTTTTTCAAAATCATTTATGTTTGTATTTTAAGATTAGTTAGTTAGCCTTATAAATGTATACACACACACACACACACACATATATATATATATATATATATATATATATATATATATAATTGTACATTTCTGTGATGTAATATGTATTTTCCTTTCTTATTCATTAAATTTGGTACTAATTTATCAGAACTTACAAATTTATCTATCAAAATCTTTTGATACTTTAATTTGATACTCGCTCAACCATTGTTCTTTAACTTGTAATGTTTCTGGCGCTAACGGGCAACAATTATGATAATCATGCAGATTCTCGGGATAATCTAAATTCAGTTTTAATATACAATTTTTTTAGAATCATCAGGTATATTATGAGATATTTTCTCTGGGGAAATCTATTTAGATTCAGAAACACTTAAAGATTGAAACATACCCCATGCATATAAATTGTGTTTGTGAAGGTACATAAAATTCAGCTGTGTGGTTTTATATTTTTCGTAATTACTAAGTAATGAGTTGTTAGATTTTTAATAGCGTTTTGAAATTATTGATATCCCGCCTCTCTCTCTCTCTCTCTCTCTCTCTCTCTCTCTCTCTCTCTCTCTCTCTCTCTCTCTCTCTCTCTCTCTCTTTATATATATATATATATATATATATATATATATATATATATATATATATATATATATATATAGATAGATAGATAGATATATATAGATATATATTCCAGCTAGATATAATCCTGCTAACAGTGACCATTCAAAGGATCTATTATTCCTCATTCTTAATATTGATAAAGCCTGTTTTAATTCTAATTCTTTTGTAAGTGGGATATAGCTATTTCCTCTAATGGGTTCATATTTTGATACACGTATTTCGACTTCATACCGAGTTCTGTATGTGCATGCATCCCATTGCTGGTAACAATAATGTGAAAGGTATTGATTTGCATACCCCTTATAACAGGACACCTATAGTGGTTGATGGTCAGGTTGAAAGGCCTAGCTTCGTTTGGCGAACCCATTAGAGAAAACGGTTCGGATGATATTGATGATGATGATGATGATGATGATGATGATGATGATGATGATGATGATGATGATGATGATGTTGTTTTTGAAGGTGTGGTCAGCGGAGAACAAGACGCTTTTATGTAGGCGGCATTGGCGTCTAGTCTACTGTAGAGGGCCTCAGTAAAGTCTTAGAGGCGGTATCCTTAAAGTTTATAAGTAGTAGACGTAATTGTCTAGCCAAGCTGATTGTATATAACTTACAATGCCATACCGTTGAAAATGATGTAACACGGCCAGAACGTTGTTTATGTAAGGAATTTGTATAGGAATCAACCCTGGCGAGATCGGTTTAACAATCGCTATCGGAGATCAAATGAAGGTTCAGGCTGGTGATATCCCATGACTAGGGCGACATAGTCGGTTGTTCTTAAGTCTATCCTTATGTAATGTAGTAAGTTAGCGTGTCTCGTCATCTGTGTCTTACTTTAATAATGCATAATTATTAAGATGCCGATATCTCAAGTTAATATAAATCTTAATATACTGAACTGGAATGTTAGAGGAATTATGTCCTCTGCCCGTAGTCTTAGTGCAATGCTGGATAAATATAATGTTGATGTAGCTTGCATAACGGAGCATAAACCATAAACTATTTCAGCACATACTTCCGTTTTGCGATTCTATTCGTTCTGATTACAAATGCAGTGCTAAGGCAGAGAATATTTCCTCTAATGGCACATTGATAAAATGCAGTAAAGGAGGTGTTGCAATCTTCTGTAAATCCTCTCTCATGAGATACGCTAACTTCTTAGGTAACGTTAATAGCGTCACAATTGTTGATATAGAAATCAAATTTCCAGATATGCAAAATGTATATATTTTTTGTGTATATATGCCCACCCTGTTTTATTACAGATATTTACAGGGCGCAAAAATTTAGATTATTCCAAATCTGGGGACCTATATGACGAAATGTGATGTAAGGCACACCTGGAAAGTCATCAATGTTAAGAGAGGTAAAAATAAAATGTTTTGTCAGGAAATAACTTTTGATGGATGACGTGTCCATTGCAAATGGCTTTGCCAGATATTAGGAGGACAATCACACGCCAAACTTTAGCTATAATTTTGACGAAACCTTCTATGCATTTATAGAATGGGAATTAAATCAAGCCCTGTAAGATGGCGCAGTACATATTGAGGCATTACAGGACAGTATCAGTGTAACGGAAGTAAAACCGAATCATTACCAGTGTAAAGAAATTCAAAGCACCCGACCATAATTGAATTTGCAATGAACATTTAATCTATGCCAGTGATTACCTCTTTGAGTGTCTGACATCTTTATTTACTCATATGATTGATCAATCTTACATACCTGTAGATTGCAAAAAGGTTCAGTGATACCACTGTACAAAGGTAACAGAAATAAAAAAACTCCTCGAAAGTTACAGGCCTGTTACTTTATTGCCTGTTATCTACAAAACTTTTGAGAACATTATTTCATGCACGTTTGGTCACTTGGCTCGAATATATTAGTTCTAATATTCCTAGTTCACAGCAACATGGTTACCAAAAGGGTTTGTGCTACACAAAAGCGAGTTTTTCACTGTTGCAATCAGTACAATATAACGTAAACATGGGTTCACATGTTTTTACTGCTTTTATGATACAAAAAGACATTCGATACCGTGTGGCACAAAGGGTTACTTTTATATCATTCAAGATGGGAATTACAGGTAAATATCTTGTTATATTTCTGAATATGTATATAAATTTACAGAGCAAAGTCCTTGTCAATGGGCATTTTCAGACTGTTCCCAATTGGCCAAGGAGTAAGACAATGAGGCGTTTTGTCAACTTTGATGTATACAATATATATAAATGACTTACTACTCCAGTCAGATAATAGTGGATTTGGAACACAAATTTTATCCAAAGCTGAGGGAAATCCAACCATAGTTGGTGATATTTCACAAGCTGCTACAGCTGATATATATATATATATATATATATATATATATATATATATATATATATATATATATATATATATATATATATATATATCGCATACGCCTACAGTTACAAGTGTCACAAAGTCAAATGTTGCTATCTTTGGTCAGCAATACAAAAATTTTGTCCATATGAAATGGTACCTGGGGTTGTCATGTTTGCCGGTTGCTGATTGTGCAACACATCTGGGACACCGAATTAATTCGAAGCTTTCGTCACATGACGCAATAGTCGAGGCATGCAAGAAAAGGAAACATTCTTTTCACGGTCTGTTTCGTATTGGCATTATACCTTATAATTCTTCATCCAGAACCCAATGGTTTTAATTCTGAAAATACTGTAAGTAAGCTATCATCAAATTCATCTGTTCCAAGTAGACTGGTTCCCTTATTAGAGGAGTACGCATTATGTTCCTCTTGAATCATCCAACAACCGATCAAGGTGCATCCACCAAATTATACGTAGATATTATTCATGCCAATAATTGGAATTACAATAATAGAACTTGTCAATGAAAGGTGGTGATTTTACGATAGATACATTGGATATGGGTACAAATAAAATTATAACATGCTCAAACAAAACTCTCAAAATATGATCTTAATAAAAACTATCAATGCTATGAAAGAAGAAGTAAGAACAAAATCTTGGTTGAAGTGTACAAAAAGCAATGATATTCAAATGCAAATATCAACACTACCTATAGTAGAAAATATAGGATCAGGTTATTCTAACAATACATTATTACCAGGCCAATTCACAATACAGTTCGTATTAATAAAACCAGAAATATACACATAGTCTTATCATTCATCAATATTGTGTGGTGCTTATGATGCTAGTGATTTCAGTTCTTGGAATTTGTATGAAACAAATGTATGGAAATTGGTGTCGGAATCATCTTTAATAATTAATATATGGACAGGTAGTTTTTAAGAAACCAGGACAATTGGAATTGAGACTGATATTAAATTTGATTTTGATGTTTTTATATCAATATTCCATTTCGATTCTAGCATAATAATATAAATGTTAATTAGTACAGCCGTGGGTGGTACGGCATCTATAGCGGTGAAACCAGCTATTCCATTTTTTGTGGTAATATTGAGTGTTATTTCCGTGATAGCAATATAGATAAATAAATTGAATTTGGATAATAAAAGGCCAAAATTAAAATTTAGTCACCGATTTTAAAGGGATTATTGATGCATGTAAAATCCAATTTCGATAGTGATGAAACACAAAGCATAATATATGTGTTTGAGAAAACAAAATCCACATGAGTGAAAACTATATTGATCCTTTAGAAAAATATCTAAAGCTTACAAATTCAATGGCTATGAGGAAAGGAAGATTTAGTTTTATATAACTAAGTTTTATAATGGAAATAATTAATTTTGATGATAAAGTACCTAAACATTCCATACACTACTGCTTGTTGCCTGACTGTCATTAGCTTGCCGTTGGAAACACACGCCAAAAGAGAAACAAATTTATGAATGAACAAACTACTTAAATGTCTCATTTATGATGCAATTACTTTATATACTGTCAATAATACCCAAACAAAATATGCCATGTTGGAGGAACTATTGGTACTACAGAAGAAGAAACAGACCATAAAATCCTCACTATACATACATCTAAAGATGTTATTCCTATAGCAGAATTGAATAACAACACAAATAAAATAATCGTGCTTGAGGATATAAAAAGTTTACAATACTAATATGAGTAGACGTAATTGTATATATTTAACTCAGTCTTAGTATGGTGTGCCAAAATACATCCGTCGAAAGACCAACTGCACTTTTTAATGGATTGGATAATAGAGACATACGCCAAGTTTCAGAGAAGAAAATGTTTGATCAATATATACATGGAAGCTACACACAATCCTTGTAGTTTGTCTTTTTTTAGTTCCTTTTTTGTTGTTGTATATTTCATAAAACAGCAGTAAACACCCATTAAAGAGACCGTAATGGTTTCGACCATTTTTATATTGGTGGATCTTACAATTAAAATCAATCATATGTTTAAATATGATAATGTCATGATTATATTCTTTTTTTTAGACCACATTCTTATTGACGGTATATTATCTTTTTAAAATTATATTAGATTCTGTACATTATTTTGCATTAAAGTACATTATCTTATTTACATATAACATACATTAATATAAATAACGAGCGTTCAAAAAGCTACTAGTATGAGAAAGCATAAAGATATAGAACATAGGAAGAAAATAAAAAGAAAATTGTATAGAACAAAAAAATAGACAAACCAGATTTTTAACGAGAAGTCTCAGACACAATGGCTAGACCAAAGCTTAAGAAAATTGAATAGTCAAACAAGAAACGATCTACTAATTGAAACACTTGCACAAAATCAATTACAGGTCATACAAGCATTACTTCCATCAATAACATTACCACCTCCATCATTACCTAAGCCACAAAAAATGGAGCCCCCCTATATCGCGGTAAGATGCAGCAATGGATCAAGGTTTGGACAACAGTATTATGCATAAATATAATTTAGCTATGCCATCAGCAATAATAGATGCAGACAAAGATGAAATAACAAATATTAACTTAACTCTATTACAGCTGGGTAATGGCCTGAAAAACCTCAAAATCACCTTGAATTATATAAATAAAAAATGTTTGCTTTATTAGGGAAATAAGTCATTTGTTGTTAACACAACGCAGATCAAAAAGGTGAGTCAAAGGACTGAAAATAGAATAGATTCCGATGACCTAATACATTTTACAAATGGGATGATGATTCATAGTTTAGTAAGTTACATACTGACCATAATAAATTATCTTAATAAAATAATTAAACATATAATTTTTAGTGTAGTTTTAGAGAGAACATTGACTAAGATTTTATGGATCTGATAACGAAACGATGGAATATTAAAAAAATTATAGCAACACACCCCTAAGCGATTTCAAACAATTGTATAATGTATGCGGATTAGCGATAAAAATAACATCGAAAAAGTCAAAGGTATCAAAAATAGAGGTAATATACGATACTATAAAGACCCAAACCAATCAGAAAAGAGATTGCAAATATTATATGGCAGCAAAAATATGGGAAATTAAAAGCAAATCTATTGATAATGGGATTGTTGAAATCCTAAACAAACTGCATAATGATAACATTAATTTAGACTGCGAATCAAATATTTTTGACAACTAGCAATGATATTGTATAATTATATTCTATAACAATGGTATTTTAAACAACGATACGTTGTAGATTCCGAGAATGAAACTTATGGTGTAAGTCACAATATTATTGTGGATTGTAGCACACCAATACTGTTTGATATTAATAAGACTTACAAAATAGCACAGATAAGCTCAGAAGAATGTTTAATATAACATCAATAAATTATGCTTTCCGGTACTATGCTGGTACAAAATAGTTTGATATAATGGTACTAGCAGGGGCATATAATATTGCTGATTTAAATAACTATATAAAACAGATATCAGAAAGCAAAGTCAAAAAACGAAAGGGATAACAATTGAACCAAATTTCAATATACTAAGCTGTAAAATAATATTAACAGATACTTACTAAATTGATTTTGCAATTAATAGCAGTATAAGAAACATGTTAGGCTTTGATTTAATATTGCTGCAAACGTAGTAACTGTGGCAAATGTTGCAAATGATAGCAACGTAACAGGCAATTTATTTTGTACACATTTAGTTATAAACCGCTTGAGAAATCCAAATTATAACACTGGTTTTGCAAAGAGACAATCTCTAGCTTCATGTAACAAACACATAAGTATGTCTTTACCGTTATCCAGTGTTTTTGGTTGTTGCAAAAACATAGACACGATAACAAGAGGGCTAAACATACACTAATATTAGATCGTTCATAGAGCAAAACTATTATTTTAAAAGATGATGGCGTTGCTGATAATGGACAATTTTAAGTTCAACAGATCTCATCGTGGATGCCAAAAGTTGAACCCAATATAAAAATATAAGCTGATATAGATTAACGATTGGTATCTGGATATACAAAATGATTATACTTTGAGCAAATGCGAGTGTACAGACAAGAATATAATGCAATCGAGCTCTCACCAACCTGGAGAGTCACAACAATTCGACCGAGCGAATTCCAAGACATATATTTGTTGCATTTCAAGCAGCTGATCCAACTGATAATCAAATACACAACAACATGACATCTGATAACGATAATTTAAGAAAATTTTTCGTGAGAATAACTTCTAATCAGTATCCTGAGAGAGCCTTACAATGTGTTTTTAATCCTGAGAATTTAAATGTAAGCCGTGCATATAAGATGTCACACGAAGGAATTAATACATATCACGATAGTAACATAGGAAGTTTAATAACTATAGCTGATTTTTCAATATTGTTTACAATATTTCGTTTTGATCAAAACACATAATAGTACATCAGATATTGAAATAACATGGCAATTATGGAGTCATGTTCAGTTTGCAGGAGCAAATGCATGATATCATGTGTATTGTGTTGTGTTGTGTTGTGTTGTGTTGTGTTGTGTTGTGTGTTGACCTAGAAATATATAAGAATAAATGCTGCAGATGGCAAGATGAATATTTTTGGATATAATAATATAATACAAGGTCATAATTAAAGTCATATGTTTAAATTTAACACAACATCAAAAAGATAGTATAGTCAGAGCTTATACCAAAAATCAACCAATAGAAATAACATTAAAACCAGGACAATTTTATGGTGGCACATATGAATTATTTATGAATAAACAACAAATGTCTAAATCCCTTGTAGCAAAAGAAGGCAGTAAGATTTTATATACATGCTAACAAAATCCCAATTAACCAAGCTAACAAATCAAGGAGGGTTTATTAGTGCTATTTTACCATGTATAAAATCATTTGTGCCAAAGATACTACCTACATTAGGGAATATTTATCAATACTATGATTAGCTGCTGCTAGTGGTGCTATCAGTGAGGCAACCCAGAAAGCTACAGCTGAGACTTGTATTATGAAACAATGAGGTAGGAAAAAGTGAAAAAAATAATTGCATTTAATATAATATAATAATATAACATGCCATACATTGAATTTGGATTGAGTTTATAGCAACATCAAAAGATAAATTACGAGGGTGCAAACAAACAAACAAACACACACACACACACACACACACACACACACACACACACACACACACCTCAGCAAGTTGCAATTAGGCTTGACCCGTCTCAGTTACATAGGAGTGAGATAAACTGAGGTGGTCAAAATGCAATTAAAACGTATTATGGTTACCAGCGGGTGTAATTGATAAAAAGAAAACTCCAAGATATTTTTCAGGTATGCAGCATACTTTGTCATGCAATTTGCAGCTATGTTCCACAAATAGAGGTTTTGTAACTTTTAACTTCCGCAGATCATGCAAAATCTAATGATAGATATAATGTAGCATTTTGAGTAATTATTCTATTTTATAACTTAGACGACCTGCGTTATGATAGTTTTACTACATGTCAATTAACATTTGTGTATGCACAAAATCATTGATGTCACTTGTACGGCGTATTCTTGGCTTTCTCCACATGAAGTCAGGCTGTATAGTTTGCCTACATCTTTATTATTTGTATATACTAGTGTTTATTTTTATTTGTTTCTTTAAACTTATGAAAATTTTATGATTTTAATCAAGTGATTTATTATACTTAATTATAATATCATGTAATCTTCTAAAGATGATTGTGGTTTAGCAGGGGCATTGATTCCTGGCCTTTTTGGTTGAGGGCTAGCATTATCAGGGACTCGTGGTAAAGGTATTAAAAATGTTAGCTAAAGGGCTTTTTTTACCAGGAAAAATACCTCCTATTTATAGAAAGATAAATCCTCTTACAAAATTTAAAGACTGACAAAATTATGAAGAAAGAATAAAATAAACAATTTGAGGTTGTTTTAGCAAAGTTATGGTGCCAAAAAATATAGACCTAAATGAAATCATGATTGCTAATATTGAAGACTATTTTGAAGGAATTGGTAGACATTGGGTTGTCATTTATAATGATTCTAAAAATAATGATATTGAATATTTTGATTCATTGGGCCTGCATCCATGTGATATTATTAAAACGTATATGATATAAAGTAAAAAGTAAATTATTTATAATAGTACGCATATGCAACATATTAATTCAGTTATGTATGGATATTACTGTGTATATTACATAATTCACCCTTTTAAAGGTGAGCAACCAATTAATATATTGCTTAATCTTAGGAAATGAAAAAGTTATAAAACAATATGCAAAAGATTATGTAATGTAATTATATAATGAAATCATATTGTTTGAAATACAAGAGACAAACATACACAACTATGAAGTTATAACAAACAACTAGATCTCGTAGAAATATCATGAGAAGAATGTACAATATGTGGATGAAAAAATAAATTCTGCCAAAAAGCTATGTATTACATATATATATATATATATATATATATATATATATATATATATATATATATATATATATAAATATGAAATCATATTGTTTGAGGTAGAGAAAAAACCGACACAACTAATGAAGTTATCACAAAAAAACTGGCCAGAATATTATGAAGGTAATTGTGTAAAACTAGAAAAAGAAGATTTCTGCCATCAAAAAGGCGGTAAACTTGACATACATACAGCAATCATGCCATGGCTGCCAAAGGGTGGACTGACGTTGCCTTCTTACAGGATAGGTACTGTAGTCCTGGAAATCCGTTAGAAAATGGACCGCCAATCAATCAGCTTGATAGTATATGTATGCACCAATACTACTGTTATGACGAAAATCCTACTAACTAAGATCAATCTGATACCAAAATGTTCGATGAGTTAAATGTATAAAAGGATAAAACGTTGACAAAATGGTAGATCACATTTCTTGATCATAATGTTATCGGTGTCTATAGGGCAGCTTAACAAAATATTTTTCGTAATTCACTCCAGTGAATTATCAAAATTATTTCAACTGGAAATCTACTAATATACGGGTTAGGATAAAATAAATACAAAATATTGAAAAAATATTCTATGTTTCTTAGCAACTCAATTAAATTCAAATTATTTCACTTAGCATTTACATGCTTCTTATGGTTTATAAACTTAGGCATGGATACTTCTAATTATGACTTTACATGGTTACTTCTAATTATGACTTTACATGGATACTTCTAATTATGACTTTACATGGATACTTCTAATCATGACTTTACATGGTTACTTCTAATTATGACTTTACATGGATACTTCTAAGTATGACTTTACATGGATACTTCTAAGTATGACTTTACATGGATACTTCTAATTATGACTTTACATGGATACTTCTAATTATGACTTTACATGGATACTTCTAATTATGACTTTACATGGATACTTCTAATTATGACTTTACATGGTTACTTCTAATTATGACTTTACATGGATACTTCTAATTATGACTTTACATGGATACTTCTAATTATGACTTTACATGGATACTTCTAATTATGACTTTACATGGATACTTCTAATTATGACTTTACATGGTTACTTCTAATTATGACTTTACATGGATACTTCTAATTATGACTTTACATGGATACTTCTAATTATGACTTTACATTTAATTATGACTTTACATGGATGCTTCTAATTATGACTTTACATGGATACTTCTAATTATGACTTTACATGGATACTTCTAATTATGACTTTACATTTAATTATGACTTTACATGGCTGCTTCTAATTATGACTTTACATGGATGCTTCTAATTATGACTTTACATGGATGCTTCTAATTATGACTTTACATGGATGCTTCTAATTATGACTTTACATGGATGCTTCTAATTATGACTTTACATGGATACTTCTAATTATGACTTTACATTTAATTATGACTTTACATGGATACTTCTAATTATGACTTTACATTTAATTATGACTTTACATGGATGCTTCTAATTATGACTTTACATGGATGCTTCTAATTATGACTTTATATATATTTTTTCGTAATTTACCCCAGTGAATTATCAAAATTATTTCAAATGGAAAATCCACTAATATACGGGTTAGCACAAAATAAATATAAAATATTGAAATAATATTGTTGAATTCTACAGTAATATTTAGTAATCTTTTATTTATTTACACGCTACTTTGCTTTCGGAAATCAGATAAAACTTAATTTTTTTTAAATGACCCTTTTATTTGGCTGTGTTTTCAGTAAAAAAAAATGTCTATATGAATCTCTTTCCAAACATTCAGTAGAAACTTGTAAACGCAGAGTTTATTGGAAAAAATATTATTTAACAAATTTGAAAAAAAATATATAAAGTTTTTAACAAAAAATTTAATACAAAAAAATATATAATACTAAAAATATATATATATATATATATATATATATATATATATATATATATATATATATATATATATATATATATATATATATATATATATATATGTGTGTGTGTGTGTGTGTGTGTGTGTGTGTGTGTTTAGGAACAATTATATATATAAAAAAATTTAAAAATGTTTCGAAATGTTTGAAAATATTTTCAAAAAATTTGAAAAATATATATAAACTTTTTAAAAAATGTTCAAAAAATGTTACCAAAGTATATTTACAATATTTTGCAGAAAAAAAGAAAAAAAATTTGAATAAATAATTTTTTTAAATTAAAAAAGAAATTACAATTTTCGAAATCTATGATAAATACTTTTGAAAATATATCATTCTTTATCCTCTAAAACGCGAAAATATAGCATTAATTTTTGAAATATCCAGAAAGTCTCTTTTACTGCTACTCCGGTGCAAGACATCCTAATCTGTTACACGTGACTACAAATGGGCAGTTGAGCGACGTAATTCTTTTACAGATAGAGCATTTCAAAGTCTTCAACTCTTTCGTTTGGTTTACTACATATATAAAGTTAGGAATGCGTCAATGTCACACGTAAGAGGGATTACCGGTTTGGCTGGGTGGATACATTGACTCTTGGCAAACATCCAAAAATATCTACATAATACTTTGAATTTACAAAAGAAACCGACCATGTTATATGTACAGTATATTTTCTTTTAAATTCCAATTAGTGTGTCTTAGATTAATCTATATTTATATATCTAAACTTTAATTCAATTTTCCTGTCTATACCTGCCTTTTTTTCAAGATTTAAAATTAAACTTGTCTTTTTGAAAAGAAATAGCGAAATATCAGAGCAGATCCAATAGTGGACAATTTAGCACCGCTTGTGTGCCATTTTGAAATAGCGAAAGTCAAATACAAATTAGGAAGCAAAATTATCCCGTAAATACTTTCGTTTCTTTTTAAGTGCTCTACTATTATTTATAGTCGAATTGAAAATATCATCCAGGCCAATTCATTGTTAACTGAAAGAAGACGCGGTAGCTCAGTTGGTAGAGAGTCGGTTCAATACCCGCCCAAGCTACCCCAGATCGGCTGCCTCAATGTGTGTCCTTGGGAAAGGCACTTAACTCCCATTTCCTTGGCATAATATAGCCAATAATGTGTTATTGAAAGTGCCGTTCACTGACTAACGAGTATTTAAATATTTTCCGATTGAAGAGCATAAAGCTCACTATTAAATATTGTTTGAACCTAATGAGATGTCGTATCTCTCTCTCTCTCTCTCTCTCTCTCTCTCTCTCTCTCTCTCTCTCTCTCTCTCTCTCTCTCTCTCTCTCTCTGGTATGGAACTTATGTTCCGATATGATCCAAATTTGGCCGAGTGACATTTGCGCGGCCTTTACTTCTATATATTGATTTTTTTTTTCATTCTCTTATTTTTAAGTGTGACATTTAAGAGAAATAGGCAGATTATACAAAAAATAGGATAGAGTAACTTAGTTTGTCCGTATGTCTGTCTGTCTGCCTCTCCCATTACTGTGATACACTTTGGTCTCTCCCTCTCTCACCAAATTAATCTTTTTAATCTAAAACTAAACAGACAACAAATCTATTCACGTTCCTCTAAACAGCAAATGTAGCAAGTTTCATTATAATCCTTCCAGGATTTTTCGAGATATGGGCTTGCACATACTTTGATATTAGTTGACGAGATCGCTGAGAGAGAGAGAGAGAGAGAGAGAGAGAGAGAGAGAGAGAGAGAGAGAGAGAGAGAGAGAGAGAGAGAGAGAAAGATTCCATCTATGATATCCCGAAGGTCTTATTGCTATATTTAATATTTAATATATAGGGAGAGGTGAATACTTTTCTTCCAGAAAACGCTGAAATAGACGGAACAAGTTTCATGAAACACTTGTTTCAAAAAGTATTGTTTGAAAAAATCAAGAAACTACATAACATTATGACACACTATCAAGTCAGTATCTCTTTCCTATATTACGATAACTTTCAGGTTTGGGGAAGCCTTTGTCCGATATTTTCTTAAACTGCAACATGTTTTATACACTTAAGTTTTTCCGCAGAAATTGTTGTCTCTATTTCAAAATGAATATAGTCTCGTGAGTCGAATTTTACTTCGACCAGACACATTCTACCGACATTATCTTTTGTTTAGTTAGTGAGAGAGAGAGAGAGACTGTTTTAAACAAATGCAAAAGCAATAATTTTCAGCCGTATATGCTGGTTGCATACCGCAGATTAAAATTAAAAACAAAAAAAAAAACAACTAAAATCTCAATTACACGTAAGGACAGTTTAAAACCTGTATCTTCAAAGATGTAGAAGGAGGTACATTATATTGCTAATGGACAGACAGTCATACACGGATGACATAAGCAGAAAAAGAGGCCCAAAATGGGCCTGATATCGCTCAACTGGCTCTAAAAAAATATTAATATGTGCAGATGTTGCTCATAATCAGACTCATCGAAGATGTTGATGATATATACTTCATATCCGAAGCTTCTCATTTATATCCAACAAATTATATTCATAGCTGATATTTAACAGTCATATTCATTTATATATGCAGTATTTCTAATTCATATTGGATAATTATATTTTTATGCGATAATTTGCATTCGCATTAAACGTCATTCATTCATATCTTCTTATTAAAAGCCCACAGGCGCACACATTCAACATAGCTGACAAACCAGTAATTTCTCCTAATTAGAGGGCCTAGAGATAATAAAATAAGTCTTCTTTTGCTTAATATACTAAATCTACTTTACTCTTAAACTCCCTAACTTTATGTGAATTGTTGAATATTTGTGTCCATATAATGTCAAAATAGTGTTTATACACGGATATAAAACAAGTAAGTTGATCCATTCGCACCATCTCTATAGCAACCATCTCTAGCTTATCAACGCTACTGGAACCTGTAATGGTAGGCAAAATCCTTTGGCCCGATCGTACACATCTTTCATGGACGAAACATGACAAAAGTTACAATTGATGAATTTGCTCTTATGTAACTTTGAGAAAGTCTTAAATGTAAACAGGACGTCATCAGACAATATCGCATGACTTCGCACACTACACAGCCGGGCACTGCTCACTGGTACAAATTAATGGCAGACATATCGCAAACAATGTCAGTCTACATGTGAAGCTGCAGGGTGGGGGTGGGGCAACTGTTGGTTATTAAGTATAAAGAATGAAAAGGCTCTAATAATTGTTTGTTGAGTCAGGGTGTTGGATGCCGATTTGAAACAATAGGTGAAGTTTAAACATAGGGAGGGGGAAGTTATTGCAGTTATTTGTTTGCTGAGTCATGGTGTTGGATGTCGATTTGAAAGAAAAGGAGAAGTTTAAATATGGGAAGAGGGAAGTTATTTAAGTTATTTAACATAGACAGCGAGAATGGAGTTCTTAATTCTTTTGCCAACAAATTCTGATTGGATAGTCTGATGATAGTCACATCATCATGTAGTATGATCATGATTAATAAAATAAACTATCTATCCAGCAAGGATATTACAAAGTATCCCTGTCATGTAGGACACGATAAATGTGTACAACTTGTTATTTTGCAAAGAAAGTCGTTCATTTCAATGAAAAAAGTAGTTAATAAAGTTACAATTCTTGTTTTATATTACTTTTCACAGAATATGTTAATCTATTCCATTCGTTCGGATCAAGACTTCTCAATTTCAAGTCCCCCCCCCCCCCCAAAAAAAAAAAAAAAAAAAATCCGCACACAAATAGGAGTTTTGTACGCCGGGTTGAATATTAAGCCCTTGTTTTATTTTTTGCTTTACAAATAAACTTCAGAAAGACTTATTTGGAATTATACATTCCTACTGTGCTAGCAAAAAATACAGGACTTACTTTCTTCTTAAATTGCTTATTTAGCTAATCCTCATTTACTGCGGTGACTGCCTTATAGACATATTGTACCCTTAGGTTATGTCCGTACGTAATGCGTTACGTCATCGGCTGCGATGTGTTAAGCGTTAAATGTGTTACTCAATTTTTATTTTTATTTCGTTCTAGTTTTACAGTCAAACTGTTTTTTAATTGTTCGACCCACATAACAAAATCCCACCTATAAATAATCAACGTACCCAATTATTTACCTTTGAAATACATTGAGCGAAGAAAAGCAAGATTAATTAGTCACTTAATTCCTTCTTTCTGTAACAAGTTGCGCGACTATTAAAAACAACATGAATTTAGTCACTTAATTCCTACTTTCTGTAACAAGTTGTGTGACTATTAGAAACAATATGAGTTTAGTCACTTAGTTCCTACTTTCTGTTATTTCTTAATGTTTACATTAATGCATTTTTATATTTGTCTGCTTGGTCGATATAATTACTTGTTAATTTTTTTTTTACGTTTTCTTTAATACATTAATACATTTACCCGAATAATTATTCTTTATTTACGTTTCAGTTTATATTTGATATTGCTCTTTACATGTTGTACTGCTTTGTACGCATGCGGTAGGACGTGTCAATGATGCTGCTTCGTAGCGCAATAATACATCGTTCAGAGCTGGTTTGTTCATTTTTGATATTTTCTCATTTTTCTCATTGTATTTTTTTACATTTTACTTTAAATTTAGTGGTCTGTGTTTCTGTTATTACTTTTCTAAATTAATTTGCTGTTTACATGTCTTTTTACTCAATACTAATATTCCTCACTCGAGTCCTCTCTGTTTTGCAGCTTTGGAGTATCATATTGCTACAGATTATTAATTTTTTATATTTTCTAGTTTGTAGCTAATGACTTAAATTTACTGGTGGTAAGTTGGCCAGAGTTTTAAAAAAATGTGTGGTAGGATGTTGTTTTTAACAACAACAAACAAAAAAAAAAAGCCCCAACAACAAACGAAAAAAAAATAAAAAGAGGAGTGCAATGCTATATGGTTGTTGGCCTGGAAATTTCGCAAAAACGTTTCAGGCAGGTGGTGGGGTGTTGTTTTGAATAATTACTTTTGCGAGGGGTAGGGTGTTGTTTTCAACAATTTATTTTTGAGGAGGGCAGGGTCTAGGTGGCCGGAAAATTCTGTAAATTTGTTTTCGGGGTAGGGTTGTGTGGCTGGGAAAATTTGGTAAAATTCGTTGGTGGGGGGTGGGGGTTGTTTTAAACATTTTATTTTTTAAGGTGTGGGCTAGGGTATTACTTTTTGTAAAAAAAGAAAAGCTTAACGGTGGGGGTAGGTTTTGATCTAAGAAATTAAAAATATGGTGGATAGCATTATTTGGGCGCCGGGCATGTCGTTATAACTGTTACTTATATCTTTCATATAAAATTTTCCAATATTACTTTGCAGTCTTCCGAAATAACCATTCTATTTACGTGTTGTGGGGAAAGGTAGAAGAAACGTATCAGATTATTTGGAGCGCTCCCAACCTGTAGCTAGTAACACTATCCATTACAAAAGATTCAATTATTTATCTGTGTCACTATCATCGCTTTTTAATGCGTGATTTGCAAGTGTTCACTCTATCTTTA
Source organism: Margaritifera margaritifera (assembly GCA_029931535.1). Classification (NCBI taxonomy): domain Eukaryota; kingdom Metazoa; phylum Mollusca; class Bivalvia; order Unionida; family Margaritiferidae; genus Margaritifera; species Margaritifera margaritifera. Next base: position 576,809 of record JAQPZY010001053.1, read on the forward strand.
AGAAGAGTTATTCATACAATATGAGGAGTGGTGTAATTATCAATGTATAGTTTGCTACAGTGCTTCTTTTCTATACATAAAATTAGCAATCATATCAATATCCAGTACTAAAAGTCCAAATTTTCCACTGTGTAAATTCAAGTCCACAGAGAAAATTCGCACTACTGTCTGAACGTTTACCTCCTATACTGATTGTAATGTGCTCTAAAATGTGTGACGAAAAGCCTACTGGTTTGCGGTGTCACAGTGGTTGGGTTACCAGACTCGCGAACAGAAGGCTGAGGGTTCAAATCCCAGCACTGGATCATGTTGTGGACCTGGGCAAGACACCTTACTCCATTTGTCTCGGGACAAGATAATCTTCGTATGTTACTGTGCCGTACAACACCAAGCCTACTCATTAAGGACTTAGTCTCCATATAGTTTTATATATTTTTTACACAGCAATTGAAAGATGAAGATAAGTTAAGAATCTTTATGATGAGAGGTTATCAGACATTGATGTCCACTAAAGTAGGTTAGTTGCATTTTCCCTTAAACAGACAATATCGAATCTTTTAGTTAATTTGTTCTACCTATTAGCCGTTAAATCAAATTAAAACTTCCCCTAGCGTCAAAAATTATATTTCCCATTTAAAATGTGAGTCTGCGTAAAAAAGTTTGTGTATCACTGATAATACTCTCAACCTGTTTGAATTGCTACGAATTATTTACTTACTTTAATTGCTACGCATTATTTACTTACTTTTATTGCTACGTATCCTTTACGTATTACTTACTTACTTTAATTGCTACGTATTCTTTACTCACTTGTATTGCTACATATTCTTTAATTTTATTGCTACATATTCTTTACTTACTTTAATTGATACGTATTCTTTACTTACTTGTATTGATACGTATTCTTTACTTACTTTAATTGCTACGTATTCTTTACTAACTTTAATTGCTACGTATTTTTACTTACTTTAATTGCTACGCATTCTTTGCTTTCTTTAATTGCTACGTATTCTTTACTTACTTTTATTGCTACGAACTATTTACTTACTTTAATTGCTACGTATTCTTTACTTGCTTGTATTGCTGCGTATTATTTACTTACTTTAATTGCTACGTATTCTTTACTTACTTTAATTGCTACGTATTCTTTACTAACTTTAATTGCTACGTACTTTTACCTACTTTAATTGCTACGCATTCTTTACTTACTTTAATTGCTACGTATTCTTTACTTACTTTTATTGCTACGTATTCTTTACTTACTTTTATTGCTACGTATTATTTACTCACTTTAATTGTATCGTATTCTTTACTTACTTGTATTGCTACGTATTATTTACTCACTTTAATTGCTACGTATTCTTTACTTACTTTTATTTCTACGCATTATTTACTCACTTTAATTGCTACGTATTATTTACTTACTGTTATTGCTAAGTATTATTTACTTACTTTTATTGCTACGAATTCTTTACTTACTTTAATTGCTACACATTACTTACTTACTTTAATTGCTACGAATTATTCACTTACTTTAATTGCTACGCATTCTTTACTTACTTTTATTGCTACGGATTATTTGCTTGCTTTTATTGCTACGCATTCTTTGCTTTACTTACTTTATAACTCATTCTTTTCTCCACAAATACTGACTCGTGACTTTTTAGTGATGTATATGTGTGTTTGACGATACGTCAGTATAATAATGGCTATATGGTGCCGATTAATGGTAAAGTTCTAAAAATGTAAATATAAAGAATTGCACGCAAAACTTTAGAAAGATAAACCCTTTCAAACAAATATAAACATTAAGTATTACAAGAAAAAAGGTAAAAAGAGTATGTATGAAAATATCGTCTTCATCCTCCACATTTATATAGCGAGTATACTCATAGAAAATACCATATTCATCCTCCACATTTATATAGAGAGCATGCTCATAGAAAATACCATATTCATCCTCCACATTTATATAGAGAGCATGCTCATAGAAAATACCATATTCATCCTCCACATTTATATAGAGAGCATGCTCATACCAAATACCATATTCATCCTCCACATTTATATAGAGAGCATGCTCATACCAAATACCATATTCATCATCCACATTTATATCGAGAGCATGCTCATAGAAAAGCTCTTGCTAAATTACTACAATAATTTGAATATAAAATGGACTTATTTCTCCTTCAGCAAATAAAACCTTCTGATTGCCATTATAAAATATCAAATTATAGTTTATACACCTAAAGTAGTCTGTGGTTTAAGTATAATTTACATCAGATTTCAAGTATATTGTACGTTTTCAATTTGTCTCTGATAATCTTTAATTATAATATTTGTTGAAGGCTTCAAAATTTTACTACTTTACATTTCCTGCGACACAAAATCATCACTGAGGGCGTAAAAACGGTACTACTTTACATGTCCTGCGACACAGAATTATCACCAAGGGCTTAAAAACTGTACTACTTTGCATGTCCTGCGACACAAAGTCATCACTGAGGACTTCAAATCTGTACTACTTTACATGTCCTGCGACACAAAGTCATCACAGATTTCTTCAAATCTGTACTACTTTACATGTTCTGCGACATAAAGTCATCATAAACATTTCAGCTCGATTATATTATAGATGTATTTTCTTAAGGCTATTTTAATAGATTTAAAAAAAATAATTATAAAAAAGTAACACAAGATAATATTATATTTCACCACGTGTTGTCATGGAAACTTTAAAAATAATGTTCAGCCAAGAGGTCTAATGTATAGAAAAGTTTTAAAGGATTATTCCTATTATATAACATTAAGAACGATCGCTGCTGAAATGCTAAATATTTAACATTAAGAACGATCGCTGTTGAAATGCTGAATATTTAACATTAAGAACGATCGCTGTTGAAATGCTGAATATTTAACATTTTTCATATAATTAAGGGTTAAATAAAAACGAAAGGAAGAAAATCACAAAATAGCTGCGATTTGCATACCAAACCACAGGGAATGTAACCCTGACACCAAACGTCTACAAAATAATAGATGAATGAATATTTTAAAAATCCATCACATTTTCCTAATTAAAAAAATTTATAAACGTATATATTGCTGGTTGATTTTTCTCTGTGGTGCTGCTATTGTGATATCATCTGGCTTCCAAAACAGTATTCAAGAAAAGTCAGTAGTCGCAATCACATCCACTAAAGTCACACCTTTCACTTTATAGTTTTTAGCGATACAGTACACTTAAATTACAAGTGACTTCATAACGATGACGTAGTGATCTAATGTCTAAGTCATTTAGAGCTGCGTATTAAATGTTGATTTTGCACCAGAAAATATTATTAACTTCACATTTTGATAAGCATTTCTCAAATGACGCGCAAAAGCTATACGATCCGTAAAAGTGACGTAAGTGAACGACGAGTTGGATGAAAGTTTTTTGAGGAACTCTTCAGAGATGATGATGCTACCTCTGTCGATTGAACACAGACATGTGAAACATAGGCGAAGTTATTTATAAATAATATATTTCTCAAAGTTTGAGACAAAGAGATGGAAATCCGGACAATATTTCGGGTGCTTTTAAAATACTATTAGTAAACAATCTAAAGACTAGCCTGTCTACACCAAGCGGACGATAAAGGTGTATTTGTGAGTAGTAGCTGTGAAAAGCTTATTTGGGATACTACTCGTTACGGGAGCTTTTTAAGACGAAGATTATTACTCGTCGCCAGGAACTTTTTAGGACGAGCATTAATAGTCGTCGCCAGGAACTTTTAGGTCGTTAATACCCATCGCCAAGAGATTTTTCGACGAGTATAGAAGTGTTTAATGCCAGGAGAGCTTTTCGCGACGGGTGCCGAGCCGCAGCTGCTTGTTAGTCGTTGGGAGCTGACGGGAAAAAAGAGTAGCCCCGGCTGAACGTTCGTCGCTGTGATATCGCAGAGACGAAGATTGTAGGTGACAGGGCGACAGGTGGTGTTGTTGTACTGTCTTTGCCAGTGATTTACAGCACAATCATACTTCTGATAAATCCCAGCGCCCTGAGGATTGAGGCGACTCTAATGCCTTGCTCAAGAAAGAGTGTTCGTAGCTGCTCTGCGAGGGTCGTATTCTGGTGGAGAATTTTGCTAATGGTCTCTCGAATTGCGGTAAATTGATTGCGAAGTTTTTATCGTAATTCGTGGGCGACCGCAGATCTGCAATACGAGCTTGAATCTGCTCGCACTATGTTTCATTGTGCGCTTCATCCAATATCTGTTTCTGTATGGATCTCTACAATCTGAGCGACGGTAAGTGAAAGCGCACTGCGGATTGTCTGAAATGCTTTGTTTAAACCAAGAATTTCAGGATTCTGCGCCGCCGCTTCTTTGATCGCCGTGTGCTCGGATCCCGCGACGTGGAGTAGCTTGCGATCTGTCAGCTGGCATTGTTCGGGTGGAATTTTATTTTGCCCCGACCACAACTTTCGTGCTATCCTAGTGCTTACCCCCCTTTGTGGAGCTTCTATGCTCAGCACAGTACAGATGTTTACTCTTCTATTATGTTGGAGTGTGCTTAGTGCGTATGAATATATTCTTAACCTTCTTTTATATTCGAGGGGAATCTCAGACTTCCGCAGGGTTAATATATTCATTTGTTAAATAGTGATCTTGCTTTTTTTAAAACGAAATCATCGGTTCTTTTATTGCAAAGTTCCTTTATAACCGCTTCTTCATTCTTCGACTTCGAGCTGCTAAATAACCACATGGCATACTACCAGTCCGGCGTCTCAGACCACCTCACAATTGGGATGACGTATAACGACTACACCAGGATGATCAAGAGCACTAACAAAGGAACCAGCTACACCATCAGCGGTATCTGTCTGGAGTTCACGTCGTGACAACGAAAATTTTGTATGCGTGATCCGGCGGCAATGAATGAGTGGCAATCTTGTAAACCACAATGCTGGTGAACAAATGCGACAGCACGTGGAACATCGACCTAAACACGCCATCAAAATGTATGAAGGCAATATATATGCTCTTCGAGATGTGGCACGCAGCGCTGATTTCGCACGCAATAATGAGTATTTCTACAACCCCCTTATCGAGAAGGTGTTGGTTAAGATCGAGGGCGTCCCAAACCAAATTATATCCATGGGCAGGCTCTCTACTAGCAGTGGGTAGAGGCCCAAAAATAATGGCGAGAAGGCTATCAATGTAGCGGAGCTGCCGGTGATCGATGTCGGTGAATTCCATCAAAACCGGTTTGCTCTTGTCATTAATATAAGGACAACGGAAGACCACACAATCTACGGGTCAGGAAGGCGCACCGAAAACGCGGGCGAAGGCGTACCGCTGCAAATTGAAAAAACGGACCAGGCGGCAACTGGGTTAAACATGTACTTATACATCATCATGGACGTTCAGGTCAACATATCAACTTGTCAGTTTATGTCAACCATCTTCTAGTCTGCACAAGTTATTTTTTTATAACTTACAGCAACAATGCGCCATGACCGTCAGCCGCTGGGACTTCGGCATGAGGGTGTTTGCCTGCGAACTGCTCTAATAGACATTTAAGGACCACTTCGATTTCATCGTCATCATCCATCCTACTACAAGCCTCAACATGGCATACGATAAGCCGTGGGCTCAGGAAAAAAGACTCTTGAGTATTTTTGGTCAACCCTGAGGGCCATGCTCTGGATGCCTTGCTTTGTGCGCTTGCTACAAGTTCGAGAAAACCACCACTTTATTTCTGCTCGACGAATGTGCCTTTCTTTCCGGCGTCAGGCATAAGGAAACAGCCTTTTCTAAGCTTGCCTATGTTAGCTGCCATGCCTGCATCCGCGTGTGGGTAATAACACAAAAGTACAACGACGTTGCCGGGATTTCCGCCTGCAGACCGCGTGGATTGCCCTCTTGTACTGCAAAGACGAAGCGTCATTTAGGAACACCCTGAGAGAAAACGATATCAATGAAGCCTCGCGTCGAGGGGAGGCCTATGACGTTCTTAAACAAAAAGGTTTCGGCAAACTCCTTCTGGAAACAGACCTACCAGTGTTCTACCACTTTGTTTCCACCTACGATGGTGCGTGATGTAGAGGCTTCATATTATGTGCATCGCAAGCCACGCCACGACACTTGTGGCATTAGGCTACATGGTACTTAGAGTCAGGTCATCAGTGAATCATACCTAAAACTTCATAAGAACCATGGCAGAAGCTGTGAGTGACCATGATACCGAAGAGCTACTACATGGGTTGGCAGCCAAGCCGGAAGACACAAAGACGGTCACTAGTGAAACACTAACACATCAGCGTAACTGCCTGTCTGAGCTAGTTATTTCTGGAGCGGCGAAAGAATGCATGGGCTAACCTCTTACCTTTGGGGGCCTAAAGATGAAGATGTTGCGAAAATTTATGCCATATACGACTCTAAACTGTGTGTCAGGACGACTGTTTCATTGGGGTTGTCTCTGCTTGGCCTGTACACGGCGGTCGTGGGCCACTTTCTCCCCATAGAGAACCACGAGCACCTTGCGAGGGATTTAAAAGATGATCCGCTCATCCAGACCTCTTTGATGAGCATCAGCAGCCACGTCTACTTCAGATACAGACCTATACTAGCGCTAATTAAAGCTGGCATGATAACATACAGTTATGTTGGTAAAAAGCAAAGCAAAAACTAACAACCGAAGACGAATGCGACATACATCGCAGCTGGAAACGGATGCGTCAGGGCAACAATCTCAGGAAGTGACACAAGTCACTAAAGTTAAACACCCAGGCAGAGTTGCTGCTGGTAAAAGACTTGCTGCTATGATGAAACAACGCCTGGCTGAGAAAAAAAGCCGACACTCATGCCGCTCCAGTATAAGCAAGCGCAGAAATGGCTACACGAGTGCGGCATAGCGCTATGCTATTTTATCTTTCCTGGGTTGGTCTAACTTTAGCGATTGGCATTGCGTAGGCTTTATTCCCCACAGGGGCAGCAAAAAGTAGCGGGCTAGTCGGAACTACAAACACAGCAGGTCCTAGCAGCCGCTAATAGGCACACACACAACCCATTTCACATGGAATAGTAGTGTGCGAAATGCATGTGCAAGATGCCTACACCAGCGTAAGCCAAAGATTACGGAAACCTCCTTTACCATGGAGCAGTACTTGGCGACCTTGAGGATGGGTATACTATTATTGCCAAATGCTTCTTAAATATAAAACCGGCTGACCTTGGCCGCCTATTCTTTGAAGACGGAGCAAAGGCCGTTACCATCACAGCGCTTAGCCTTTGGACACAAGACATGCTAATTAAACGGGGCATTGTTCCCGCTAATACATGGTATGGTGTCTTGCGAGGCAATTGTTAACGCCCTCGCATTCTTTGGCTTAAAATTCCTGTTCTCTCAGATAGATAAGAAAAGGGTCGACGCGGAACGCATCCGCCGCGAAAAGGCTATGGAAGAGCTCCAGGTTGCACAGTCTGAGTTCAATCGCAAGACGCACCTTACATCTAGATTACCTCAACGAGAGGCTGAGTATCGAGCAGCATGCCGAAAGGGCTTACCAGCAGTGGAGAGAAAGGAAGTACGAAGAGGTCAGCGAGCTCTGTGCGATTACTACCTGGTGACCGGCTGAAAAAAAGACGCCCAACAGATCAGGGCCGAGCCAAAGTATTTTACTTTTACACACCCTCGTCTGAACAGCAAAAATACGAGTTGTTCGTTATTGCCGGGTGTCTCTCCATCGCGGGCTAAGTGGCCTATAAATGTTTCTAACGGCTAGTGCATATATTTTTTGGAGCTATGGCTGCTACATTTTGCAGACCAATAGCTCACGGAATGGCCTTAAAAACGTGATGGAAACTAAGCTCGAAACAATATACTACAGCTCGCCAGGTTACTGGAAGGGCGCGGCAGCTATTGAAAAGCTGGCAAAACCCGCAAAAGTCTCACAAGATGTTGCCAGCAAATGGCTCAAGAAGCAGGCCATGTTGCAAATTTAACTACCCGCACCGCGCAAAATCCTCAGACCGCAGATTAATATTTAAGCCCCTAACGAGGTGCACAAGGCAGACCTATTGTTCTGCCGCACGACATGGTTGGGAGATACAGGTACAAGTAGGCGCTGACCGTGGTTGATGACGCCAGTCGTTACAAGGAAGCCGAGCCCTTGACCACCAAGGAGGCTTCCAAAGTCGCCAACGCGTTGGCACATATCTACAAGCGGAGGCATCTAAGATGGTCCAAACTGCTACAGATTGATCCCGGCTGGGAATTTATGGGTGGGGTGTCGCAACTCTTGGCCAGGCACGGTGCTGCGGTATTATAATTGCTCATTGCAGACTCCGTCGCTGCTGACGACTATGTATCAAAAACTACATGGGACATGTTCAGCGATTTTCTGCGTGTAGCTTTTATCCAGATAACCGGGGGGGGGGGGGGCATCAACTGGCACATTCAGCGCCTCGAAATCCGTACAGATGATGTATGGAACACGCATCTGGCGGTGGTGAATCTGAATCGACAGGATATTCTTGCATGCCTCCGGCAAGGACACACGCCTATACCGCGGCAGCCTTTGGTGTGGGCTTCCAGCAGGTCCCCTCGGCTGAAGACGTGAAGGCGTGAAGGCACCGGCGGCATACGTGCTTCTTTTAATTGTTTTTGTTGTGATTAAATATCATGCAACTTCGGTTTTTTTATCCACACATAGTGGCTCCTTCGTTCACCCTCGTCCAGCAGCAACAGGTCCACAGCGCGTGGTCTCACTTTCACGCTAACTGGCGGTACTGCGACACGCCAGGATCAAATGCTACACACCTGACGAAATACCATCCGCCCTTCGCGAACGTATGAGCCGTTGAATTATGACATTAGCTTGGGCAGCCATCTGCTCAATCTCGTTGATGCGCAATACAGCGGTGGCGGCGCAAGGCCGTCACCTTAGTTACGCCTGCTACCCGATCGTCTTTCAGATCAAAGTTGTCAGACATTTTGCTATGCACATGTCAAATATTATAACCAATATCCACAAACCTCTATATGCATTTTTGGGTTGCCCTCAGTTCGCAAAGCACCTTATTAAACTGTCTCCTTGTCTTGTTTTCGATCCGTTTCAGATTTCTTGCCGCATGAATGCCACCGCAGCGCGTGTAGATCTAATGATTGGCGCAGACACCAACCCCGCATTTCCAGCTTTCTAAGATCACACATCCCATCCTGCTCTGCGCAGCATGGATACCGCAGTAATCACCACGCAGTTTTTCCTACACACCTCTTTGCTTCCTAAGTTCAGCCAAGGGCACCTACGTTCGCCATTAAATACTATATCTGCTGAAGCAGTGTACCCTTTTGCATATATTTCTTTAATAAAAACACCGGAAAGTCAGCTGGGGCACAGACACTCGTCCTAGTGTACTTCCCAGGTCAAGTGTGTCTCTGATACTCGGCCACGTAGGCTACATGCGGCTTGCCCGGGGGAGAGAGGTGATGTGGGGTGGGATTGTGGCAAGCCCCTGGCCATTTTTGTTTCCATGATATCCCGGTGAAGAGCATTCCGTTGGGCCGAATCTTCGTTGCGACGAGCGCTCCAGGACGAGTATTAATACACGTCGCCGGTACCTCTTTAGGACGAAGATTAATTCTCGTCGCCGGGAGGTTGTTTTTTTTTTTTTTGGACGAGTATTGGCGCTGGCGTACATTCTTCGTCTCCGCGAACTTCCAGCGATGATGTTATTCTTCGTTCCCGTGGGCTCCAAGCGACAAACATTCAGTGAAAAGTTCTTCTGGCCCCAAACATTTCAATACTCGTTGGAAAAAGCTCCTGGCCACTAGTATTTGTCTTCGCCCTTAAAAGCTTCCGGCGATGAGTATTATCCAAACCAAGCCTTTTGCATCTACTTGAGGCAAGATTATGATATCGGATTGTGACAAGTAACTGAAAACGTGACCATCAATTAAGTTTTGTTTTCTTTCTCTTTTCTGTTATTTGTATTGAGGAAAGGCAGCTCTTACTATGACTATTTTGGGGAAGCTGTTGCCTATTATTAATATTCATTTTTGAACAATTCATAAGTTCAGACAACCTGCAGGAAGCAAACAACAGAATTCCTTGCACATTATTGTTTTTAATTAAACTTTTAAAACTACAATGAAAGTTGTCTGTCTTCTTATTTTGCTGACTAATAAACATTTGTTTAAAGAATGTCGAAATGCCTTTTAAAATGGACTTTCTCTAAGAAAATTAATGAACTCTTTACAGAGTGATAACAACTTTGTTTCTGGAATTATATTTATCATTTCTAATTAGAGCAAATCATTTTTCTGTTGAGTTTGTTTAATTTTTTTTTGACATGAGCATCTTCGTTCTTTTCCATGGCATGTTAGGGAAGGATGTAAAATCGACAGAATGACCCAAATGTGGTGCTCATATAATATGTATCTACGATTTGGAATCCACGTATTTCTCGTTCCATTAAATAAAGAAGTGCATTTTTCCACTTAGTTGGTAAAATAACAGCCGCAATTTTTTTGTTGTTTCCGACGAGATTTTTAAAAAAATATAATATTAAAAGTATTATATACCGATTCATTCCTTTTGAGTGCGTTGTTAGGAGGCTACATCAACTGTATGTAGGTGGTTCATTTGTATCTGTCCATTCAATCATTCTAGGGCGTGGAGTGTATGAAATCCCTCAAATAATGAGCATTTTTTTTTTATCAGGAATATTTTTAAAAATCATTAGGAGAAGTTCTCAACTTTTTTGTTTGACATCGTATATTAAAACAGTCATATCTCGGATATTAATATTTTTACCCCCGTTACACAAACACTTTGTTATTCGAGTATGTGTCAATTACTCGCCCATAACTTTGGATATTAAAAATGTGTAAAATGAAAACATTTGAAAAGATTTTTGATATACAAGAACAGCTTATATATGCTTTTTCACGCATTGTATACTGCTTGGTAACTTCATTTATTTATTTATTTTAAGAAGGAACCCGTATCACACTTTCCTCTTACTTGTATCGAACTTGTAGAAGGTATAAGTCATTCGAATAATGTATGACTTGAAAAGACAACACTACTATGGGGCTTTATCATTCATTCACTGCCAGTCTCCGGCTCTATGTTATAATTTATGGACAGTTTTCTTCATTCCACTTCACTTGAAGAATACTTTTGAAAGTAAATAATAGGGAAAATGTCAATTCTAATTGTGTAAAATTACAAAGATAAAAAAGGATGTTTTTGAAGACTTTAAGACATATAACTGGCATGAAAACGTCTGTTCACTCATGCCTCACAGGATTTCATCATTCTTACGATTTCTTTGCTATGAAGGATTTCCATTATCAGGAAAGACAATTTCGATCGTAACTTAAGAAAGATTACAGCGGTTAAACAAATGTGGTCGAATGGATTTTATTCAAGACCTTTCCATAAATTTCGGGTACAGTTTGTTTGTTTCTTTGTTGGTTGGTTTTTAACGGTACTTTCAACACATTATTTGTCTATTTAATGCTTAGGAAATGAGAGCTAAGTGCCTTTTTCCAAGTACACACCGAGGCAGCCCACACAGGCTGGCCTATGCGGGTATATAACCCGTGAGCCTTTTAGAGACAAGTTTTCTAACCAGTAACACGTGGAGAGCTGTTCGGTGATGTGTGATACTCATCTTTATGAACCATTTGTTTTAATACTCTAAACAAACTAATTAAACAAAGTCCAACATCGAGATTCGCATTTATTTTTACCATAACAGATGTCTTAGTTTTTTGTATTAATATAGTTGTAGATTACATTTTCTTAAATATCAGATTTGTCTTTAATAGCTCATTAGAAAACTGGATTTAAGCACATTATATCCCTCTCGTTCAGTCAAAGTTCGTTTACATTCTTCCACTGATCTTCAGTAAATAGATTAACGCACAGGCTTTTCTTATCGAAAATAATCATTCACAAGTTCGGAATGCTTGACATGGGAGTCTATCACATTACTACCCTCCCGCCTTCAATTTCCTGAGAAAAGGCTGTAATGTCGAACAGATCAAAATGATAGACGTTACAGTGTTACACAATAATACAAACGATGGACAAAATGTCGCGAGGTGTTCAACGCTAATTAAACAACGTAATACTTTATCCTGCTTCCCACGACCTCTTCAATCTGGGAGGTACGTTTATATATAATATGTAGTCGTTTAATTATTCTTAGTTTGTCATTGAAATATAGGGAACCTTTTCATAGTCATCCTAGCAAATTAAATATGTATTTTTTTTAATGTATCATCGTAAAGACAGTACGGACGTAGGGTGATAATGCATACCAACTTTTGCATGGTCAGAGCCACGATACACGATGGTTATCGTGTATTTTCAGCAGTTAGGTGGGACTAAATTGTACCGGAAACTTGGATTTGTAACTGAAACAAATATTGGTTATTAAATTGATGAAATATATTCATATCGTAGAGTTTCTCCATATTTGATCTACAAAACGTATGAGAATATCCTGCATTTGTTTTTTTACGATTTTCCCATTTGGTTATTGATTTTATCTAAGCCAATAACATTTGTTAAATTTTAGGTTGAAACATATGCAACGTGAAAAAGAATCTACCATACACAGATTTCAATAAAACGTTGAAATTAACCCAACAGATTCAATGGCACATATAAACTAGAGTTGTGTTAATACCAATTCCTCTAAATTAAAATGATTGGATCTAACTTGCATGATAAAAATGTTTAATAATAATATTTTTTAAAAAATGAATAAAATGATTAATGAGCAATTCAAATCACGCTTGCAGCTGAACTTTAATTGGTTCTTTTTCTTCTGATTGCAGTACTTTGACTTTTTCTGGCATATGGGGTTGAATAAATATTGCTCTTATCAGTTACTGCCTATGGGACGCTGGACTTTCATCCATTCTTGACCCTATCCACCTGTTGAGTGGGGATTTGAAAGAAGGGCCGTAGATATTACATTATATGCATGTGGTAAAAGCAGTTAGAACTGAGTATGATCAGACTATCTCTGACAGTCCAATATCTCTCTCTCTCTCTCTCCAGCCAGCCACCCATCTATGTATGTATGCATGTATGTATGCATGTATGTATGTATGCATGTATGTATGCATGTATGTATGTATGTATGTATGTATGTATGTATGTATGTATGTATGTATGTATGTATGTATGTATGTATGTATGTATGTATGTATGTATGTATGTATGTATGTATGTATGTATCAATGGATGGATGGATGGATGGATGTATGTATGTATGTATCAAAGAATTATGTGTTAATTGGTGTTGAACTCTTTACACAAAACGTCAATGGAAACATTGAAAGTGAACAATATAGATAAAATAACAGACACGCATACAGTTAAACAGGCAAGCATACATTATATATATATATATATATATATATATATATATATATATATATATATATATATATATATATGGCCATAAAATGTTTTTATATGAAGTCTTAAACTAAATTAACTTATGTATTGACGAAATATTTGCATATTTAACCATTTATGTTAAATGTTACATATAATTTAAGTTTGCTAAGTGAAACTTTCAGTTCGTTTCTGCCAAATGAAAATCTAGAAGTTTTAAGAATGATCCGCGGTTTGACAAGTGAGAATGTTCATTTTGGTAACTGGCATAGGCGGATTAATGTTGGTGTTTCGACTAAGATACTGGTAAAGGATTGTAGGTCTTATTAAAGCAGATGCACATGCAGGGTAACATGCATATTATAAACGCACAATTTAATTCATAAATGATAGAAAATATTTACATACTATCCAATTGATACATTGTTTCAATATGGTTTCCTTTAACATAATGCTTTCAGTATCAATGTAGTGTCAAGGAAATTCACATGCATACGCACTTGCACACAAAAGTTATGAATAAAATATATTAGGGGATTTGTAGTCGAAATAAGCTGACTTTTTAAAGTAAATTTGACGCTTATGTTCGATGTAACTTATTAAAGCGACTTATCCAATTTGGAATATTTAATGGTCTTCTTTGTTGAAATAACTCATGACTTCAGCTGATCACTAATACACGTTGTGATTTGTCCGTCTTCTTGATATGCTTTTCTGAATGTGATTTTTGCTAAATATGAATTTGGTGTTGGGGACATAAAATGCTCATCCGTCTCTTTTTCTATGTTGTATTGTTACCATGCATAAATTGTACTTCTATATGTATTATACTAAGTAGACAGAGTTTAATCTGAACTTAATGACAATCTTTCGAAGCATAATCGCAAACCAGTCTGTTCAAAATGGGGACAAAGGCAATAACTCTGTGAACCCTGCTGACATGTTTGCCAGAGGAAGAGAAAAATCCAATAGATCATTTCTTTTGTCTTTTTTTCTTTTTATTTCTCTATATATGATTTTCAAGGCTGGAGAATGAAACTGTGAAATAAACATTTTAAGAGATCAATTCTTTTGTCTTTTTTTCTTTTTATTTCTCTATATATGATTTTCAAGGCTGGAGAATGAAACTGTGAAACAAACATTTTAAGATAAAATTTAGAAAAGAATGACATATCTATTAAAGCTTGAAATGTTACGTATATACCCATGAAGGTTGATTTGGACGTGTTTTATACTTTATTTTCCTTAAAATGTTACGTTGCAAAACATAAAAGATTTCTTGTCAAGGCTTGAAATTTTCATTATAACACTACTGCAATCCTTCATGAAAAATAACGATTTCTGGACAAAAATTAACACGATTATTTTCTTGCACTAAATTTTAGTCATCTAAATTAGAAAACTAGTCATCAATCAAGATGCAAATTAAGAAAAGTATCATTTACTTGCTATAGAAAATGTTGCTGTATTCGAATTTTCAGTGGTAATACAGGTTGTTATGGAAATGCTATGTAAATTCAACAGAGGGTACATCATATTGGCTTAAATAAGAGTCTTGATTTGGAAAGTGAAAAGAGAGAACATGAGGCCACCAACTATAAGGTTCCCAGGTATTAAGAATAAAGTGTATATATATATATATATACATATATATATATATATATATATATGTATATATATATATATATATATATATATATATATGTATATAAATATGTATGTATATATATATGTATATATATATATATATATATATAGATATATATATATATATATATATATATATATATATATATATAATCACACACAAATTAGAAAATAGTACGGTGAAAATAACAAAGTTTCTCTACTTTTCGACCTAAAGAAAGGTCTTCCTCAGAGGAAAATTAAATACATGCACAGAGACAAAAACACGCAAGAAAGTGACATGTGTAGAACAACAAATATTTACATTTTGGCACAGAGAAGAAAAACAATCGAAAAAAAATGAAAAGGTCTAAACTAACGGAAAAGACACTAATTAACTTGAAATAACTACGTGTCTAAGAAGGGATCTATAATCTATAATAAAGGCAAATGAAATGTGCTGAAAGGTAGTATCTCAATTGTGGTAACTTGTTTGGGGTGACCTAGTTAGCTATCGTGTTTCATATGGCGCCATCTATAATCTATCGGGGTGCATTATTCGCTTTAGCTTTTTTTCCCGGATTATTGCCACAGACACAAAGGCGATCTGTTGCAAGTTCGTGGCATGCCAATGAAGCCTGTAGAATATTATCATCAGGTCTATGAAGAATGTAGTCTAAAATGTGGCCATGTTTATGGGTGGGTTGGATAATTGACTGTTTGAGGTTGAAAACGTGATTGGAATCTAGGAGTTTTGATGTGCATGGGTTTCCAGGACAGTCAAAGTGTTAAAATCTTCAAGAATAATCAGGCTGCCATCTATCGAATTTCCATATTCTAGGAGGTTAGGAAACTGGTCCAAAAAGAGAGATTCAGTCAGCTTGTTTTTTTACAAGGGCGTTAGAGGCAGACAAAATGGACTGATCTTTGTTCCATTGTGAGGGCGGCTTAGACCAGTTTAAACGATGCGTGAGGTCTCAATTGAAGATTGCTGCGTAGTTAAGACGGTAGCATATGGAGTTCTTTGCGATGACATCAATTCCGCCTCCGCGGGATTGGCGGTGGAACGATTTGATGAAGTAACCGGGGGCGGGTGGGGGTTAGATCCGCACACTTTGGCTCATCGCCTGATATTTTTAGCCATGTTTCTGTCAGGAAAAAGATGTTGATATTCTGACCATTGATAAAGTGAACTATTTCTGTACGCTTTTCCGGTGGTTCAGTTGATTGGGCGTTGAATAATGCTATGCGGAGTGGTTGCTCAGACTGAACGGTTTATGATTGAAGAGGAATTTGAATTAACTTGTTCAAATTAACGGTCGAGTTTTCAAATCGCTGTGAAGGAAACGGCGAAAGGGAGATAACTGGAATTTGTCTTCCTGTTCTACGCTGGCCGAATTTGAAACAACGCTTCTTTTTTCGCTGCCGTTTACATTTAAGTGAAGATGAACGTAGTCCAATGTCGTTTAGTTTAGTGCACAGTGTAGTATGGAGCGCTGAGGAGTGGTTATTTAATGCAATTAATGAGGGTCCATCATAGCATAAACGGGTGGACTGACCGGTATCACGTGATAGCGGAATGTTCAACAACAAAGGCGGTTGTAATAGTGGGACAAGACGACTGAGAAAAAAATCTAATAGTTCTCGTTTCCAAAAGAAACAGATGGAGAAACACATTCTATCAGAACAGCCAATGCATGATGAACACAATAACGTAGACGAAGACAGTCAACGAACACATATATCATTAAAAACAGCACAAAAATCGGGAGCAGCTGTTCCAAGCCTGTTAAGCGATGGCGGCCATCTTGCCCACGATTAGGTTTTATATCAACGTATTACCTTCCCTTTGAGTTTTAATTATTGTGTATTTGCATAAAGAGTTACAAAGTTCGACAATTTTAAATGTGAAGTGATCTATGAATAATATTAGGTTTTCATATTGTGAGTTTTACGTTTGTAGTTGCCTTGTTCTGTAGAATCTTGCCAATGCTAATTATCGATATAAATCTGGTGTAAGCAGAAGAATGATCAGTTACAATAATACCGCAGGTGCTGTATTCCAAGCTCTTGGATGAAGAGTGTCCCAAAGTCATGTGAACTTGATCAGATTCCGACATCACTGCTGCTTGAGTGCTTAGATTCAATATTGCGTTCGCTAACCGGTGTTATTATTAATTCTCTCTCATTTGGGGGAATTCTCATAATTTTTAAAAACTGCCATTTTAAAGCCTCTGTTGAAGAAACAACGCTGGACCGTAACGATTTAAAAAAAAAAATACCGCCCTGTTTCTAACCTCCCACTCATGTAAAAAATCTTAGAAGAAGTTATTCTGCCCCAACCGGTATCTCATCTGAATTAAAATAGTCTTTTTAGCAATTTACAGTCTGCATATCGCCTTCGCCACAATACCGAAACAGGCCTTCTGAAAGCAGTTAACGACCTTCTATCTGCTTTGGATAATGGAAAGATTACAGTCATCACCCTCCTCGACTAATCTGCAGTATTTGACACAATAGATCATGATATATTACTTCACCTTCACCAGCATGTATTTGTCATTCGCGATACAGCCTTACTATGGTTAAAGTCATTCTTAGTCGACAGGACACAAGTTGTGTCCGTAAATGGAAAACATTCCAGTCGAGTTGATCTATGTTTTTGTGTTCCACAGGGGTCTGTTCTATGACTCGTTTTTTTCATTTTATACATGCAGCCACCTCTCAAGTGTCATAGATCGTCATTCGGATCTCACCAAGTGTACGCTGATGACACCCAAATGTACAAATCTAGCCACCCAACTGAAGCTGATGCTACTTCCCAAGGCGTAGAGAGGTGCATTTTAGATGTGAAGCCATGGATGACATGTAACAAGCTGTAGATGAATGATGATAAAACTGAAGCCATTTGGATCAGCACACAAAGACTCTCTCATTCGCACCCTTTGCCTCAGACAATAAGTATCAGCAACAGAAACATTAAATTCACACAATCTGTACGAAATATGGGTGTCACTCTCGACAGTACTGTTTCATTACACCAACATGTTATGAACATATGCAAGACTGCATATCTGGAGCTGAGACGTATCATCTCCTTTCGCAATTTTCTTTCAGTTGATGCCATTAAACACATGTTTGTTCCTTAGTAATCTCTAGACTGGACTATTGTAATTCTCTTTTATCTGGTTCGCCTCAATAGCTTCTACTGAAACTTCAAAAAGTTCAAAACACAGCTTCTCGAATCATTCTTAGAGTATCAAGAACCGACTGATATGTACCCTCCACTGGTTACCTGTTCGTTCCAGAATCAAACACAAAAACGGTTCTGTATGCTACATTTCGTTGACTGCCTCCAGTCCAAAATACCTATCGGACCTCACACACGTGTACACCCCTTCCAGATACTTAGGTTCCTCTTCCAACACTGGTATTCTCATTATTACCACTATCAAAACGAAGTCCTACTGACAACGTTCTTTTGCGTACCAGGTCCAGCTACCTGGAACGAATTGCCTGTTGAACTTAGACACAAGGACACAGTGATCTCATTCAAGAGTGCTCTTAAAACTTACCTTTTTCGACTGCAAGAACATACTTAAGACTTAACAATGTTCCCTTAGTGTAATTATTCTCAGCATGTTTTTTGTTTGTGATTTCATGGTGTCTGTTTTTTTAATCGTGTCCATATATACGTCCTTATGTGTTAATAAATATTGTAAAACGCTTAGAACTTCTAAAGATTAGGCGCTGTACTACGTCCTCATTATTATTATTATTAATATTATTATATTAGAATTTTCATTTTCGTTTTAAAAGAGGGCACTGCAGAAGGCGTGCGTTTATCTTCCATTTCAAACGTGCCCATGTTTAAATGTACAGGCCATTGTAATTCAAGATGTTGTAATTATATACCCTCGAGACCCGACGCAATTGTATTTTTTTAAATGTATATAATGAACGAATTGTAAGAAAGATCGGATTTGAACAACCCGTAGGCAAAGAGGGTTATGTAATTAAATAGTACGGAATTTTATTTGCAGTATAACAGGTAAATAAATGCTGCAGAGTCTACATCAGTCATATAAAACATGCGGCCCGATCGAATTTTTTTGCAGCCCGCAAAATAAATAATTACGACTTTCTGATAGAAGTACATTTTCTTTGGTAGCCATGGAAGCTATCGGTTTTCGTTTGTGCGGCCCTCAGTAGGCTTTGAGTTTGACATGCCTGGTCTACATGGATCAGTAAGCAAAGCTGCGTGGCGTCGATGTAAAGCATAGGAATCCAATGTCGGCACACTTTAAACATCTTTTTCTATATAAAAGAGTTCAACAGTGACGTATTTCTGGATTCATTAGACCATTGACACATATTCGTGATTTCTGTTCATAAAACGATGACATAAATAAACGATGACTATTTCCAGATTGATCGAATCTTTGGCACAATTTCATGATTTCTGCAGGAAAAAGAAAAAAAACTATCATGTATAATAATTTGAAATTTTTCTTACATCATAAATAATGGCAAAAAGCTATACTGTATTGAATTCAACAGTTTTCGGAGAGGTGATAGAAATATTACACGAGTTTAACATGAAATCAAATCAGTTTCTAGAGGTAAAGCCTATTACATAAGTTTGGACAGGATAAAAGTTGGGCCAGAAACCTTTTTCTGTTCACGAATGACATTCATATATACTCCCAAAGAAACAACAACAACACACACACACACACACACACACACACACACACACACACACACACACACACACACACACACACATACACACTACTAATAACGTACTCTTCCATATATCTGCTTTTGTTTTAGAAAAACATTTGCTTTAGGGTGCTCAACTGATTTAGTATTTCATTTTATTTACTAATGTATCTGCACACCTAAGAGTTTCTGGCGTACTTTGCTAAAGTGATTATGATCGCCTGATAAAATATTACTACAATATGTTTGAAAACTCTATTTTGCCCGCGTATAACCCCTAAGATTAGCTGTGAACCTTCTAAAAAAAATATCCACAAATTGGCTTTTATGTGGACCCCCTGTCCAGTCAAACCGATGAAGAGTCTGATGTCAGTATATCTGCTCAGGCACTATAGAATCCATGTCTGACTTGAAAAGGATGTCCAGGAGCAGATGAAATGAATTACTTGAAGCAAATTATTGTCATTTTCTTGTTAGAATTTATTTTAAAACTATTGTTTTGCACGATTCGGTCGATCCACTCCACGTAGCAACGCACGCAGAGAAAGCGGAAAGGGGACAAGGTATCATCGATAACAACGGATTCTTCTCAGGTACCTCTTCCGTGCCGGGACACCATTCTTCTATAATGGTCAGCCTTTCACTTGAATTACGTTAACAAATACAGCCCAATATTGTCGGGCACAGTGTTCTATCTACATCGTGCGTGCCGGCTACACCATTCTCCTATCAGAGTCAACTTTTCTTGTATGAAGCCAAGTAAGACAGTCCAATAAGGAAGTAATATTTCACTTCGCGAAATAAAAACATCTCCCAAATATCCGTATCTAATAAATCAATCTAATAGGGTCATAATTGACTATTGAAAGAAGCTGACATAACCAACGTAGAGAGACTGCAAACTGTTACGTAAAATATAGACAGCTAAGAGGAAAACGTTTTAAGTAAGTGATGACAATATTCAAAACATTTTGGCTAGTTACGATGGGAATTTTGAAAGTTTTCTAACACAAATGGATTTTGATAAAACTTGATAAAACAATGTAACTGTAGGAATAAAATGCAGTCTATTAAATATTCCTTTGTCTCGTCCAAATAGATACTGACTTTATTATTATATCAACGAAAACAAATATCTGAAGTGTGCACTATTGTTATGAATTTTTCGTCCTTACGAAAAGCCAGACTATAGCTGAGTAATTCAAAATTATCTGATTTATTTGAAATTAGAAGTGCAATAAACACTTACGCATTACTAAAACCCTTGCAGAGAATAATATAATAGCGTAAGGTTAACATTGCCCACGTATTCGCTAATGTTGTGTAGAATATTGGTATCTTCTGGATTTCCCCATGATTCAATAATGATCTATATTTTCAGTGACATTATAAACTGTAAGAGCAAATATTGAACGAATTCTTTCTTACAATAATCTGGTTTTAATTATTTCACCCGATAATTTCTGATTTCTTTACTTTATAATACTCCGTGGTTAAATAAAACCATTTGATAAACACTTGCAGGCTATGGATTGGGGGCATACACACTTGAATTCGATATTCTAGAAATAATTTAAATTATTGGATTAAGGGACGACATACCATAGCTGATCTTTGTAACAATACAGGAAGAGTTAAATAAAAAGGAAATGCTTGGTAAATTCTTCCGATTGGAACCTTACTTAAATTACATTTACACTATACGAGGAATTGTCGTCTTATATGCCACATGGAAAGCACACAGATGATATGTTTCCGTCGCAATCTATTTTTGTTTCCAAAATCTTCTATATGAAATCGGTAACTATAAATATTTAAGTGTGTATGGGCAAATACATTATTGAAAAAGCAAATTAATGTTCAGGTATTGAATACAGTGTGTGTGTCTTTGTCTGTGTCTGTGTGTGCGTGCGTGCGTGCGTGTGTGTGTGCTAATCATAGACTTCGAATCGCCGTGACCCATGTATCTTAAATATTTTTTTATAATCTTTTTCTTTTGTTTGACACTGCTGACTAGTATTGACTATTGCTGACTCGTATTGATTATTGTAACAAACATTCTCCAGATGTCTTAAATTCTTACTAAATATAGAGACATAGAACGGGCCAAGGGAAGAAACTCTGTTCTGTTTCGTTTTTCTTAATGTCTTGATAAACATTATTCATAATTCATTTTCCCCTTTCTAGGTCGGAAATAATTTGGAGTAATTGTGGCCAATTAATCGGTGATGGAAGTGTAAATCTCATTGTAATCCCTGCTCTCTTGCTCCTGTTATACACCTCAAAATTACAGACCATTGCTTTCCTGGGAATTAGATTATATCTTGGGCATTTTTAGAATAATTTATACATCATAGTTTACTAAAGAATGATAATACTCGTGAACTTTTCCTCACAGGCCAAATATTTTTCGCGGCTAATCGCCTTGGAATAAAGTCTTGTAGTAAGATATTTTACATCACAATATTTGATATAAGAAGCGAGAAGACTTGTATCAAAGATCACAACTTTTTTAAATGTCTCCCAAATTTGGACAAATACTTGTGTTACATCGTATCTGCTCGTAAATTATCAATCAGTTACTGAAAGCCTTAAAAAGAGCACAAACACAAATTTCGTGCCAGTAATTACATTTATCTTAGGCTTGCGAATTTAACTTTCAGATGCAAGATATATTAACACTCAAGAGTTTCCAGTTGTCCTCGGACGACGAGGTATGTTTATGGCCCCATTCTTGAATGGAGCTGAATAAAGGCTTCTCTTTCCATATTGTGAGGGCGCCAAGAGATGATGAACAATCGAGCACTGATTTTTATTGCATATAACATTACAAAAAAACACATATTTGGAATCTTTGATATTGTCAAATCACGGACGGAAATACTCAGTTCAACGCGAAAACGATGTGACGCAGAATGTTATCTTTGTATCCCAAACAGCCTTTTAAGTTTATTAATATTACACCTCATGTCATGGGTATCGTCTAAAGTTATTACCAACTGGTTTTCTAATACCATTCGTTATTCTTTCATGTTTTACAGTGTAAGGGTGTGTGTTTGGATAGTAATCAAAAAGGCGGGTGATGGATAGTATATGTGGTGTGTTGCATAGCATGTAAAAAATGTAATATTACCATTCCCGTTTGGGGCTGGAGAGGCCCAGCATGTTAAAAACATGCTTAGGTTTATACGTTACATGCGTGAGCCTCTCTGGTTCCATCATGTTAAACCTATACACACGTTTAACATTACGATTTCCATATGCCGCCATAGAGACCAAAATTTTAAACCTACGCTTAGGTCCATAGGTTACATGCGTGGGCATCTCTGGCCCCATCATGTTAAACCTATGGATATTTTTAACATTACCATTCCCATATCGGGCCATGCAGGCCCACAATGAAAACCTACAGGCTAATGTTAATTCC